>OX155894.1:58253051-58841438 GCA_944588485.1 Phosphuga atrata
TAGTCTTGTCTGTCTAGTCTTGTCTGTCTAGTCTTGTCTGTCTAGTCTTGTCTGTCTAGTCTTGTCTGTCTAGTCTTGTCTGTCTAGTCTTGTCTGTCTAGTCTTGTCTGTCTAGTTGTCTTCTGTTGTCTGTCTAGTCTTGTCTGTCTAGTCTTGTCTGTCTAGTCTTGTCTGTCTAGTCTTGTCTGTCTAGTCTTGTCTGTCTAGTCTTGTCTGTCTAGTCTTGTCTGTCTAGTCTTGTCTGTCTAGTCTTGTCTGTCTAGTCTTGTCTGTCTAGTCTTGTCTGTCTAGTCTTGTCTGTCTAGTCTTGTCTGTCTAGTCTTGTCTGTCTAGTCTTGTCTGTCTAGTCTTGTCTGTCTAGTCTTGTCTGTCTAGTCTTGTCTGTCTAGTCTTGTCTGTCTAGTCTTGTCTGTCTAGTCTTGTCTGTCTAGTCTTGTCTGTCTAGTCTTGTCTGTCTAGTCTTGTCTGTCTAGTCTTGTCTGTCTAGTCTTGTCTGTCTAGTCTTGTCTGTCTAGTCTTGTCTGTCTAGTCTTGTCTGTCTAGTCTTGTCTGTCTAGTCTTGTCTGTCTAGTCTTGTCTGTCTAGTCTTGTCTGTCTAGTCTTGTCTGTCTAGTCTTGTCTGTCTAGTCTTGTCTGTCTAGTCTTGTCTGTCTAGTCTTGTCTGTCTAGTCTTGTCTGTCTAGTCTTGTCTGTCTAGTCTTGTCTGTCTAGTCTTGTCTGTCTAGTCTTGTCTGTCTAGTCTTGTCTGTCTAGTCTTGTCTGTCTAGTCTTGTCTGTCTAGTCTTGTCTGTCTAGTCTTGTCTGTCTAGTCTTGTCTGTCTAGTCTTGTCTGTCTAGTCTTGTCTGTCTAGTCTTGTCTGTCTAGTCTTGTCTGTCTAGTCTTGTCTGTCTAGTCTTGTCTGTCTAGTCTTGTCTGTCTAGTCTTGTCTGTCTAGTCTTGTCTGTCTAGTCTTGTCTGTCTAGTCTTGTCTGTCTAGTCTTGTCTGTCTAGTCTTGTCTGTCTAGTCTTGTCTGTCTAGTCTTGTCTGTCTAGTCTTGTCTGTCTAGTCTTGTCTGTCTAGTCTTGTCTGTCTAGTCTTGTCTGTCTAGTCTTGTCTGTCTAGTCTTGTCTGTCTAGTCTTGTCTGTCTAGTCTTGTCTGTCTAGTCTTGTCTGTCTAGTCTTGTCTGTCTAGTCTTGTCTGTCTAGTCTTGTCTGTCTAGTCTTGTCTGTCTAGTCTTGTCTGTCTAGTCTTGTCTGTCTAGTCTTGTCTGTCTAGTCTTGTCTGTCTAGTCTTGTCTGTCTAGTCTTGTCTGTCTAGTCTTGTCTGTCTAGTCTTGTCTGTCTAGTCTTGTCTGTCTAGTCTTGTCTGTCTAGTCTTGTCTGTCTAGTCTTGTCTGTCTAGTCTTGTCTGTCTAGTCTTGTCTGTCTAGTCTTGTCTGTCTAGTCTTGTCTGTCTAGTCTTGTCTGTCTAGTCTTGTCTGTCTAGTCTTGTCTGTCTAGTCTTGTCTGTCTAGTCTTGTCTGTCTAGTCTTGTCTGTCTAGTCTTGTCTGTCTAGTCTTGTCTGTCTAGTCTTGTCTGTCTAGTCTTGTCTGTCTAGTCTTGTCTGTCTAGTCTTGTCTGTCTAGTCTTGTCTGTCTAGTCTTGTCTGTCTAGTCTTGTCTGTCTAGTCTTGTCTGTCTAGTCTTGTCTGTCTAGTCTTGTCTGTCTAGTCTTGTCTGTCTAGTCTTGTCTGTCTAGTCTTGTCTGTCTAGTCTTGTCTGTCTAGTCTTGTCTGTCTAGTCTTGTCTGTCTAGTCTTGTCTGTCTAGTCTTGTCTGTCTAGTCTTGTCTGTCTAGTCTTGTCTGTCTAGTCTTGTCTGTCTAGTCTTGTCTGTCTAGTCTTGTCTGTCTAGTCTTGTCTGTCTAGTCTTGTCTGTCTAGTCTTGTCTGTCTAGTCTTGTCTGTCTAGTCTTGTCTGTCTAGTCTTGTCTGTCTAGTCTTGTCTGTCTAGTCTTGTCTGTCTAGTCTTGTCTGTCTAGTCTTGTCTGTCTAGTCTTGTCTGTCTAGTCTTGTCTGTCTAGTCTTGTCTGTCTAGTCTTGTCTGTCTAGTCTTGTCTGTCTAGTCTTGTCTGTCTAGTCTTGTCTGTCTAGTCTTGTCTGTCTAGTCTTGTCTGTCTAGTCTTGTCTGTCTAGTCTTGTCTGTCTAGTCTTGTCTGTCTAGTCTTGTCTGTCTAGTCTTGTCTGTCTAGTCTTGTCTGTCTAGTCTTGTCTGTCTAGTCTTGTCTGTCTAGTCTTGTCTGTCTAGTCTTGTCTGTCTAGTCTTGTCTGTCTAGTCTTGTCTGTCTAGTCTTGTCTGTCTAGTCTTGTCTGTCTAGTCTTGTCTGTCTAGTCTTGTCTGTCTAGTCTTGTCTGTCTAGTCTTGTCTGTCTAGTCTTGTCTGTCTAGTCTTGTCTGTCTAGTCTTGTCTGTCTAGTCTTGTCTGTCTAGTCTTGTCTGTCTAGTCTTGTCTGTCTAGTCTTGTCTGTCTAGTCTTGTCTGTCTAGTCTTGTCTGTCTAGTCTTGTCTGTCTAGTCTTGTCTGTCTAGTCTTGTCTGTCTAGTCTTGTCTGTCTAGTCTTGTCTGTCTAGTCTTGTCTGTCTAGTCTTGTCTGTCTAGTCTTGTCTGTCTAGTCTTGTCTGTCTAGTCTTGTCTGTCTAGTCTTGTCTGTCTAGTCTTGTCTGTCTAGTCTTGTCTGTCTAGTCTTGTCTGTCTAGTCTTGTCTGTCTAGTCTTGTCTGTCTAGTCTTGTCTGTCTAGTCTTGTCTGTCTAGTCTTGTCTGTCTAGTCTTGTCTGTCTAGTCTTGTCTGTCTAGTCTTGTCTGTCTAGTCTTGTCTGTCTAGTCTTGTCTGTCTAGTCTTGTCTGTCTAGTCTTGTCTGTCTAGTCTTGTCTGTCTAGTCTTGTCTGTCTAGTCTTGTCTGTCTAGTCTTGTCTGTCTAGTCTTGTCTGTCTAGTCTTGTCTGTCTAGTCTTGTCTGTCTAGTCTTGTCTGTCTAGTCTTGTCTGTCTAGTCTTGTCTGTCTAGTCTTGTCTGTCTAGTCTTGTCTGTCTAGTCTTGTCTGTCTAGTCTTGTCTGTCTAGTCTTGTCTGTCTAGTCTTGTCTGTCTAGTCTTGTCTGTCTAGTCTTGTCTGTCTAGTCTTGTCTGTCTAGTCTTGTCTGTCTAGTCTTGTCTGTCTAGTCTTGTCTGTCTAGTCTTGTCTGTCTAGTCTTGTCTGTCTAGTCTTGTCTGTCTAGTCTTGTCTGTCTAGTCTTGTCTGTCTAGTCTTGTCTGTCTAGTCTTGTCTGTCTAGTCTTGTCTGTCTAGTCTTGTCTGTCTAGTCTTGTCTGTCTAGTCTTGTCTGTCTAGTCTTGTCTGTCTAGTCTTGTCTGTCTAGTCTTGTCTGTCTAGTCTTGTCTGTCTAGTCTTGTCTGTCTAGTCTTGTCTGTCTAGTCTTGTCTGTCTAGTCTTGTCTGTCTAGTCTTGTCTGTCTAGTCTTGTCTGTCTAGTCTTGTCTGTCTAGTCTTGTCTGTCTAGTCTTGTCTGTCTAGTCTTGTCTGTCTAGTCTTGTCTGTCTAGTCTTGTCTGTCTAGTCTTGTCTGTCTAGTCTTGTCTGTCTAGTCTTGTCTGTCTAGTCTTGTCTGTCTAGTCTTGTCTGTCTAGTCTTGTCTGTCTAGTCTTGTCTGTCTAGTCTTGTCTGTCTAGTCTTGTCTGTCTAGTCTTGTCTGTCTAGTCTTGTCTGTCTAGTCTTGTCTGTCTAGTCTTGTCTGTCTAGTCTTGTCTGTCTAGTCTTGTCTGTCTAGTCTTGTCTGTCTAGTCTTGTCTGTCTAGTCTTGTCTGTCTAGTCTTGTCTGTCTAGTCTTGTCTGTCTAGTCTTGTCTGTCTAGTCTTGTCTGTCTAGTCTTGTCTGTCTAGTCTTGTCTGTCTAGTCTTGTCTGTCTAGTCTTGTCTGTCTAGTCTTGTCTGTCTAGTCTTGTCTGTCTAGTCTTGTCTGTCTAGTCTTGTCTGTCTAGTCTTGTCTGTCTAGTCTTGTCTGTCTAGTCTTGTCTGTCTAGTCTTGTCTGTCTAGTCTTGTCTGTCTAGTCTTGTCTGTCTAGTCTTGTCTGTCTAGTCTTGTCTGTCTAGTCTTGTCTGTCTAGTCTTGTCTGTCTAGTCTTGTCTGTCTAGTCTTGTCTGTCTAGTCTTGTCTGTCTAGTCTTGTCTGTCTAGTCTTGTCTGTCTAGTCTTGTCTGTCTAGTCTTGTCTGTCTAGTCTTGTCTGTCTAGTCTTGTCTGTCTAGTCTTGTCTGTCTAGTCTTGTCTGTCTAGTCTTGTCTGTCTAGTCTTGTCTGTCTAGTCTTGTCTGTCTAGTCTTGTCTGTCTAGTCTTGTCTGTCTAGTCTTGTCTGTCTAGTCTTGTCTGTCTAGTCTTGTCTGTCTAGTCTTGTCTGTCTAGTCTTGTCTGTCTAGTCTTGTCTGTCTAGTCTTGTCTGTCTAGTCTTGTCTGTCTAGTCTTGTCTGTCTAGTCTTGTCTGTCTAGTCTTGTCTGTCTAGTCTTGTCTGTCTAGTCTTGTCTGTCTAGTCTTGTCTGTCTAGTCTTGTCTGTCTAGTCTTGTCTGTCTAGTCTTGTCTGTCTAGTCTTGTCTGTCTAGTCTTGTCTGTCTAGTCTTGTCTGTCTAGTCTTGTCTGTCTAGTCTTGTCTGTCTAGTCTTGTCTGTCTAGTCTTGTCTGTCTAGTCTTGTCTGTCTAGTCTTGTCTGTCTAGTCTTGTCTGTCTAGTCTTGTCTGTCTAGTCTTGTCTGTCTAGTCTTGTCTGTCTAGTCTTGTCTGTCTAGTCTTGTCTGTCTAGTCTTGTCTGTCTAGTCTTGTCTGTCTAGTCTTGTCTGTCTAGTCTTGTCTGTCTAGTCTTGTCTGTCTAGTCTTGTCTGTCTAGTCTTGTCTGTCTAGTCTTGTCTGTCTAGTCTTGTCTGTCTAGTCTTGTCTGTCTAGTCTTGTCTGTCTAGTCTTGTCTGTCTAGTCTTGTCTGTCTAGTCTTGTCTGTCTAGTCTTGTCTGTCTAGTCTTGTCTGTCTAGTCTTGTCTGTCTAGTCTTGTCTGTCTAGTCTTGTCTGTCTAGTCTTGTCTGTCTAGTCTTGTCTGTCTAGTCTTGTCTGTCTAGTCTTGTCTGTCTAGTCTTGTCTGTCTAGTCTTGTCTGTCTAGTCTTGTCTGTCTAGTCTTGTCTGTCTAGTCTTGTCTGTCTAGTCTTGTCTGTCTAGTCTTGTCTGTCTAGTCTTGTCTGTCTAGTCTTGTCTGTCTAGTCTTGTCTGTCTAGTCTTGTCTGTCTAGTCTTGTCTGTCTAGTCTTGTCTGTCTAGTCTTGTCTGTCTAGTCTTGTCTGTCTAGTCTTGTCTGTCTAGTCTTGTCTGTCTAGTCTTGTCTGTCTAGTCTTGTCTGTCTAGTCTTGTCTGTCTAGTCTTGTCTGTCTAGTCTTGTCTGTCTAGTCTTGTCTGTCTAGTCTTGTCTGTCTAGTCTTGTCTGTCTAGTCTTGTCTGTCTAGTCTTGTCTGTCTAGTCTTGTCTGTCTAGTCTTGTCTGTCTAGTCTTGTCTGTCTAGTCTTGTCTGTCTAGTCTTGTCTGTCTAGTCTGTCTAGTCTTGTCTGTCTAGTCTTGTCTGTCTAGTCTTGTCTGTCTAGTCTTGTCTGTCTAGTCTTGTCTGTCTAGTCTTGTCTGTCTAGTCTTGTCTGTCTAGTCTTGTCTGTCTAGTCTTGTCTGTCTAGTCTTGTCTGTCTAGTCTTGTCTGTCTAGTGTTGTCTGTCTAGTCTTGTTTGTCTAGTCTTGTCTGTCTAGTCTTGTCTGTCTAGTCTTGTCTGTCTAGTCTTGTCTGTCTAGTCTTGTCTGTCTAGTCTTGTCTGTCTAGTCTTGTCTGTCTAGTCTTGTCTGTCTAGTCTTGTCTGTCTAGTCTTGTCTGTCTAGTCTTGTCTGTCTAGTCTTGTCTGTCTAGTCTTGTCTGTCTAGTCTTGTCTGTCTAGTCTTGTCTGTCTAGTCTTGTCTGTCTAGTCTTGTATGTCTAGTCTTGTCTGTCTAGTCTTGTCTGTCTAGTCTTGTCTGTCTAGTCTTGTCTGTCTAGTCTTGTCTGTCTAGTCTTGTCTGTCTAGTCTTGTCTGTCTAGTCTTGTCTGTCTAGTCTTGTCTGTCTAGTCTTGTCTGTCTAGTCTTGTCTGTCTAGTCTTGTCTGTCTAGTCTTGTCTGTCTAGTCTTGTCTGTCTAGTCTTGTCTGTCTAGTCTTGTCTGTCTAGTCTTGTCTGTCTAGTCTTGTCTGTCTAGTCTTGTCTGTCTAGTCTTGTCTGTCTAGTCTTGTCTGTCTAGTCTTGTCTGTCTAGTCTTGTCTGTCTAGTCTTGTCTGTCTAGTCTTGTCTGTCTAGTCTTGTCTGTCTAGTCTTGTCTGTGTAGTTTTATCTATCTAGTCTTGTCTTACAAATATAATTAAAAAACTATAATTTAGTTATGAACTATAAATAGTTAGATGAGTTTTAGATAAATGAGTTTGATAAAATCATTAAAATAATTAAATAAAAATCAGAGAAATTGGAAAATACCATAGCTAACCTTTAATTTTAATTTCGTTTGCAATTAAATCTGTTAAATGTTTCCCGTACGTGTGCACAACGGCCGATGCAGATTTAATTATAAAAGTTGCAGAAATAAAAACGGCAAACATTAAATAAATAACTTTGTATTACCACGGCCAACAAATTACTATAATTTTCTGGAATTAACGTAATATTTAAATGAACGCTGAAATTAATTTGCATATTTCATTTTCACCAAAACATCGCGCATATATGAAGTTATTAGCCTTTCAATTAATATAAATCAATTTATGGTTTTTCTTTTTTTTTCAAAAACTTGTTGGGTTGGTTAATTAATTCATGTTTGTAATTGAAATCATTAGATTATCCGTAACATTTTCTTTAATACCGGAAGGAATGTTTCAAAATCTTATTATATAGTTTAGATTTTAATTGAAAATTTGAATATATTATTTTAGTACTAAATTAAATACAAATATAAAACTAGACAGAAAAGATTAACGAAGAAGAAAATTCTCTTAGAGAAAATTAATTCAGTTATCAAATGTTAATTAGGTCTAATATATTCGAATTCAATGAAGTAAGTGAAATAAAAAGAGCAAATAATTTGGTTTTAGTAAGAGTTTACTTAAGTTGATGATAAATTTCTGGAAGGGAATGGTCAGTTTCAACTGAAATGTGTGCAATATTGGCTGGACGAGGGTGTAAATCACTGCGGGGTTACGACCAGTAAAACAGGTGATTGTGTTGAATTGTGCGGGAACGTGTGTAATTATGCCACCCCTGGCCTGTGTGTGTCAAAGACAGACGGACGGTCCATCCTCCCTTATTCATAGGCAAACATCTCGGATTAGTAATAATTAAACGGCGCAAGGCAGAGGACACAATAAGATATAGTAGAGCGAGAGAGTCGCTGTTAAGGCTGGGGATTTATATCTGGCGTTAAATTGATGTTGGCGTTTTACTGCCCCCCAAACTGAGACTCACCTATGGAACAATAAAATTATATTGTTTCAATGGAGAGAATTTCAGTGTTATTTTCTAGACACATTTACCATTTATTAGTTTTGACACGTTCTTGGGTTCTTCCAGAAAATAAACACAATTTTAAAATAGAGAGGAGATTTTTTTTAAATTCGATTTGTAACCTCTTATATTTTACGAAAATACAAATCGTAACTGGAATAGACTAGCTTTACCGATTACCACAAAAAATATATTTTGATTAAAATTATTTGAGTTTTTCTTAAAATACAAACTCATATTTAACACCAAAAAGACCACAAAACATGTTAATTTAAATTAATACGTCTCGAACAATCTTAGTCAAAACATTAAGAAGTATCTAGTACATATTTTGTTCAAGACATTAAAGTGGATAAGATTAATCTACCTATTTATAGTTTTATTTGTCAAGTTTTTCCACATAGTTTCGCCTTGCATAATCGCGGCTGTCTACTCAACCAGCAAGTCTCGCCTAAGAATGCGAAAGACGTATTTCATATAAATAATTCCCTCAGAATCCCAATGAAGATATATAACTGAGGAAACTATATATATTATAAAGGGTTGCTTGAAGGTGAAGTTATGTGTAGCCGGGGTTTTGATGTGTGGAACTCGGGGAATGTTACTCATCCGCTCGCGTCACTCGCAAAACGTCTTACTAACTCCCGGAGGCGGCAGGCGGCGGCGACAGGGAGCAGGGAATGCGAGTGTGTACATGCAGGCCGGAATGTGCCGTCCCCCGCCTCGCTTATGACATACTTGTACCTGACGGATTCGAACACTAAGCATCACCACAAATACTTTTCGTCGAGCATTCTAAATCAAGATTTGCATTTAAATTACTCAGAATTTATCGTGTTTTATTTCATTTAACACGGTTTGAAGAGATTATAAAGGGTGACAAATTAAGAGTGTCCTGATATCAAACTGCAATTATTCAAAAACGAAATAAGTTGGACAACAATTTTTTTGTTGAACATTGTAGAGTAAAATCTAAAGTTTAATAAAAAGTTAAATGCTTATTAATAAATTAATAATTAATCCTTAAAAATTAGATCGATTAGTTGACCTCCGTTTGCTTCTTCTTGGGTCTCAGGTTTCTTGTCTTCCAGGATTTCAGGTCGGTTCTGATAAACTTAACTTTAATTCAACATGTTAACATGATTCCATAAGAAATAATCCAAAGTTAACAAATCCAGAGAGAGAGAGCCACAACTGATCCCCACGCTGGGAAATCAGACGACCAGAAAAGAACTCTCGCCACACTCCCATAGACATTTTGAAGACATGGGCATCTTGCTGCTACCAAATATCGTTTATTGGTAATCTGAGTTGAGCGATGGCATCTATTAAGAATGATTGTAGGATCTCTTGAGAATGCAGCTCTACTTCGAATATAACTTCTAAATCGTGCGTAAAAGTCCAATGTAAATCAATCAGCGTTTCATTATTAACCGATTTCTGTTTCTTGTTACTATGGCAACAACTTGCGTCACTAAATAAAAAACATAGACGTAGTAAAAATAAATTTTCTGACTTAAATTAAAATTGAATTACTTTTTCTTAGTTTGAATCAAGAAGTCTCGGTCTCTCAGTTTGGATTTATCTGGCTCTAACATAACTTAAGCTAACCATAACTCAATCAAGGCTAACATAAATTTCATCGACAACGACCAAATAGTGTTCCCGTCACTGTGCGTTTTTACTAGTTAGCAATTTTTGCCACAGCGGCGGAGAACGTTCTATCCTGATTGTGTCAGTGATTTGAAATATTTTTATAGTTAAATAAGAAATATTATATATTTTTCTGGTTTGTCTGTAAAAATTACAATTTTTACAATATTATCAGTAAGAAGCAATATTTTTTTTTTGAGATTCAACATTATTTTAACATGCTTCGTAGATAAAATAATGTATGACACAGGTGTGTGAATGACTTTTGTTCACTCATTGCGATTAAACCAATCGCCTTCGGCTCGTGCTTTAAACTTTGCAAGTCATGAACATAAGCCCTTCTTCACACACTTGTACCATAAACTACTATTTTATGTGTCAACTGGTAATAATCAACCTTTAACAATTTTAAAACATGGGTTTTGTTTCACATTTCTATTGTCCCTAAAATTAGCAAATAACACGAATATTTTGAAAAAAGTTTCGTATATAACTTAAAAAAAACCACGTAAACCACTTAAATTTTCTATAAGAAATTTTGTAATTCAGTGATTTTTTGCCTGTCACGTTGGTAATAATCAACTTTGAAAAAATGTAAAATTTTATTTTTGTTTTACATTTTTCATGTCTCAAATATTAAAATAAAATAACTGAATAATAAATAATTTTGAAAAATATTTCGAATGAAACTTGTAGAGAATTAAATTCAAAATAAGAAACCTTTTTATTTAGTGATATATTGTATATCAATTTGGTAATAATCCTGATCAAAGTAAATACATTGCTTTTGTTTAATATATTTCTTTATTATTTAATAGTTATCCAAAAAAAAACAAATTTAAAAAAAGTTTGCAATAAAACTTGAAGAAAATTAAATTTTCTTTAAGAAACCTTGTTTTTTGGTAATTTTGTGTCTATCAAGTTCGTAACAGTAAACTTTGAGATAAATTTGGTTTTAGTTTTGTCTCAAAAATGCGAAAATAAGTTGGAAACTAGACAACATTTTGCAAAATGTTAAAAAAAACTTTCTTATTACTCATGCGCGAAAAGTACTTATTGATGCACGTTTTTTAATACGAGAAATGGCCCTTCTCGTTGTATTTCCACATCACCTGGGTAACGCCCGCAAATATTCAATATCACTAGATTACATTAAAAAAACAAATAAATAAATAAATCAAATACAATCAATACCTCAATATTAAAAAACTGACCTAAAAGTGTCAGTGTAAATTTTTTCTCATTACAAAATAACTATAAAAATTAAATAAAACGTTTTAAAATGAGGATAGTTCTTATGACGAAACCACACCACCGGAGACAATTGAAAAAGCAAATTCTTCCGTTTTGATTCCATTTTTTTATGGCCTCTGGATCCCAAACTTGTAAGATACATCCCCTGGCATGAGTAATACAAAATATTGTTTGTAACCCGGCCGGTATTATCAATTGCCCTCTCGAGCGAATGTGCGCACTCACTTCGTTCGTGCGCCCAATTTCGCTCTCGCGTCAAATTGACAACTTCCTGCCCTTTTAAATTTTTATTAAATATTTTTATTAAATATGAAGTAGGGACTAATTACATTTTTGTTTTACAATTTTCTTGTCTCAAAGATTCGAAAATAACTCTATTTAATATCAAATGGCTTTTATCTGTCGGCTTGGTAATAATCAACCTTCAAGCATGCACGAATATTTTTCTGCTTCTCATTTTTCTTGTCGAAAACAATCGAAAATAACACATAAGCTAAGTAAAATTTTGACAAATATTTTAAATAAAACATATTGAGAATTAAAATCTATATACGAAACCGTATCATTTAGTGATATATAGTATGTCAATTTGGTAATAATCAACCTTGAACAAAGTCAATATCTTGCTTTTCTTTTATATTTTTCTTGCCTACAATGTGCGAAAATGCTAAGAACCTTAACAATTTTTTTTTTTTAAAAGTTTGAAATAAAATTTAATTTTCTTTACGAAACCTTGTTGTCGAAACAAAAAAAAAACTAAAATAAAAATTTTCTCAAAGTTTACTGTTTCGAACTTGACCGACAAAAAATCACCAACTAGATTTTTTGTCTGCAAAGTTCGAAACAGTAAACTTTGAGAATTTCTTTTTGTCTCAAAAATGCGAAAATAAGTTGGAAACAAGACTAGATTTTTTAAAATGTTTCAAATAAAACTTATTATTTCATGATTTTTCATTTTAGCCTTTAATTTAGTAATATTTAACCTTGAGCAATATCAAAAACAAATATCAGCAATCTTATACAACAAACTTATGATTTATAAGAAGAAATATCATATAATTATTTTTGTTTCGCATTTTTCCTTTCCAAAAAATTCGCAAATAGCACGGAAACTAAGCAAAATTTTTAAAAATGTTTCCAATAAAACATTTAGATAATTAAATTTTCTATATGAAAACATGTAACCTAGTTATTTTTTGCCTGTGAAGTTACTAATAATCAATCTTGAAACAAAGTTGAATTTTGTTTAAGTTTTATATATCTTGTCTCTAGATGCGATAATATCTTGGAATCTAGACGCGATTTTGAGAAAATTTTAAAATAGAATTTGAAGAAATTTAAATTGTCTATAAGAAACATTATCATTTACTGCTTTTTTCTATCTCAGGTTGGTAATAATCTACTATGAAGCAGTGACAAATTTTGCTTTTATTTTACAATTTTCTTCTCTTAAAGATTCAAAAATAACTCTAAAACGAAATTTTCAAAAATATTTCAAATGTAACTTGTAGTTATGTTTTGCCTGTGAAGTTGGTAATAATAAATCTTGAATTTGAACTTTCTTTAAGTTATGATATTTTTTTTTTGTATCAAAATGCGAAAATATTTTTGGAAATTAGACGCGATTTTGAGAAATATATAAAATAAAATCGGAATAAATTTAAATTGTCTATAAGAAACTTTGTCGTTTAATGCTTTTTTCTCTCTAAAGTTGGTAATAAGCTACTATGAAGCAGAGACAAATTTTGTTTTTGTTTTACAATTTTCTTGTCTCAAAGATTCGAAAATAACTCAATTTAATATCTTGGTAATAATCAACCTTCAAGCATGCACAAACATTTTTCTTCTCTTAAAGATTTCAAAAATATTTTTTGCCTGTGAAGTTGTTTTTTTTTTCTATCAAAATGTCAATTTGAATTTTTTTTAAGCCAACTTAATATCTAATGGCTTTTATCTGTCGGATTAGTAATAATCAACTTCCAAGCATGCACAAACGTTATTACTGGTTCACATTTTTCTTGTCCAAAACAATCGTAAATAACACGGAAGCTAAGTAAAATTTTGAAACACATGTGAAATAAAACTTGGAGAAAATTCTATATAACACACCCTGTTATTTAACGACATATTGTATGCCAATTTGGTAATAATCAACCTTGAACAAAGTCAATACCTTGTTTTTGTTTTATATTTGTCTTGTCTAAAATATGTGAAAATTATCCCTAAAACAAACGAAATTTTTAAAAAGTTTGGAATAAAAGTTGAAGATTTAATCTTCTTCTTATAAGACTTTAATTTTCTTAAAGAAACTTTTTTAGGTTGTGTTTTTCTGTCTGTCAAGTTCGTAACAGCAGAGAGTAGGTATAATACACACCTACTCTCTGGTAACAGTAACTTTGAGACAAAGTAAAATTTTGTTTTAGTTTTTTTTTGTCTCAAATATGCGAATGAGTTGAAAATGCGAGATTTTAAAAGATGTTTTAAAACATATAAAACTTGTAGATAATTAAATTTTCTATGTACGAGCTTTGTTTAAGTTTTATAATTTGTGTCTCATAATTGTGAAATATCTTATATAATTATGAAGTAACTTATCTAATATCAATTCTGACAAATATTTCGAATAAAATCTGAATAGAATTAAATTGTTTATAAGAAACATTGTCATTTCGTGTTTTTTTCCGGTCTCAAGTTGGTAGCAGTCTACTAAGCAGCAAAGATAATTTTTTATCACAATTGCCTTGTCGCAAAGGCAATTATACTCAAGAATATTACTCGAGAACTAAATGAAATTTTGAAAAACGCTTCAAATAAAACTTGTGGAAAATTCAATTTTCTATAAAACAGCTTATTATTTGGTCATTTTTTGATTATAAAAGTTAGTAATAATTAACCTTTAACAATATCAAAAAAATCATTTTTGTTTCACAATTGCACGGAAACTAAGCGAAATTTTTAAAAATATTTCTGTAATCTAGTTATTTTTTGCCTGAGAAGTTGGTAATAATCAATCTGCAAACAAAGTTGAACTTTGTTTTAGTGTTGTTTTTTGTCTCATAATACGAAAATATCTTGGGAACTGGACACAATTTTCAGAAATATTTAAAATAAAATTTGAGATTTAAATTGTCTATAAGAAACTTTGTAATTTTGTGATTTTTTCATTCTCAAGTTGGTATTAATCTACCATGAAGTAGAGATAAATTTTGTTTTAATTTTTCAATTTTATTGTCTCAAATATTCGAAAATAACTCGAGAACTGAACGAAATTTTGAAAATTATTTCAAATAAAACTTGTAGAAAATTAAATTTTCTATAAAATAGCCTATTACTTATTGATTTTTTATTTATGGATTATGTCAAGTGGGTAATAAATAACCTTGAACAATATCAAAAATATAATGTTTGTTTCACATTACTCCTGGCCAAAAAAATCGCAAATAGCACAAAAACTAAGCGTAATTTTGAAAAATGTTTCGAATAAAACTTGTAGAAAATTAAATTTTCTATAAGAAACGCTTTTTTATCTGTGAAGTTGGTAATAATCAATCTTATAACAAAGTTAAACTTTGTTTTAGTTTTATATTTTTCGTCTTAAAATGCAAAAATATCTTGGAAACTGCACGCAATTGTGGAAATATTTAAAGTTAAACTTGTAGAAAATTAAATTTTCCATAAAACAGTTTATTACTTACAGATTTTTTATCTTCGGATTATGTCAATTTAGTAACAATTAACCTTGAACAATATCAAAAACCTTATTTTTGTTTCACATTATTCCTTTCCAAAAAATTCACAAATGCCACGGAAACTAAGCAATATTTTGAAAAATGTTTCGAATAAAACTTGTTAAACTGAGTTAAATTTTCTATAGAGACCCTCAAATAGTTATTTTTTGCCTGGGAAGTTGGTAGTAATCAATCTTGAAACAAATTTGAACTTTGTGTTGGTTTCATATTTTGTCTCAAAATTGCCAAAATATCATATCTTATCTAATATCGATTTTGAGAAATATTTAGTATATAACTTGAAGAGAATTAAATTGTCTATATGAAACTTTGCCATTTATTGCTTTTTTCTCTCTCAAGTTGGTTATAATCGACGGTGAAGCAGAGACAAATTTCAATGTTGTTTTACAATTTTCTTGTCTCAAAGACGAAAACGAAATCTTGAAAAAAGTTTCAATTAAAACTTCAGAAAATTAAATTTTCTACAAAAGAGCTTATTATTTATTCATTTTTTATTTTTGGATTATATCAAGTTAGTAATAATCAACCTTGAACAATATCAAAAATATCAGATTGAATATAGGGTAAACTAAACTAATTACAGATACAAGCATACCAACTTATTTCAACGGAACACAGCTTGCATATTCAACCTTTGCGAATTTCTTTAACATTCTTAAGTCTTTTTAAGACTCTAAAACAAATATCATGTTGAAAGACAACAGATATTTGCGTTATTCCCTAGGACTCAGTTCACTTCCCTGACACTAAAACACGACACAAAATAAACAACATTGTTTTTTTAAGATCATAAGAACATAACCTATAACCTATGTATAAACATTAAGAACATAAACTATTTTCGACAGCCCTACACATGGTTTTCAAACTAATGTAAGTGTTTTCCAGTTTATAATTCATAAGAGCAAAGTAGTACTGGTGAGAGAAATATCTCGAAATCCGTCTGTAGATGGCTATTCACTTTGGGTTTCTAGGGTCTTGTTTTAGTGTAACGGAAATGAACTGAGTCCTAGGGAATAATACAAATATCTGTTGTCTTTCAACATGAGATTTGCTTTATAGTCTTAAAAAGACTTAAAGAATATTATAGAGATTCGGGAAGGGTTGAACATATTTATATATTCAAGCTGTGTTCTGCTGTAATAAGTTGGTATGATTGTATATAAATGTAATTAGGTTAATTTCACCCTATATTCAATTTCATATAAATCAATAACTGAAACTAAGTTCAGGTCTTTCCACACACATGTCAAAACATAACCTATTTTCGACAGCCTAACACATGGTTTTCAAACTAATGTAAGTGTTTTCCATTTTATAATTCATAAGAGCAAACCTGCACTGATGAGAGATAGATCTCGAATCGCGTCTGTAGATTCACTTACGGTTCACTTCGGTGACTTTTCACTTACGGTTAAAGAGAAAGAACTGATCTTAAAAAACAATGTTATTTATCTAGTATCTCTTTTTAGTATAACAGAAGTGAACTAAGTCCTAGGGAATAACACAAATATCTGTTGTCTTTCAACATGAGATTGGTTTTATAGTCTTAAAAAGAATTAAGAATATTATAGAGATTCGGAAAGGTTGAATATATTTAAATATTCAAGCTGTGTTCCACTTTAATAAGTTGGTCAAAAAAATCATTTTTATTTCACATTATTCCTGACCAAAAAATATCGTATCATATCATATCCTGACCAAAATAATATATTCACGCAAATATCGCCGAAACTAAGCGTAATTTTGAAAAATGTTTCGAATAAAACTTGTAGAGAATTGAATTTTGTATAACAAGAAGCTCTGTAAATACTTATTTTTTGTCCGTTAAGTTGATAATAATCAATCTTGAAACAAAGTTAAACTTTGTTTTTTTTGTCACACAATGCAAAAGTATCTTGGGAACTAGACGCGATTTTGAGAAATATTTATAATAAAATTTGAGGAAATTTTAATTGTTTATAAGAAACTTTGTAATTTTGTGACTTTTTCTCTCTCAAGTTGGTAATAGGCTACTGTGAAGAAGAGACTCAAAGATTCGCACATAACTCGAGAACTAAACGAAATTTTGTAAAATGTTTCAAATAAAATTCGTAGAAAATTCAATTTTCTATAAAAAAACTTATTACCATCTGAGGCCCGTGACAAATTCATTGGATGGGGCCCCAGTAAATATCGTCACGTTGTAATTTAATTTTAATTAATCACTGAAATAGTTACCCAATAGTATTACTAATATTGTGTGCATTTTAGTTGAATATCTAATAAATTTAATTTTCAAAAGCATAGGTATTACATATTTATAATAAAATAACAATTTAATCTTAATTATTAATAAAATTCTTTTCACCCAACTTTCTGTTCTGCAAAAGTATCAATAACATCATCAATGTTTGAAGATCGGGCCATAGAATTTTCGGGCTCTTCAATAAGTTTTTGTCTTAAACTTCACCACAAAAGCCCTTCATTGTGTTAGCACCATCATATCCTTGCCTTCTACACTTATTTAGAGGTACATTGTTGTCATTTATGGATTTAATACTTTGGTTAGACATTGCTAAGTTAGTTTGGCCCTTAACTTCATGCAATCCTAAAAATGACTCTTTAATGACAAGCGCCTTTGGGATTCCATTTTCGCCTTCCTCAATCATACAATAACGGTAAAGTTCACAAATTAGATCTGTTTTTGAAATATGCCGTCGTATAGAATATGATAGAGTAAAATGGTGCGACGTATATATAATTCATAAGTATTTTTGGACTTCAGTATTTTTATCCAGCCCTTTGATTTACTTAACAATTCTTGTAAAATCGAATCGTATTTTGCTAATAACTCAACAATACTCAAATAGTTTCCTCGCGAACTTGGATCATTGCTACCTGAGTTTCTATTTGGCTACGAAAGGCAATTACACTATGAAAGTGTCAGAGTAATATCAAAGAGTCTAGGGAGTATTTGGCGCCAGAAAGATTTTTATTTCTTTATCATGAACTCTTGCTCTTCATCTAGTGTTCCATTTAGCAGCCATTGTTGATACAAAACAATATAGTTAATTAACAATAAAGATCAATTGTCACCCTCTTTTAAGAAATGACTCTTAGATTATAGATTGCAGTATTGGTGGTGACGATTTGTATTGCGACCTTCGTAGATCTATTGTACCCCACGCTCGTCCTCCAAACGTTGGTATACTTAGTCATTTAGAGCGCCTCCTCTAGTCCTGCTTCCTTTAGGAATTTCAGAATTCAATTTTTTGGGGGATTCAAGGACTGCAAATCCTGTGCGTTCAAGCAGTGGGCCCCAAGATACATCTGTCTCCTGCGGAGCAGTGCTCCGCAGTCTTTGATCAGATGTATGGGGGTTTCCTCTGCCGAACCACAGAATCTGCATCTGTCATATTCCTCTAGGCCTAGAGTCTTGAGATGTTTTCTAAGTCTGCAGTGACCCGTCAGGACTCCTGCCAGAATTCTAAGCTTGTTCCTGTTTAGTCTCGGGCAAGCTTTTGTTCTTTTCTGGTTAACAGATCCCAGCATTACTTTGGATTGTCTCAATCCTGGAAGTTCTTTCTAGGTTTTCATCCATTGTTCTCTTATTTCTTCAAATAAACTGACTAAAATGACTCTTAGGTAGAAAATTAATCTAAAATGACTCTTAGGTGTATAATGTCCGTTTTCGATCACGAACCATTTCACTTGATCATTTAGTTCTTTAAAATTATCCTTATCCCGCAAGCGCATACTTCGACGGATTACGAATTTACGGCGACAAAAATAAAATCCAGTTCATTTCAATTTTTCGTCTTACATATTACCTTATCAGAATGTCATCTCTGATGATTCTAATATAAAATTAGTCTATATTAGATGTACACGATTAATTAAAAATGCAAATTTAAGTGTAAATTTTTTTTTTATATATATATATAACAAAAGTGCAACATTTTTTGACAAATTCACAACCGTCGTTGACACAAAACTTTAACGAAGAAAACTTATAAAAACTTTCATCTCTTAATACAAAAAATAGTTCATTTCTATTCAACGTTCTCTCTTGCAAATGATGGTCATAACGACTACCTGGAAAAAAAAGGTGTAATTCTCAGTAAGGTGGAACGATGTGGATGGGATTTTTGCGTTTCTAGAATTGTCAATGTTTGTTTTGTTTTACAAAATATTTAATTCAACGGAACTATGCGGAACTTTTTTTAAAAATCAATGTATTGCAGTTTATTACAAAAAATTTTTAATTTACGATAGTCGTTAAGAAAAAAAATTTTTAACCGTATTGATTAAAACTTTCTACAAATTTGATATTATTACATGTAAATACATACTTGAAGCTATATTCTCCATATTTAAAAAGTTCACAATTTTTTAACACAAACACAAAACAGACGTAATTACTTTATTAAAAATCCAGCGCAACTAATTCCTTTTTGGTACCTATTCCTTCATGGTATAAGGGACAAGAGCGATGTTTAACACGTTCCCACAACCAATGGAATTGGTTTTTCGCATTTATTTGTTTATAATATTATGGATGGGTTATCTAACTATACATTTTAAGTGGTTTTGCTTAATTGTGAGACATTGTAAAATTATTTGTTTGTCGCCGTAAATTCGTAATCCGTCCCAGTGTGCAGCGCCACGAAAAAAGTACTTTCCGGTTAACAAAATACAGGAATTCCCGAACGTCACTAGCTAGCCCGCGTCACCAAAGTACCGCGACAAAAAAAAGACATTTTGACAGTCCTGCCACTCTATAGTTTCGCCATTTTATTTATTATATTATGAAACTTGTTATTTAATGCTTTTTTCTCTCTCAAGTTGGTAAAAATCTACAATGAAGGAGAGACAAATTTTGTTTTTGTTTTACGTTTTTCTACTCGAGAACTTAACGAAATTTTGAAAAACGTTTCAAAGAAAATTAAATTTTCTATAAAACAGCTTATTGGTTAGTGATTTTTTATTATGAAACGTTAGTAATAATTAACCTTGGACAAAATAAAAAACATCTTTTTTTTCACATTATTCCTGGCTAAAAATTTGCAAATAACACGGAAACTAAGCAAAATTTTGAAAGATTTATTCGAAACTAAAACTTGTAGGGAATTAAATTTGCTATAAGATACCTTGTAATCTAGTGATTTTTTGTTTGTGCAGTTCGTAAAAAATAATCAATCTTGAAATAAAATTGAACTTATAGTTTGTTGTCTCAAAAATACGAAAATAACTGCAAAAGATACAACAAAATTTAAGAATTATTTCGAATAAAACTTGAAACCAATTAAATTTTCTACAAGAACCATTGTAATTTAGTGTTTTCTTCCCTGTGAAGTTGTGAATAATCTACTACGATGCAGAGACAAATTTTTTTTATGTTTTATATTTTTATTGTCTCACAGATTCGAAAATAACTTCGAAAATAACTCGACAACTAAACGAAATTTTGAAAAATGTTTCAAATAAAACTTGTAGTGAATTAAATTTTCTCTAATAAAGTCCACACCTTATTTTTGATTAATAGGTTTCTAGTTATAAAAAGAAATTTTGCAAATTGCTTAAGAAAAAACTTGAAATAAGAAATCTTGTTATTTAGTGATTTTCTATCCTTCCTAAAAAACCTTCTTATTTTACAAATTTCAAACATGGTTACAAAAATAGTTTGTCTATTATAATAAAACGTTTGTCAAGCTTGAGTATAGTTTGTCTTGAATAATTGTAGTCTTTCTATTGTACTATGAAATTTATATAGATTCAATATAGTCCGTATAGATTATAATTAGTTTGTTAATTATAATAAAGTTAGTCTAAATTGACTATATTGAGGTAAGAAATTAATTCTAAATCTGTTGGAATAGATTGTGTCCAAATGTAGTAAATTTTCTTCTATTTCACCCTTAAAGAATAAATATTCTCAGATAGTAGGTACAATTGGCGCATTCATTGAGTGGATAAATATACTATATGTATAAATAAACTATATTTTGTCTAGGTATAAATTGTATAAAGTATCTGTTACGGTAGATAAGCAATTTGTTTAAATTGGCTATAGTTAGTCTAAATTATCTAGATTTACCAATTGCTACTATTTGTTTTGTATTTTAATTTTTAATGTTTTCTTTGTTATAAATGTTTGTTGACGACAACATTTAGAGTTGAACAATGACAGTGTTTATTCGAGAAAGGGAAGGTTTTCCTTGAAGAGGTTTTTGGTGTTGAATTACCTGGTCGATGGACGGGCGATAAGTTAATCGGGTGCGACAAGTCAAGAAATCGCCGATAAATCGGCAAGACCGTCTGACATAAATACTCGGAACCAAGTCATCTAGAAAAATCTATCTGAATCGGACAACTCGCCGTGTCCGTAATAATCGATAAAAATCTATCCATTTGTAACCGAAATGATGGATTATGTGAACAACCGGCTAAAAGCCTCTACCTTAATTTTAATATGACATATTTTAATGTCCTTTTTACAAATCCAAATCAAATTAATTCGGTCCAGACTGAACAAACAGGTTTACAGCTAAAATTCAAACAGAAATAATTAGTATTTAACCAAATAATGCAGTTCATTAAAGTAAACGTTAAATATCTAAGAAGCCAAAAGACCAAATATAATTATTGCAAATAATAAAATAAGTAACAAATCCTAGTTTTGTGAAATTCATATTTGATTCTATTAAATATTTCAACCCTTTAATTACAATTCAATCCACGTTTATTTCGTTCATGCGTTTGTTATTCTAATTTGAATCCTGTTGAATGGTAATGAGTTTTTAGAGAATATTAAAAAAATCACCAAGTGGTAAGTCATTCAGGCAAGAATTATTCGAATTTGTTAAATTTTATTTACAAGAACGCACCATCCCCAAAAGCAATCGGATCTCAATGGGCCGTGAGTAAATGAATACATAATTCAAATGGGCGGTGGTAAGGTGGCAAATGGAAGTATATTTTTTTATTATATATTTATATATTGTTGTGGAAGCAAAGAAGCGTGTGTAGAAAAAAAAGCGTGCATAAATGCTGCTGCACAGACGGGGGAGGTTTCGAAGCGCATGCAAGAGTGGATTTTAATTTTTTACTTCGGTTAAGGGAGAATATGATTATTATTTCGTTTTATTTTTGTGAGTGAATAAATTAGAGAAACGTTGAGTAATGTGTTGGAGATGTCGCGGGTGAATACTTACCCGGGTGATGTCCCCAAAGGAAAAATAATACATTAAGGGAAATACTAAACGTATTTCAATTGTATTGAATCTTTCAAGACAAAAAAATAATTATATAAAGTAGATATCAGCAATGAAGTTACTATATACAAAAAATATATATTTGGCCAGCGACAGAAAAAGAATGAGACAAACAAGGTGGATAAGATAAGATAGATAAGACTGAATAGGTCGGGTTAGGTTATAAACAGACAGAATTATACTGACAACAAATAAGCAGACAATACTAAAGAGAGAAGTCTAGGCAGAGAGCACTTTGGTTTGTGTATAGCACTGGTTTTCTGACTTTAGATTACACAAACATGAATTCGAGATTAACACTGAAGAAAATCTGAGTAAAGGAAGATTATAAAAGCTGAGTCTATAAATATTTTCGTCTATATGTATAAATTAGAGGTAGTAAAGATTGTAATTTAGTAGATGACACCAATTAGCTTGTGAGAACGTTAACGTTTTCCGATCGGGGAATTGATTCTTGTCCGTCGTGGCTGAAAATTATTTATAAAATATTATGACAAATTGTAATTACGGTGTTCGTAGGATCTCTGAAACGTGATATTTGATCCATTCCTCGTTTCTCATCCCGCTCCCCAAGAGGGCGAGCGAGCGAGAGAGCGAGCGCGAGGAGGAGGCAGAGAGTTAGACAATCGATTAGTTATGTGGTATGTTCGGAGTAATTACCAAGTTATTACTGCCGCGAACGAGCGACTCGAGTGTGGCTGCTCTACACAGACAATTTATCAATCGCAGCAATCAAAATTCATCTTAAATTAAATAGTTTCTATATACACCTATATATTAGAAGGCCAGAGAAAATAAACTCGATCTGTGTACTCTACCTTGCATGAAACTTATATATCCAAAGGGGAAATTTATTATATTTTCATATCAATGTCTATGTAACCACCAATATTACTTTTTTTTCTTCACGAAAATTTCAAATTTCTTAACACACACCTAACTTATATTTAATGTAAACTAAACAAACTAGTTTAAATTACAATTTTATGCAGAAAACTTCGAAACCTCTTTATTTATATACATTTTAATTCACTTGACGCATCTTGATTCAAATATCTTCCGTTTATTATAAACCAAATAAACTAGTTTGAATTATAATGTTATTGGAAATCTTCCGTTTCAAATTGTTAAAAAATTCACATTTTTTGACATAATTATGTTTGATTTATAATAAACTAAATAAACTACCTTTAAATTAATATGTTATTTGAAAATTTGTTTATTCAGTCAATCAGTCAATTATTATTTACTGTATTTAACTTATTTATTATAAACCAAACAAACTAATTACAAATATTATGTTATTTAAAGATTTATCGAGCACTTGGCGAACAAGACTGGTCAGATAACAATACACAGACAAGAATAGACAGACAAGACTAGACTGACAAGACTAAACAGACAAGGCTAGACAGACAAGACTAGACAGGCATGCCTAGACAGACAAGATTAGACGGACAAGACTAGACAGACAAGACTTGTAGGAAACGATTACTGTCAGGGAAAGCATCTGGTCCAGACAATATCTGAAATGAGATCATCGCAGGTGGAAATGTGGGCAGAGTTGTTGCTGCAAACTTACAATGTGTGCCTTTGAAAGGGAATCTTTGCTTCGCAATAGAAAAGACAAAATCTCGACCTACTGGCAAAAGGGGACAAGCCATTGGAAGAACCATCGTCATACCGACCGATGCCTCCTGGACAACTTTGTGAAAAATTATTACTTAGGAGACTCAAGACATACATAGAAAACAACGGAGGACTGTCCCAATGGCAGTATGGTTTTCGAAAAGGTCGATCAACCGTGAACGTTTTCGCTGACGTTATAAAGGCAGCAGAAACTATGAAAACTAGTACACGGCAATCGATAGGTTAGTGTGCTTTAGTGATCCTCGTCGTAAAAAACTCCTTTAATTCAGCCAGGTGGGATGTAATCATGAAGGCGATAGCATCAAGACAAACACCCGAATACTTGAAAAAGATGATAGACAGCTACTTGAGCGACCGACGGTAGATATACTACACGGAAGAAGGGGAAGTTGAGTATGAGGTAACGGCGGCAGTTCCAAAAGGATCGGTCCTGGCACCATTCTTCTAGAACATTATGTACGATATATTGCTAAACCTCGACTCGCCTAGAACAGCGAGAATGGTTGGGTTCGTAGATGACGCCGCAGTGATGGTGACTGCAAAGGAAATAAGCACACTGGAACTAGCAACTAACGAAACCCTCCCACGGACAAATAATTGGTTAAAAGAGCAACGTCTAAAAATGGCAGTTCATGAAACAGAAGCGATACTCATCACGGACAAGAGGCTATTTACACCACCGAAACTCGTTCTAGAAGGGCAAAATGTCCCCTTATCGAAATCATTGAGGTGAGCCAAAACAATGAAAAAGGCTGCATCTACAGTGAAAGCTCTGATGCGGTTGTTGCCGAACATTGGAGGGCAGGGGGAATTGAAACAGAATTTGCTCAACGGTGTGGTATACCCAAAAATTCTGTACGCAGCGGAAATATGGGCCGATGTAACTAACACAACTCTTACAGGAGTACGGAGAAGAAGTGCCCTAAGAGTAATTTCTGCCTACAGAACAGTTTCGGAGGCCGTGGCAATGGTACTTGCAAGTACGCCCCCAATAGACTTACTGACTCGCGAGAAACAAGAAGTTTGCGAAGAGCTGCAGCAGAGCTGAACAAAAAACAAAGTAAACCATTGGAGCGCAGCTGCCGAGGAGAGAGCGCGCTAGAGACTCATGAACCAATGGCAGACAGGATGGAATAGCGACACTAGTGGACGGTGGACATGCAGCCTTATCCCTTGTGTGACAGCATGGTGCGACAGGACTAACGGACATATAAGTTACCATCTTACACAGTCGCTCACTGGCCATGGGTGCTTCAACGCATAACGCAAGCGATTCAAAAATGGGACACCACAGAGTGCGTCAGACGATGCACAACACACTATCTTCATGTGTACAGAATCATAGATTAAAAGACTCGTGGAGACATTAGGCGGTACAAGACTGGAAGAGCAGAACTACATGGAATATATGTTAGAAAGTGACCATAACTGGGATGCGGTACATGCTTACCTCACCGGAATCGTAAAGGGAAAAGATCAAATGGAGAGGGAATGGAAGGTGGCATAGTAGCGCACGACACACAAAGAAGGTAACATGGACGACTAGATATGTGTCTAAAACTCGGAAAAATAGTTAAATGCGCTACTTCATAGCAAATACGAGAGAAGACGAACAAGAAGAAGGAAGTAAATAGAACAAACACCACCACCCACCTGAAGTAATGCTCACGCATTAGTGGGTATGCTGGTCACGAATAATTCGATCAGAGAGCCCCATACTACACGGGAACGAAGGCCCCGGTGTGCACTAATGCATTCCCCCACGTCCGACAAAAAAGACAAGACTAGATAGACAAGACTTGGCACACAGGACTAGACAGACAAGACTAGACAGACAAAACTAGACACACAAGACTAGACAATGGACCTTTTTGTAATTAAAAAAAAACATTCAGTCTTAAAAGATCTATACTTAGCTATGAAGAAAAAATATGTAAATTTACTTGTAACGACTCGAAGACTTTTTTATAAAAACAAAATCGAGAACTCTACACACAAAAAAAGGCCGAATGACCGAAGGTGGAATAAAGTAAACAATTAGCCAGATCTGCGTATTAAGGAGGAAGAGTCAACCATTGTAACAGATCCAGATAGGTTGTGATAGGTCCAGTGACCTATTTATTTAGGGCAATCTTCAAAACGGCATCAGAGGGAGTTACTGCGAAAATTCCATATATGCATTTGGACAATGTCCACATACCTACGAATACTAAAACGATGTATTTGGAAGAATTCCGCCCCAAAGAAATGTCGATAACCCTAGATAAATTAAAAAATAAATCCAGTTACGGCCCAGACTTAATACCATGTAATGTAATAAAAGAATTTCAATATAAACTTCTGGAACCCATCACTGATATCATTGATAGCTCATTTTCCTCAAAAACAGTACCGTATATATTAAAAATCTCTACAGTGGTTCCAATATTTAAGAAAGGATAGAATTGGCAAAACCATCATCGTCATAGATAATCATACAAACTTAAAATAATCGGAACACAGCCTGAATATATAAATATATTCAACCTTTCCGGAGCTCTATAACAATTACTGAGTCTTTTTAGGACTACCAAAACAAATCTCATGTGAAATTTGTCAGTTTTTTAATAGATTGCAGTCCACCTTCGTGGCACTCAACAAAAACCATAAAAATTATATTGTTTTTAAGATCATGTCTTTCCGATAACTCAAGTAAGTAACCATCTGCAGACGTGTTTCGAAATTTTTCTCTCATCAGTGCAGCTTTGCATTTATTTATAAATTACTATTAATAAAGGCAAAGCTGCACTAATTATGACGAGAGATAAATGACATGATCTTAAAAACAATGTTATTTTTATGGTTTTTGTTGAGTTTCTATTCAGGCTGTGTTCCGATTGTTTTAAGTTTTTAAGAAAGGAGATTGTACAGATTTGAACAACTATAGACCAATTACTAATTCTTTTACTAATTACTGATAGCTCTGTTTTCTGTAATGGCGAAAATCCTGGAATACTGTATGGAATATCGCCTGATGCCGATCATTTCGAGAAACAACTTGTTTCCTAAAGAACAACCTGGTTTCCGTAAAAGTAAATCAACCACTACTGCAATAAATGAGTTCCACAACAAAATCATCGAAGTGGATAAACGCAAATGTCCTGTGGGTATTTTTTGTGATCTCTCTAAGGCCTTTGACGGTGTCCCGCACGACATACTCTTAAACAAATTATACTTATATGCAATTAGAGGAAAAACTGGGCGGTGGTTCATATCTTACTTAAGCAACAGACGACAATTCGTCAAAATTGAAAAAACGAGAGGACTGGAATGTCATCTACCACAGTGGTGAAAATATATGTTCCTCAAGGAAGTGTTTAGGCCCCGGTTCTTTTGTCGCTGTACACATCAGACACTTAGACATACCTTATACATGGTTTTGTGCAAATAAATTGTTCTAATCCTGAAAAAAACTAACTATATAATTTTTCAATGTAGTCGAAGGAAACCCTCTGAAAATCTTACATCGAAAGCAAGTGGTCAATTTTTTAGGAATATTTTTGGAAGAACACCTATCGTGGAAACATACAATAGACTATATCGTAAGCAAACTAAATAGCAAAGCGTATTTTTTGAGAAAGGTACGGGATACGGTTGGCAAAGAAGCCCTTTTAAAAGTGTACCATGCCGAGATCCATTCGGTATTATCGTATGGCATCCTGCTATGGGGAATTTCCTCACATACACATAGAGTCCTTTTAGCTCAAAAGAGGATTATAAGAGTAATAACTGGAATAACCATTACAAAATCCTGTAAGCCATTTTTTCAGAAGCTGGAAATTTTAACCGTGACGTCCGTCTATATATGGGAAATAGCGTGCTATCTGTTTAAAAATAAGCAATTATTTGATGTCGGCTAGGTTATCAAACAAGAACTAATGGAACAAGAAATCGTCAAAAACTACGGTCTGTAAGAAGTAATCTTAATCTGTGCCAATGGACACCAAACAGAATTGGTATACACATATTCAATCGTATACCTTTGCAGATCAAGAATCACAGAAGAAACAAATCCTTTAGGAAAGAACTAAAAAGGCATCTCATAGGAAAGTGTTATTACACATTAAGTTATTTTTTTGAAAATGAACAATAACAACATTTTTATATGTATTTATATCTTATAATTTTGTGTTATCTATATTTTGCATTAATCTAATTTTCCGTTAATTCTAATCTAATAATAAAAATTAAAAATAATTCTAAATAATTTAATTTTGCATTATCAAAAATTTATTTTTCCTGTTTTTTGTTTTGCTTTTATGACTAATCTAATAAGTAATATATTTACATCCGGAGATAAATACAATTTTTGATTTTGATTTTATGATTTTGGGAAAACTAGACAGACAAGAGTAGACAGACAAGACTAGACAGGCAAGACTAGACAGACAAGGCTAGACGGACAAGACTAGACAGACAAGACTAGACAGGCAAGACTAGACAAGCAAGACTAGACAAACAAGACTACACAGACAATTCTAAACAGACAAGAATAGACAGACAAGACTAGACAGACAAGACTAGACAGACAATACTAGACAGACAAGACTAGACAGACAAGACTAGACAGACAAGACTAGACAGACAAGGCTAGACAGACAAGACTAGACAGACGAGACTAGACAGACAACACTAGACAGACAAGACTAAACCGACAATACTAGTCAGACAAGACTAAATGGACAACAGTAGCCTGACAAGACTAGGCAGGCATGACTAGACCTACAAGAGTAGATAGGCAAACATAGAAGGGCAGAACTTGATATATAAGATTAGATAGGCAGGACAGGACAAAAGATTCTAGTAGACAGGATTAAACAGTCAAGACTAAGTGTACTAGATTAGATTTGTTTGAACATGTCTTCTTAATCCCATCTGTGAAATTTGAATATCCTACTTTTAAATAAATGCTCGTTTTAAATAAATAAAAGCCTTTTTATCTTGCACTGTGTAGTGTCGCAATTTTTCGAATTTTTAAAATTTTGCATAGATGGGAGTGATTCTCGAAATGTATTTAAAAATAGAGCATCTGATATACATTGTAACATAGCAAGTCTAAAAATAGGGAGAAATTAAAACAAAAATATGTCGATTGGTCACCCTAGCTAGTCGATATTATTAATAATTGTAACGTTAATACAGTTTGAGACGTGTCCATCAAGTCGTTTAAACTAATCTGTTGTAAATAAAACGTTTATATTATTTTTTTATAAAGGACGACGAGATTTAAAGGAATGGAATGAAATATATTTAAATCCTTGTGTCAAACAAACGGATGTGAATGTAAGCCGTTCTAAATCTTATCAATGAGAATATTTTTAAAATCTGTCACTGGTTTTGTATAGACCGAGCGGCGTAAGAGCCTAATATGAAAATATTAAAAATCCGAAGATAGAAATCCTTTTAAATGCCATATTAAAGTGAATTAGCATGAAAATGGGATGACAGTTGAATGCGAGCAGGGGCGGCGCGGCGCGGCGAGACGCTGAACCAAACTCCGCATATACATACATTCATATATCGCCAATTATTAGCGGACTTTGTTTGTTCGGACTGAATTTGTATGCATGGAATAAATGATTCCTATCAAACAGGTAAACAAGAACGGGGTAAAAAATCGCGACTCTCGCCGCACGTTCGTCTCTAATTGCTTTACCAAATTCGTCAACACAGAACGAATAATAAATGTAATAGGGCGGACAAAAGGTTGCGCGCAGGGGTTGGAAAACCTCGTGTTTATATATCACAAGACACAAGTCATTTAGTTCAGGGAAAGCTAATGGATCTGTGTTTGACTCCGGTTAGATTTCCGGCGCGTGACGTCCGGACTTTACAGAAACATTAGTACGACTGAAATTACACACCTTTTCCATACACAAAAGCAAATAAATATTATTTTTGTTTTATTATTCTCACCAATGGTAATAAAAATAACGCGCACCTTTTCACTAATACCAGATTTCCCAAGCATATAATTTTCATACATTAAATAATATTTTGTGCAATAAGAGAATAAAACAAAACTTTGACATGAAAGTAAGATAGATAAATCTACAACGACATTCAATTCTGTCCTATCTTATGTATATTAAATGAATTCTCCTTGGATGGAATTATCAAGGGTTAATAAATAATTTGCTGCCTATTACTTTAACAGTATAATAAGAAAACTATAATCTACTTTCCAACAAAATCCAATCAGAATTTATTAACAACATAAAAGCAAAAATAGCGTAAAAATAATACTAGTATAAACTATATGTTTCACTATAAGCGTAACAGCCGTTATTATGCGATTGATTGGTATTTTTCTGATATTAATTGGAAATGATTATTTTATTACCTATATCATGTTAATATCGTTATGCGACCACGATATTTGATAGTTACATTTAATATTTGTTTGGGGATAACAAACGTTATAACAAACTTGAATATCTACAATGGTCGATTATTACATAGATTACAGAACAAATCAACTAATTTAAACTTCATCATTGCAATTAATTTGTTATGAAACCAAAAAACTAATTATGATAATTTCAGTTGGAATAGATAGTTTATATAATCATCTGATTATTTTACCATGTAGTTTCAACTATTCTAATCTATAGCATTTATGTTTGTAGTATAACCAGGTAAGTCTATACTGCTAAGACTAAACTAGATAAGTTGATATACATTAATGCTAGATTCGAATCTTGAAGTTCTTGCATTAGAAAAGGAGCTTGTTTAATAATAATTTACCTGAAAAGGCACAAATGCTAACGGAATCTGTATCTGCTATGTAATCAAATTATTTAAAAGAAGACCTCAAGAAGTGGACTAACTAGATTAGTCTACTTCGAAATTTATTAGATTACAAATAATAAGTTTAGTTTATATAACTGGTTCACTTTGGTATAGTCTAATCTACTTATGTGTTGTGTCTTGTAAGTATTTCCATTAGAATTGCAAGCATTAAGTGAAATTAGAATGAAGGTGTTGATTTTATAAAATAAAAACAGAAAGAGCTAAATATTTTAATTTTATTATTGGCGTTAATTGCGAATGCAAGTAATTAATTTGCCAGTGGAAACATTAAATCAATCAAAACATCATTTATTACTACTACATATCGATTTTTATTGCAAAATTTAAAAATAGTTAGTTAATATATTTATCGTTGCGGAAGAATGCAATTCCCCCGTTTTTTGCATTAAAATTATTTATTACGAAATGCTAATTATTAATTTATTCCGTGCGTTCATTCATTCATTATTTATTAATTAATACAAACAGATTTATAATAATCATTTATTTCATTAATAATTTATATAAAAATCAACATTTTTTTGTTTTGTAATATCAGTAATATGACGTATGTAATATCAGTAATACATCACCGTTCAATAAAAATGTAATCAATTTTGAAAGATTCAAGATTTTTGTTAGAATTTAGAAACTTTGATTTGGTGTTTTCATTGTCAAATATTGTCAAATACATTAATTATATTAATAATTGGGATCCGGTAGTACTTGGAAAACAAACAAAAAGTTTCCTACTACCTGTACATAAGTCGGAAGATTAAGTGAATAAATGAAGCCAAGAAAAAAAGCACAAATGATATTAATAATAATTGTCTGGAAGTTGATGGAATCGTGTAGAAATAGACACGTGGTGGTCCACTTTTTGTTTAAACTTTTTGTTTATCAATGAACGCCAGGTATAAACTAATTAGTTTATATAAATAGTACATAAAATTGGTTTAAACTAGTATTTCCTGTATATTGGAATGTTAACTAGCTATAGATAATAATAAATAGGAAGGAAGGCGAAAATTCGTTTGCTAATACCGCAAATTGAATCGAAAATTGGAAAGTTGTTTGCAAAACTTCCACAATTTCATAATCTCGTTTGTTCTCACAATTATCTCTAAACAAAATTAACCGTGGAACTAAAATCCGAAACCGACGACTAAAAAATCTATTTTATTAGGCCATTCGATGTTAAATGTAGCTAAAGAAACCTAGGTTTTAATTAGTACAATTTCCAGCGGAATAAAATTTTGCGATTTAAATTGTTGGAACGTTTAAATTATATGCAACAGCATGTGGGACAGCCCAAGGCTAACCTCCGTCCGGCATAAAATAAAGACATTATAAATAAATAAATAGTATACCTGTGCAGCCGACAATATACAAATCTTATAACCCGTTCCGTGCGGACGAAACCAATACGACAAGTCGCAAAACTCACAGATTAGAACCAATTAATTAAAAATGACAAAGAACTAATTATCGTAGATTTATAATATAATAGAAACGTATGACTAGTCGCATAAGAGTAGACGAATTAAATTAGACTACTAGAAGTTTACTACTAGATTATTATACTACTAGAAGTAGACTACTAGACTTATATGGTTAAAAATCAATGTACAAATCTAAGTCATATTAAAGATGAGACAGTCAAAACAGTTTGAATGAAAGTTATAGTTAGGTTTAGTAATAAGTCTAATTGTGGCGTCCTAGTTTAAAAAATATGTCAGATTATTTGTTATTTGTTTTTATATGTTAGATTTTATATTGTTATTATATGTTAGATTTTAAACAGTGTTAATATTATTAAAACGTTCGCTTTCAAAGGGCTTTTTGAGTAAGACGTAAGATAAATTAAATCGCAATTTTTCTTGATAGCTATAGGTTTACAGTGGTAGTTCCTGTTTGATATTTTGATCCGGGTCACTTATGAGACGCTAGTCTCTAATTGCCTAATTCAGCGTTTCCCAAACTTTTTTGACCGCCGCCCAGTACAAGGTTTTAAAATTTTTCGCGACCCACCTTACGAAAAAATAACATTTATTTACAAAACTAATTATAATTTTTAAGAAAAATCAAGTTATTTGTTTATTTCATACACAAATATTGGTAAATAATTAAATGAGCAAAATATATTAATTAAAAAATATATTCATTTAAAACTTCATATTCATAGTAAATGAAGAAAACTCTCTTTTACATATTTTGTCCTTAGTGCGAAGAATGATGTTGTTTGTCACCACATACAAATTTCAAATTAGGAGGTAATGATGCTTATTTCATTATCAAGTTAGGTTCGACATCCAATTTGTTTCGATTCTTATTTTAGTACACCAAGGCTGAGAACGCAACTTGACACGTATAAGTGGTGACAAAAGACATTCAAAACCCTTACATGGTGGTATGCACCATAACACCCTTAGTCTTGATATTTGTTGATTTCCATAAAGCATTCATCATAGTAGAACTAACATGAATAATAACAACACTTGAGCAGTGTAGGATAGATTATTGAAATGTAAGGCTTATAGAATACATATACAATCACACTACCACAACTGTGAAACAACATCAGATGAAAATAGAGTAGGCCGAGAAGTCCAACAAGGGGAACCATTGCATTGGGATAATATAGGCATTAATATCGATGGCAAAAGGCTGACACATCTCTGATTCGCAGATGATATCGTTCTTGTCACAGATAACATCGGCGATGCAAATCAGATGTTTGAAGAAATAATACAGATCTCAGCAAAAGTAGGACTCCGAATAAATGCAAGTAAAACCCAAATAATGACAAATCTAGTGCTTGCAAAAAACATCAGAGAACGCGACTCCGAGATAAAAGAGACGCATATGTAGAAATACCTCGGGCACTAAATACAAATTGGGAAGAACAATCAAACGCAAGAGTTACAGCGTAGCATAGGTTTGGATTGGGCTACTTTTGGCAAATTAAGGCAGGTATTTAAAAGTGATATACCCAGATATCTGAAGATAAAAGTGTACGAACAATGTGTGCTACCGGTAATAACATATGGAGCCGAAACTCCTACAATAAGAAAAAAAGTCAGCAGAAAATCTAATAGTAGGTCAAAAAGTAATAGACACGGCCATACTTGGAATTACTAAAAGAGAATACCCAATAACACCATCAGATAAATAACTAAAGTTCAAGACATAGTTGACTAGAATATAATGTAGATGGTACATGCTAATACTGGTACCTATAACTGGTACATGCTAAACGGGTGTACAAATGGTGATTGGAATGGGGAGTTAACGTATATGGGGGGTGCGGGTGGTTCGGTTATTGACTACGGGATCGCCAATGAAGCGGCAGTACGGAGTATTGACTCGTTTAAGATAGGAGAGAGACTCGACTCGGACCATCTACCATTAGAAATTAGGCTGATAGACGAGGTAAAAAGGCACAGTGAAAGTAACCAGAAAATCGTCAAACAAGCAGTGTTATGGAATGAAGAGGCTGTCAGAAGATATCAAGAAAACCTGACGATTATAGAAGGAATGGTGGAAGTGGCGGAGTTTGGTCAACTGTCAGAAATGGTACGAAAGGCTTTAATTGTTAAAGTTTCGCACAACCAGAACTGTCATGGAAATGCATGGGTGGACAAAGAAACTAGAGTAATGAGGAAAAGAACCAGAGCAGAATTTAGGGCTTGGAAGGAAGAAAGAACAACACTGGAAAGATTTCAAAATCAGCTTAAAAATATGAGGGATTTGGAGAAGAGAAAGAGACAGGAATGGGAGAAGCTCCAGATGCGGAAAATCAACCAAACGAGCAGAGAGTCGGACATCTGGAAATACATTGCTGCAGGTAAAGAAAAGAGAGAAATCCCAAGGTCCATCGCGATAGAAAGCTGGAGGAACCACTTCAGAGATTTATTGGCAGACGAAATAACAGAGTACGGCGAGCGAAGAGATAGAAATTTTGGGGCGGTAGAAACCAACAGAGAGGATTTCCTAGAAGAAATTACAAAGGAAGAATTGGAAAGTGTTCTGGCGGCGCTTAAAAAAAGGAAAGCCCCAGGGCCAGATGCGGTACCAAACGAAGCGTGGTGCTTGGCTACACAAACAGTGAAGGAGAAACTGCTCGCCGAACTTAACAGTTTCTTCAAAGGCAGCAAACAAATTCCGGATAGTTGGCGAGAGGGAATTATTGTGCCAGTCCTTAAACATGGAAATAAGGAGGAATTGAGTAATTACAGAGGGATAACTCTTATGGATACCGCATACAAAATCTACGCTAAACTACTGGAGGGAAAATTGCTAGAAGAAGTGGAGGAGATGAAGCTGATTCCAGAAGTTCAAGCCGGATTTAGAAAAGGTCGTGGTACTACAGAACATCTTTACACACTAAACTATATTGTTCAAAAAGAATTGAGGAAACCAAAGGGAAAATTGTACGCAGTATTTATCGACTTAAAAGCAGCCTATGACTCTGTAGTGCGGGAGAAAGTGTGGGAGTTTATGAGTTCAAAAGGTATATCGCGTCAGTTGAGAGAAAGTATCGAACGTCTGTATGAGGGAACATGGTGCAGAGTGAAAGTAGGTGAGGCTACATCTGAAAGGTTCGAGGTTGTGAAAGGTTTAAAACAAGGGTGTCCTCTAAGCCCATTACTATTCAACCTATATACGGCGGACCTAGAAAGGACGCTAAGTATGGGTCAGGCTGGGGGGGTAGTAATAGGGACCAGGAAAGTCTGGAGCCTAGCCTACGCGGACGACGTCGTTGTGCTAGCCGCTACGTATGCAGAAATGAGAGAGGTATTAACACGACTGGAAAGGTTTTTTAAGAAGCGCGTGTTAAAGGTGAACGTTGAAAAAACTAAGTGGATGTTATTCCGGAAGAGAAAGGGAGCAAATAGAGAGAGTTTTAAATGGGAAAAAACGGAGATAGAACAGGTTAGGAGCTTCAAATATCTAGGTTTTGTGTTCCAGCAGAATGGTTCGTGCAGAGAGCATATTCGATTTATAGTTAAAAAAGCATGGATAGCTGCTAATAGGTTCTGGGATGTGTGGAGAGTTTACTTTAGAGAGAATTATAGGGCGAAGATGGTGATTTGGAAGGCATGCGTGCGAAGTATCCTGATGTACGGGGCGGAAATATGGGGAGTAAAGGAGGAGGTGGACATAGAAAGGGTACAACTTCAATATATTAAGAGGATCCTCCAGTTAGAGAGGTCTACCCCTTGGTATATTGTTCTCCAGGAGACAAACACCAACAAAGTCGCCAGTTATGCAGCAACGAGAGTGGCCAAGTTTGAAAGAAAAGTGGACGGTATGAATGAGGAAAGAATAGTGAAAGAAGTGCTGAAAGTGTTAAGGAAAGAAAGGATAGAATGTAAGACTGAAACCAAGTGGGGATGCCAACGAAAGCTGATGTATGAAAGAGGTGGATGGAGTCACGTAGAGATTGAGAGAATGATAAATGAAGGAATGCTAGTTGAACAAATTTTGGAAGAGAGACTAATAGAGGTAGAGCTGCAGGAGAGACAGAAACACATAGACGAAGGTACTTATAACAAAGACTACGGGAAGATCCAAGTTACAGGCAGATGCCCAGAATATCTCCTCAACCCCGAAGTTTCACAGACGACTATTGCGCGCTTTAGATGCGGAAGTGAAGAAAGGGGTAGGAGATATTGGATGGCTGCAAGTGATAGAACGTGCCGAGCATGTGGAGAGGGTGAGGAGCTGTGGCAACATTGGGTGGCGAGTTGCAGAAAATGTGTATGGACTGAAGCGGAAAAGGTAGCAGTAAGAAGTTGGGAAAAAGCAATGGACGAAAGTGGGTCGGGCCTTAAATACATGAAGAAAATATTAAAATGCAAATACGCGGGTTCAATGAACTCAGAGTAGTTTGTGTTCTCTTTTCTTTTTGTATGTGTACATACGTATATATATATTTCCTTTTTTTAGAGACCTTAATATTGTTTTTGTTGGTTTTTTGCTCTTTCTTTCTTTATTTTTGTCTTTGTGTTTTTTTTTCCTTTTTTTGAGATATAGGGATCTCGGTTTTGTTTTGAATGTAAATTTAGTCAATATACTATATAAGTTGTAATCACAAATTTGTAAAGTAAGATTTATGCCAATAAAGGATTAACTACTACTACTACTAATGTAGATGGGAAGGTCATATGGCGAGACACCCAGGAGCGATGATATAAAGAGAATCGATGGAAATTGGATATTAACGGCCCAGAACCGAGAGACATGGAAGAACTTAGAGGAGGCCTATGGTAAGCAGATGATGATGAATGATCTCCGAAAATAAACTTTTTCCATTAAAGTATTCGTTTTTCTCCAGCACCATGAGGATACCCAGTCTCGCCTTTTAATTTAGAAATTTCTAACGTGAGGTTTTTATTTGAGCAAAGGGTTCTTTTTCAATATTTTTTTTAGAACCAATCAATTCCTTTTTCTTATCGGCAAAAATAAATGTGTTTTTACAACTTTTTTCGCGACCCGGCAAAATTTTTCTGCGACCCGGTGCCGGGTCGCGACCCACACTTTCGGAAACGCTGGCCTAATTTAATAAATAGACTAAGGGGTTCATATAAGAGAATTTTTAATACAATTATGTAAATATATTATATTATATAAAAATATGAGAAGCTGCTAAATATTTATAAAAATTATAATACCTATATTTGATAAACATCGAGATGGTGCGCAATAATTAACCCAGTCACAAATCTTGTCAACAAGTGCGAGTTATCAAATAGTAAGGCGAATATTGTTCTCGCAGTAGTTGTAGGTGAAATTTGGATTTTCAAGCCTTCAGCCACAAAAGATTGGACAGAGAAGACTAGACAGACAAGACTAGACAGACAATACTAGGCAGATAAGACTAGACAGACAAGGCCAGACAGACAAGCCTAAAGAGACAAAACTATACCGACAAGACTATACAGTCTTGCCTGTCTACTCAGACTGCTTGTCTAGTCCTAGTCTAATCTTGTCTCTTCTCTGTCTAGTGTTGTCTGTCTGGTCTTGCCTGACAAGTCTTGTTTGTCTAGTCTTGTCTCTCTAGTCTTGTTTGTCTAGTCTTGTCTGTGAATGAAGAAAAAGAGAATATCCATCTATATCTTCAATTGTGTGTCTATTAAATTGTCGTTTTCATCGTTGTTTTGACTGGAATCTGTAATCGGTGCATCACTTTCATCAGACGAGATTTGTTCTTCTTGATCTCAATACTCCGATGCACTTGATCTCAAACGCTGCTAGCTACGCACAGACCATGCGGCTAGACTTATACTAGACTACTATAGACCGTGACAAAATCGGAACTCGCTACTTCCTTTTGTTGATTTTTAAATGTGCATTTGGTTCAACGCAGCTGCTGGTTCATATATGAGACAGCGGTCTAACTGAGAAATTGTTGTGGCTCATCTACGAGACACTTGGTAGAGAATGTGTTAAAGACTAATTAGTCATAGTAAGATGCATTTGAAAACTAATCAGATATTTGTTTGTAGGTCACAAGTGAATTCAAGGAGAAATAATTAATTTTCAGTCAAATATTTTCTTAATTAGATCTAATCTAATCGTTTTTAATTATTTGAAGCATACAAAAACCTAAGACCAAAGATGTTACGAAGATTTCGCGAATAAATTTTGAGAATAATATATTTGTTACATTTTAAAAATAAACTGGCACATATATGTCTACATTAGACAAACAAGAAAATATTCTAAAAACTGAACTAGACAAGCAAGTGACAGAGAAAACTAGATACGACTACTAGATGAAATTAGAGACGCAAAACTATACAGACGAGATCAAACAGATAGAAGTAGACTAAGGAGACTAGATAGACTAGAAAACTTTGAGATATACATTAGTAGGTAGCCAAGACTAGATAGACAAGACTAGACTTGACAGACAAGACTAGATATATAAGACTAGACACACAAGGCTAGACATATAAGACTAGACAGACAAGACTAGACAGACAGGCTCTAGTATCCGCCTATTATCCGTATCAGACAGAAAAGAATAGACAAACAAGACTAGACTAGACATATGATACTAGACAGACAAGACTAGACAGATAGACACTAGTATCAGTCTTTTAAAAATCTCAGAGATTCTTGCCGGTTTCTTGTAGAGCATTTTACCATTTTCTATGAAACATGGTATGTTTCATAGAAAATGGTAGGTTTCATAGAAAAGAACAGCATACCTTTCAAAGTGGCAAATCCATAAATACGGCTATTCTTCAGTTATACAGCAAAATACTAGTACTCGTCGATAAGAGCAAATTTCGAATAATAGTAGGTATCATCTGTGAACTCAGCTATGCTTGTATAGATCCTAGTCAATTAATTAAAAAATATATAGGTATAGTATAGGGGGGAGGGCCGGAAACTTGTTATATTCCTTCCTAATAGGCAGAACCCAATATGTACAAATAGTTTCGCATTTTGAAACTAGCGCTTCTTTAGAATTACCTATAGAAGCATGTGTTCCTCAAGGAAGTGTGCTCTCGCTGATACTATTTCTACTTTACCCAGCTGATTTAGTTCCGTACATTAATGGCAATTTTTAAACCTTATATGCGGATCAATAGCTATCCAGCAAGAGTCAAATAACCATCTTTGACTGTGTTGTTTGATTCTTATTTGTAGACTGTTCCTCTCGAAAAAACAGAAGTTGTCGGGTTCCAAATACACAGAGCCAAGTACCTAGAGGATATATTAAAATGATTTAATAACTTACAATTAAAAAGAGTACATCTATTTCTTTGGCCATTTTCTACACAAACTGAGTAACGAAAATGGATGTGGAGCAGTAAACTTTGCAGCAACATGGGGTCTAGTAATTCGTAGTACCCAATTCCCAAGAAAAGACACACACAAGGCGACCTGGAAGTCAAATGACGGAAGAACAAGAAATCAGATCGACCACATTATGTTAGAAAAGAAGAATCTCGTAGTCATCCTCAACACCAGAAGCTACTGGAGAACAACACATGAGTTGGACGATGCACTAGTCAAGGTAGTTCTAAGATCTAAATGGCCAACGAATATAGAGATAAAGTTGCAAATCTAAAGATCTAAATATAAAATCAGACCCCTACAATTCACAGAAACTAGAACCATATTCCAAACGAAGATAGAACAACTACTAGTTGAAGACGACGAAACAACCACAGACGCACTAGAAGAACTAGTGAAGTGAACAAATGCCTTAACCATAAATCATACAATAGTTAAAGGAAACTATACTAGGCATAGTTACAACAAAAAAGAGAAATAAATGGTTCGACAAAGAATGCGAAGAAGCAGTACAAAACAAGAAAATGGCAAGACTGAAAACACAACAGAGGAATTCAAGAGGAAACCTAAACGAATCTAATACCAGAAAGACAGAAGCCTGCAGGGCCATTCGGCTTAAGAAGAGAGAGCATCTCAACAGAGAAATAGAGGAACTAGAAGCACGCAATTCAAACGGGAACGTAAGGGAATTCTACAAAAAGCTAAAAAAACAACGAAAAGGCTTCCAAAGTAGTAGGCGTAATTACTCAGAAATAAAAAGACATGGCATACAGATTGAAGAACCATTTCCATACACTGTTAAACCAACCACCAACAGAATTAGATAGTTACACGAGCAACAAGATATGAAGCCGAACCAGAAGTTGTCACGCCATCGTATGAAAAAGTAATAGATAGCATACAAAAATCTATAGCATACCTGGCGAAAACAACATCCCGGAAATTATAGTTAATATAGTTATTTTTAGTCATAAGAAAACTTATCTGTGGAAATGAACGATTTTCAACACGTCCAAACAAATAGCCGCTTTCTCGGACGTGGACCTGGTAGGAATATCAGTGAAAGGAAGCTCATCTAAATGGAAATGGATACGAAAGCTACAAAATTGGTATTAAAAGTGAACGAAAGTAAAACCGAGTACCTGAGTTTAGATCGAAGACAAGAAGGGCGACTAGGGCAAAACCCTAACTATCCTTGAAGTATCTGGGATCGATACTGAACGTCACCAACGAACTACATGCACAAATCAAAGCCAGATTAATGCAAGAAAACGAATGCTTCCATGCACTAAAACACCTCTTCCAAAGCTCTCTACTAAATACAACTATAAAAATCGGATTGTAAAAAAGAATCATCCAATACTAAACGCTAAAAACACACAATCATACAATCGCCCAATACTAAACTATGCTATTGAAACGTGAGCTCAAACAACATATCAAGGAAACACGATAAGCAATTTTGAACTGAAAATTAAGAAGCCAATCTATGGACCAGTAAAAGAAGGAGAGATCTGTAGAATAAGATTGAATTGGGAACTGAATGAGCTATTTGCTGGAGAATCAATTATCGGAGCAATCAAATCAGCTAGACGGACATGGGCGGGACACGTGGACAGGATGACCTAGGACCGAATACCCAAGAAAATGTTAAACCTAAATTTTTATACGACCCGATCCTAAGGAAGACAAGGGAAAAGATGGCAAGACTGCATGGAGGATAATCTAAAAGGACTGGGCGTCACAAACTGGCAAACGCGAGCGCTAGAACTCCAGCAATGGCGAGCAATATTTGAGTTAACCAGAACCCACATAGGGTTATTATGGCTGCTAAGTAAGTAAGTAATTTCCTTGGGTTAACTGTTCACGAACGTTTATTCTGGCACAATTATGTTGATAATTTATGTAAATCTTTAAACAAAAAAGTATACTGTATTCGCCACACAAGGATTCTCCTTGATATTCCATATCTACTATTGTAATGCTGGATTTCAATATAAGCTCAGCTATGGAATAATAGTGTGGGGAGCATCTCCAGAAGTGATGAAGATCTTGAAAACAGAGAAGAGAGTAATTCGGATTTTCTTTAGCCTGCCAACATACAATTCGTGCAAACAGCGTTTCGTGCAACTGAAGATATTAACGGTCCTAGGTCCATAAATTCTGGAAGCTAACAGCCACATCCATAAAAAACAAACACAGTCTACCGAAGAATTTGCAAAACCCTAACTATTCCACTAGAGGACACCTTAAACTATATACTCCAAGATATAGACTAGAATTATGCAGCAAGGCCCCAGATATTCATGGAATTTACCTCTACAACAAACTTCGAACTATTTTTACTGAGGAAAAGTCTTACAAACAGTTTAGGAGAAAACTCAGAGAAATACTTGTTTGTACAAGTCTCTACAACTACCCGGAAATTCAAGCTTTACTTCAATCATGGTTACGAACATATATTTATGTGATGTGATTATCTGTGTTATTCATTTATATGAATTTGACAAGACTAGACAGACAAGACTAGGCAGAGAGAAATAGACAGAGAAGATTAGATAGAGAAGACTAGACAGAGAAGGCTAGACAGAGAAAACTAGACAGACAAGGCTAGTTAGATAAGACTAGACAGCCAAGACTTGACAGGGAAGACTAGACAGGCAAGATTAGACAGGCAAAGACTAGAAAAACTAGAAATACTAGATGGACACGACAAGACAGATAAGACCAGACAGACAAGACTAACCAGAATAGACTAGACTGACAAATCTAGACAGATAAGACAAGATTATACATAAAAAACTAGGCAGACTAGACTGACAAGACTAGACAAACAAGATTAGACGGACAAGTCTAGAGAGACAAAACAAGACAAAGAAGACTAGACAAACAGGGCCGCATATAGAGAAGACTAGATTGACAAGTTTATTCATATTTAAATGCTGCTATAGGTTAAATCGTAACTATAATTTCTAATTCTTTTAATAATGTTACTATTAACAAGGTATTAAACCTAGTCATCAAACCATGTTAAACGCAGGCGTATGAGTTTATCTATCAACCGTGTAGTCTGTCGTATTTAAATCTTATCTATGTTGTTCTGAGTGCAAAGTCTAAAATCATTTTTAATGCCGAATTTAAAGAATTGCTGCTTTCTGGGTAAAAATTTGATAGCTCGTCCATAGTTTGTTGGCTTACAATTAGTGGCATCTGGTCGAAATATCGTTTGAAAGTTTTTTGTCTCAATTTTTCAAGGAGAGACATAACGATATTCTAGCTACAATAATGTTTAATTGTCGAGATTATTTGGACAAAGTGGAACTCAATGAAGCCTTTTCCCTTGCCTAATCGGGAGGGCTCAAAGTTTCCGCATTATCCGCGCCGTTAATGTAATTGCGTAACAAAGTGGCCGACGAGCTTCCTTTCCACAACTGTCTTTTTGTGCAAACCCATCGCTCACGCAACTCATTCGAAAAACAATTAACTTTACCAAAAAAAAAAAACAAAGTCCGTATCCAATCGCACAGACAATATAATAAATTAGATATGATTGCGTTCGAGTAATATCCGATCAATTCCTACCGGATACGAAATAGGTGGCGTGACGTGCTTCCTGTTTCGAAACTCTCCGGAGAAACAAAAAATATTACCTACTTTAATAAATCTAATTGAATTTGTTGTATAAACTACTTCTACAGTAATTAGTATGAAAACATTGGATATAAAACTTTGTAACGCACGTAATAACTTTGTGTGTAAAATTACAATCATTTTTTCCACACATCAAGATTGTTGATACAATTCACCACTACAAGTGACCAGTAAATACCAAATAGTATCCTAGGATTGTGTATGTAGAAAATGAGTGTTTTATGTGTAAGAATGAAATGTTATACTGATAATATATTTAAGACAATGGTGCAAGGCTTTCGAAGGTTTGATGTTTTATTTATTTAAGGTTCATATTAATTTTAATGTCAATCCGTACTGCAAGCCCGCAGGCGAAGTTCTTCAAGAGTCAGTGCAAAAAATTGCTCTTCAATTGCAGTTTTATATTGTCCGAGTTCAGCATCGTGAATACTTTTTAGAAACTTTCCAATCGTTTTTGAATTTCAAATTTTCTGCTTGTTTTCTTCTGACTAACCGTCTTTTTGTTTTGGAAAAATGGTAGGTAGCATCTAGAATTCTTGCTTTGCAACTAATGACAACATTAACAGCTTGCTTACTTACTTACTTGCTTACTTCTACAGTAATTAGTATGAAAACATTGGATATAAAACTTTGTAACGCACGTAATAACTTTGTGTGTAAAATTACAATCATTTTTTCCACACAGCAAGATTGTTGATACAATTCACCACTACAAGTGACCAGTAAATACCAAATAGTATCCTAGGATTGTGTATGTAGAAAATGAGTGTTTTATGTGTAAGAATGAAATGTTATACTGATAATATATTTAAGACAATGGTGCAAGGCTTTCGAAGGTTTGATGTTTTATTTATTTAAGGTTCATATTAATTTTAATGTCAATCCGTACTGCAAGCCCGCAGGCGAAGTTCTTCAAGAGTCAGTGCAAAAAATTGCTCTTCAATTGCAGTTTTATATTGTCCGAGTTCAGCATCGTGAATACTTTTTAGAAACTTTCCAATCGTTTTTGAATTTCAAATTTTCTGCTTGTTTTCTTCTGACTAACCGTCTTTTTGTTTTGGAAAAATGGTAGGTAGCATCTAGAATTCTTGCTTTGCAACTAATGACAACATTAACAGCTTGCTCCATTGATTTCGTTGACCAACTTAGCCTTTCGGTCTTTGTTTTGTATGTTCACACCATCTTAATCAATTTTAAATATCAAATAATATTCCAATTTGCCCCGAAAAGAATGTTTATATTTATAGCAGCTACAACTTCTTCAATAATGGAAGGAATTAAATAAATAAATATATTTGTAATGAATAAAGATTTTACTTGAATGTGGTGGAGTGATGAATTACAACATTTTTCAACAAAATTGTTCATATAGCTCGAAAATGTTTCTGCATTTTTTTAACATTTAACTATCAGAGACCTGAATTTTCACGTAACTACCCGCGCGGTGTATTCCATACACCACATGTATCACTATGTGACTGAGTGCATATTTTATTGTATGGGGATAAGAAAATATATCATCTTGGTGAATTATGCTATTTATTAGGAATATAACCATAAATAAATATATTATATTTATGGTGACTTTACATTATTAATTATTCGCTTCGTTCGCAGCTTCGTTCGTCATTTTAGCATGAATCACATGTAATAACAATGGTTATATGTTTTTAGCATACTGATTTATTACAACTGTCAATGTAATGACAATGGTCATATGTTTTTTGCATACTGATTTATTGCAACTGTCGCAGATGATTATTGTAACTCGATTGCTTGCTTCTACCACTGATAAAACATATTGATGGTATTTTTACAGGCGACTCCTCTTCACTTCCTTCTTCTGGTCTCTTGTATTTTATCAGAAAACATTTGGCAATGTCACATGGCAATGACTTCATAGTGACTGTAATAAATTTGAAAAGAGCATTTGTGAAATAGATGAGAAATAGTTTCTCCAGAATTAGAGCAAGCTAACCTAACCTTTGATGAGTAGAACTTTGAAAACTAGATGTTTCTCCAAGACTAGATGGTATTTTTACAGGCGACTCCTCTTCACTTCCTTCTTCTGGTCTCTTGTATTTTATCAGAAAACATTTGGCAATGTCACATGGCAATGACTTCATAGTGACTGTAATAAATTTGAAAAGAGCATTTGTGAAATAGATGAGAAATAGTTTCTCCAGAATTAGAGCAAGCTAACCTAACCTTTGATGAGTAGAACTTTGAAAACTAGATGTTTCTCCAAGACTAGATGAAGCTAACCTAACCTTAGATGATCAGAGCTTTGAAAACTAGATGTTTCTCCAAGACTAGATGAAGCTAACCAACCTTACATTATTAAAGCTTTGAAAACTAGTTATTTGTCCAAAACTAAATGAAGCTAACCTAACCTTAGATGATTAGAGTTTGAAAACTAGATGTTTCTCCAAGACTAGATGAAGCCTAATCTTAGTACCTAATCTTAGATGATCAGAGCTTTGAAAACTAGATGTAATAACCTAACCTAAACCTAACCTAACCTAACCTAACCTTAGATAATTAGAGCTTTGAAAACTAGATATTGCTCCAAGATAAGAGCAAGCTAACCTAACCTTTGATGATTAGAACTTTGAAAACTAAATGTTTCTCCAAGACTAGATGAAGGTAACCTAACCTTAGAAGATCAGAGCGTTGAAAACTAGATGTTTCTCCAAGACTAGATGAAGCTAACCCAACCTTACATTATTAAAGCTTTGAAAACTAGATGTTGCTCCAAGATAAGAGCAAGCTAACCTAACCTTTGATGATTATAACTTTGAAAACTAGATGTTTCTCGAAGACTAGATGAAGCTAACCTAACCTTAGATGATTAGAGCTTTGAAAACTAGATGTTTCTCCAAGACTAGATGACGCTAACCCAATCTTACATTATTAAAGCTTTGAAAACTAGATGTTGCTCCAAGATTAGACCAAGCTAACCTAATCTTTGATGATTACAACTTGAAAACTAGATTACTACATTCAGAAAGATGAGGCTTCATCAAATCTAGGGACACCACTATCTGAAATTCTCTTCTGTACTTGTAAGCAATGTTCCCTGTAAGCTGCGTGGATGCCCAGTAGTTTTCGTGACATTTTAAAATTTGCGCAGACAAATTTATTTTCCGCGCACTTAAATTACGAGAAGCTGATTTCGTTTTCGAAATTGGCAATATTTGATTAATTAATATATTATTTTAACCAGCAACATAATACTATGATCAACAAATAGACCTGCAGCGCCATACAACGCCGCGCCGGGTGAGTTCTGTCGAACATCCTTTGGACATGCCGGACTAGTACATGCGACTCTTAGAAATAAACCTATCGGTGATCTAATGAGAATAAAATTACATTAATTTATCAACTGGGCAAACAATTAGCACCGAGGAAATTTATAAAGAGTGGGTTAGTACAAAAGAGCAATAAATTAAAGTTTCATTGGATATATCCAAACTATTATTTTGTTATTTGATATTTTTTTTTCGATCTTGCCCGTCTAGTGACCGCGTTAAACAACTATTGTTCAAAGTAAATTTCTCCTATTGCGTTCATCCGCTTTCCTGTTTTGCCAATATATCTTCATCCTCTTTGCTGTTCCCTTCGGTCTTCTGTCCACACTGTTCCTCCAGTTTTTCTTTTCTTCGCCTAAAATCCTTCAAAATTGAGAATTTTATCTCTCATCAGGTTTCTGTGTATTATGCCTTCTTCGCCAATACCCACGTCCACTAAGTTTGCTTTGACTCCGTTGAACCATGTGATTTGGGTTCTGCGGTTTTTGTCAAAAAACATGAATATTTTCTAAGTCAGCCTTTCATCATTCATTCTTTCCAAATGGTCATAGAAGCTTACCCTTCTCTTCCTCATAGTATCACCCACTTTCTTCAAAATTTTGGTGAGCTACTTCAGTTTGCCGGACTTCAAGAGCGAGTTAATATTGAAAGTTCCAAAGAAATCTATGTTGTTTTTCTTTGGTTTAGGGGATTTTGAATTTCTTGAATGACATGGTGTTTCAGGCTCTGCAGAATCCTTAGGTCTGTTTGCGCCTCTGTTGTTGTTTCCATTCAGAGAAGTTGACATCATGCAAAGTTGTTTGAAATTCAGGGGGGAAATGGCTTTTTGGGACATTTCGAGGTTAAAACTGGGATTGTAAGTTCCACAGTGTGTATTCAGCCACTCCTAACATGGAAGACAGACTTTATTTGTAGCCGCTCCTCTGGAGTTCAGACTATTTGATATTATACTTTGACGTATCTTTATTATAGTTTGAATAAACAAGTATAAAAAAATTGCGAAATTTTTAATTTTAATTTTTTTTGCTCACCCTAGACTTGTCACCCTGGACCGCGCCAAAAAAATCAGAGGGAACACTGCTTGTAAGCTGCATCAATATGAGAAGCATTATAAAGCAGTTGACTTATTAATTCCCGCTATGTTTAGCAATAGAAGATATATAGCCAATGGCCATCTCCTTGTTCTTCTAGATAGGCGCTATATCCATTTTACCGACAGTGTCAACTCCGCGTTTTTTGGTGGCGTTATAATGTAATATTATATCAGGTTTCTTCGACATTCGATCTATAGCTCGATCCTCGTGCATTATAATTTTTCTTTGGTACATAGGAGACCTATGTTAATTTTGTTTGGAATCAAAATAAACTAGCTGCTCTGTTTTTATGTTGCAAAAGTTCTGTCCGTATTTGGCGTTTAATTGTTCCTATCATTGTAATTTTATTTTTTATTATTTTCTTAGCTAGCGGATAGCTTGAATACCAGTTATCGCATGCCAAATTTCCACTACTACATTTCACTTCCTCGAGCAAGCGGTGAACAATCGCTGTAGGTGTATTCAGCAAGCTGTAGGGTTCATCTGGTTGCTTTCCGCAATTGACTTCCAAATGCGAAACATAAAATATTTTCGCATCACACATTACAAAAACTTTCAACCCATACTTCGCAGGTTTATTTGGTATATACTATACAAAAGCACAGCGTCTTCGAAAAGGTATTAACATTTCGTCAATGGTTATGAATTCGCTCACGAAGTAGTTGTTTTTGCATTTGTTTACAAATTCATCTACTGTCCATATTATTGCAGCCAACTTATCAATCTGTTAAAAATTTAATGAAACTGTTCTAGACTCGACAACACCATTTATGCCATAAACAATGGAGAACCATAATATGCAGATCAATGTTAAAATATTATCTTGATTATACCTACATAACTACCCACGCAGTGTATTTTGTACACCAAACTGCAGCGCAGGAACGAAAGTACGAAAAAAGGCAGTTCATCGGGCCGCTACCAAAACAATATTGCATGAACATTTAGTAGTAACATTGGGCGTAGGGTACGTCTAGCGTCGTAGAGGAGAAATATTTGTGTACTTTTTACACCATAGCGCGGGTAGTTAAAGGTTAAATGACAACTTTGGTGGTTTTTGATAACATTGGATAGAAAATTTTTCATTCAGACCACATATTCTGAATTTTTTTTATCCAATAATACCCAAAACCACCCAAGTTATCACATCACAACAAATAAATATTGCATTCATTCTACGTTCTAAGATAAACAAGATGAATTAGAGAAAATGTTCAAATTCTTCTCAATTTACTTTCAGACAAAAGTGAAATCGGGCAATAAAACTGTTAAAAGCATTTTGCAACCATACACGAGGAATGCATACTATTTCAATACGTATTCTTGTTATCGAGTTCTCTAATGTTACTGACCCTTTACGTTCACAACGCTCTTTAAATGTTTCCAAAAGAAATAATTCACACACCAGAAAGGTGTCAAGTCAGGGAAGCCTGGAGGCCACTAAGTATATCCTCTTCGTCTAATCCATCGTCTAGGAAAAGTTACATTTAAATACTCACGTACTTCCCTATCAAAATGTGCGGGTGCACCATCTTGCTGAAACCAGACCTCTTGGTGCATGAGGTCATTATTATCCGAGTGTGGTCGAATTTCTTTTATTCGTAGAATGATTTGTGTACGTGTAATATCCGTTACCACACATTTATCTGTTGCGGATGTTGAGAATGAACTTCAATTTTTACGTAAGATTTACTATTAGATAGTATCTGAAGTTGTGTCTATACACGGAACCATTCAATTGAAATCTGACATCTCAATTTTCTTCTTAAAATTATCGTTATCATTTATTAGTTGAGACATTATCTCTGACAATTCAACGCTAGGTCAACATCATCTTCAGATAATTACTGAACTAATTGGGCCTAGTACGGTTTAAACTATTCTTTAATATTCCTCTCACAGGCATTTTAGTGATATCATGGTGTACAGAGAGCTGACTGCTAGAATTATATGGTCGTTCGGCAATATCCAGCAAAGTCCTATTAATTTGTAGAGACTCAACCAGAGCAAAACCACGCTGATACTATTTACTAGAAAGAGAAAACTAATTTGCCTACAGCCCATACTGTTAGATGGGAGGGCAGTAGAATACAAACAGGAGATAAGGTATCTGGGTATCCTACTAAATAGCAAACTCCTATGGAATAGATACGCTGAAGCAGCGGTACGTAAAGCCAAACGCTCTCTAATGGTGTGCAGAAATCTGGCAAGAAAAACGTGCGGTTGTAACCCCACAATCCTGCGAGGTATGTACACCATGATAGTGAGACCTGCGATCACTTATAGGTCCCTTTATAAGTCCGGAACCCTTTTGCGGTATGAGTGTGAATACCACCCACAAAAGTTTAAATGAAGAAATAAGAGAACAATGGATCGTAACCTGAAAATAACTTCCAGGGTTGAGATAATAAAAAATAATGCTGGGATCTTTTAACCAGAAAAGAACAATAGCTTGCCTGAAACTAAACAGGAACAAGTTAACAAGCTTAGAATTCTGACAGGTATCCTGTCGGGACACTGCAGACTTAGAAAACACCTCAAGGCCCTAGGCCTAGAGGAAGATGGCAGATGCAGATTATGTGGTTCAGCAGAGAAAACCCCTATACATCTGCTCAAAGACTGCGGCGTACTGCTTCGAAAGAGACAAATGTATCTTGGAGCCCACTGCTTGAAATGGGTAGGTATACCAACGTTTAGAAGAAGAGGGTGGGATACAATAGATCTATGAAGGTCGCAGTACAAGTCGTTGCCAACAAATCTACAATCTACATAAATTTTTAATCGTCCTACGTCTACCTGAAGAACTATGATTTTTCTCGCTTTTGGTTTCTTCAAACTTTTGAACGCCTCGGGTCACTATAGATCTACTGATAGGAATTCTATTTTGATGGTCATTTAATAAATAAGTTGAGCTCTTACGATTTCCATAACCAACGATTATTAGAATTTCTATCCTTTCTGATTCCGTTAAATTCATTTCTTAAAATTGATGAGGTAATGGTATTAAGACGGCTTCCGTCAATGTCGACTCCCTTTCGCTCCCAAGAAAGATTTTTAAATACGTTCTCCAACGTTAGGGTAAAAGGTTTGGGAGAGATGATGTTTGGGAGAGATATCGTCTTGTCGGACGCCCCTCCTGGCCGGTATTTCTCCCGTACCCCAATCCTCTTCTAGCTTGACATGCAAGGTAGCATGACGATATTGTTCTTACCAGCAGCAACCCAGATGAACTAGGGATAATGCTACTTGAACTCGAAGAAGTCTCCGAAGCGGTAGGGCTGAAAATGAATCTTAGGAAAAGTATAATGATTATTCCGAGAAATATAATGGTCACCATCGGTAATCATACTCTTTAGAAAGTCGATGAATATGTGTATCTGGGAAACAGAATCAAGTTGAGAAAGGACAATCAGACAGCCGAAATCACCAGACGTATTGGCTTGGCCTGGGCGGCGTTTGGCAGAGTCAGCTACATTTTCCGGGAAGCAGGCATCCTAATAAACCCCAAGGGGAAGGATTATAACTCAGGCATCTTGCCGGTCACAACGTATGGGCTTGAAACTGTAACTCTAACGATGTACAGCGCAAATCGACTTCGTGTCTGCCAGCGAGCGATGGAGCGAGCGATGCTGGGAATCAGCCCCAGGGACAAAATTCGAAATGAAAAAAGCAGGAGGATAATAGAGGTCGCGGATGTGGTGGAATGAGTGGTGGGTGTTAAGTGGCAATAGGCGGGTTACATAGCGAGAAACAAAATCAAGTGAACAATAATCATTATACAATATGGTTGCGAACAACGAAGAGATGTGTTAGCAGGTCACAGGCAAAATGGTAAAAAGACAGCTGACCCCACGCGAGAACAAACTGGATGAAAGTAGCCCACAAAAGAAAAACGATATGGGAAAGTTTGGAAGAGGTCTATGTTCAGGAGTGGACGAAAATAGTCTAAAAAAGGAGAAAGAAGAAGAACGATATTAAGTTTGACAAGATATCACGCATATCTTATTATTATTTCTATTCATTTTGAAATAATACAATATTTATTTTTCCATTTCTTTGATGTATCTCTTGTATCTTGATTGTATCTCTTGAAAATTTGGTGATGTGACCTCACATTTTTGAGACTCTCCTATTCACTAAAAATTGTCTATCCAGTGATACAAAAACGGATCCATGTTGTCATTAAAAAAAAGGTATGTGGCCCGACCATTCGAAAACAATTGTCACTTTTAACAAATTAAAATTGTCGTCAAAATATGCACTGATATAATAGGTATATGTGCAACCTAGATCATTTCTTAAATCGCACGCGTATTAATTCTACATCGCTTGGCGCAAAACAGACCCTGTATATATATAATGGTTGTGTGGTAAGTTCGACGTTGTAAAATTGATAGAGAATGCGCTTGCATAAAATTCGCAATAAGTTTTTTGTTCGGCGCCTGAGCCGGCCCTTCGTTCTGAATGAAAATCAGTGGAGACGATAACAAATCGATCACTGAAACTTATTATTTTTTAATAAATTGTTACAATTTTTAATTGAACGTTCTATAGAAGAAAATATTGACCTAATCACAAACATAACAATATTAAATCCAGTTCAGATATTAAAGAATCGGTAACATATTGCAATGTAATAAAGCGTTCTTTTTTTGACTGATGATGTTGCTTTTTGTTATTTTCATTTTAAAACGATTTGTTATGTCATGTAATTATCGAATCACGACGTATATATATATACACACGCATTTCTGTGTGTAAAAAGTTCGACCCTGACGCTCTTGGTGGATGACGACAAGCCGCATCGATTGACACAAAGAGTCGTCTGTCATCAGTTCTCTATCTCTAAGGGAAGAGGAAGAGATTGATGATGCCAAGTGTCGAACCCACACTTGCGAGATAAATCATACAGCAGCAACCGTCCACAATGCCACCCCTCAGAAAATGATCCATATTTTCTAAACACGAGTTTTTCTTTTGCTTTAGATTTAACTTTTTTGCCGTTGTGTGGAATATCAATAAGAAAATGTATTGATTATTTGTTGATTTTTATCCGATTTCCTTTATTTTAGGTTTTATTTGCGGACCGATTCAAAATGAACGATCGTTCAATGAAACCAAGTTTGACCCGTGCAATCTAACCCGAACATATCACTAGTCGTGACTGTTTAATAATATCTGTTAAGTTTACTTTGTTGATTTAAACAGTTTTAGATTTTAATAAATTGCTATTAAGCGAGCAATAAATCCTCTTCAAAAATTATAACGTAACGTGTAAAGTGGCCTCTTCGGAACATAATTACTAAATGAATACTAGCGCATTATTGATTAATACTACATAATATGAAATATATAGTGAGTGTATATTTTCGAGGGGGTTGTTTGGGGCCGTCGGCGGGGAGGAAAATCGGAAAGGTCGCGATACAAAGATCAAGAAAATTTGCAATTCAAAGATCTCTAACGACCCGTGAAAATGCTTTGTAATAAGACGAAACAGACGGACTGTGTTTATGTTCTCGTCCCGGGAATTGAATTAATATCGTCTGTCTGTTCCATCGGAACGGATTATTGCGCGATTTATTGTTCTGTTTTGTTTATTTAATTACCTTTCAGGATGTCCGGTTTGAGTAAAATATAAAGAGGCGAAGGTGATGCGTGCATTTATATTGCGGGCGAAAAAACGCTCGTTAACGTAATTATTTACTTATCTTACCTGCAATAAAAATTATAAAATATTATCCTTATATAATAATTTGCATGAATATTCATATATCTAAGCATTCCTGTTAACAATCGTAATTATACATAAAAATTCACTTATTCGCCTCCTTCTGCAATTATACTTGCATTTGTTGCAACCACAGATTTTATTTATACTTTCCATTAAATTGTCTCTCAACAGATTTTTTTCCTTCAGACAGAATTTTTTGAGGAAAAGGAAATTAAGAATTTGTGGATCTTAGTTGAATCGGATATAGGCAAATTTTGGAAACTCTGGTATAAAGTAGACTAGATAGACAAATCCAGACAAGAATAACTAGACATGCAAGACAAAACTAGACAGATAATTCTAGATGGACAACATTAGACATACATGACTAGACAGAGAGGACTAGAGAGTCAAGACTACATGACAACACTCGATAGACAAGACCAAACAGACAAGACCAACAAGAAAAGATCAGACCAGACAAGTCCAGATAGACAAGATGACTAGGCAGACTACATAGACAACACTACATTCACAAGACTTTGAAAAGGCAGACAAGACAACACAGACAAGACTAAATAGACAAGACAAATAGACAACACTAGACCGAAAAGACTAGACAGACAAGACAGAACAGATATGACTTTTATACAGACTAAATCAGACGAGATACAGGTTCAGATAGACAAGACACACAAGACTTGTCAAATATTACTTAATATACAGGACTAGCCAGACAGGATTGGACAGGCATAACATGACAAACAGACAGGCATAACAAGACATACAAATCTAGATGGATAAAACTAATTAAAGAAGAATAGACTGACAAGACTCAACAGACTACAATTGATAAACAAGACCAGACAGACAAGACTTGACAGACTGGACTAGAAACACAGAACCAGACGGACTACGGTATCCTCAGGCTGAAGCTACCCGAAGTAGTTAATATCATTGCTTTGCAGACGATTTGGCACTCACTGTGATGGGAAAGAATGAAAGAGGTACTATGCTCAGAGCTAACTTTTGAGCAAGTTACTAAAGGATGTCATCAAAAGCCCTCCCGTTGCGCCGGAAAAGTCCGAAACGGTCCTGTTAACGGGATATAGAAAGTTGTCTCCATGTCTTTTAAAGAGATGGGGCGTGGACATTATCAAAAGGACTGTCTAAAATACCTTGGCATCACAATTGACAAGAGACTGTCCTTTACAGAGCACATTAAAAGGATGGTAGAGACTGGCATGAAAACTACAGTGGCACTGGAAAAAGTAATGCCCTATGTTGTGGGACCTAGATGCAGCAAACGCAGGTCCCTAAGCACAGTGGCCTGTGGCTATGCTTTATGGAGCTCCCATGTGGGTACAGGCCCTTAACCAAGTGTAAATAAACCAATTAGCTGTATTCCTGAGGAAAATGGTTTTACGAGTTTTCAGTGCATACCGTACAATATCGCGCGAAGTGGTTTTCGCAATTGCAGGTATCCCTGACATCGAACTGCAGCCGAGGTATAGAAATTATCGATATCAGGCAGGCAAAAATAATACATCTAGAAAGCAGGCCGGTACCAAACTCCCAAGCTCATTCAAGACTGGCAGGAGTAGTGGATTAACTCAACAAAAGGTCAGTGGACATGGATCCTCGTTCTGGACATCTGGATCATTAGACGACACGGGGAAGTTTCATACTACCTCATCTAGGTCCTCGCGGGCTTTCTGGGCCTCAGGGTTGTTTCTGAAATTACCTCCACAACATCTGGAGAGCATCCGATGCAGATTGCGTATACTGTGGGTTGGCTGATAATGCTATCCATGCCACATTTCCACAAAGGGAAATCTACAAACAGAGCGATACTAGAAGTAATTTCAAGAATTATGCAAGAGGTAGATCGTGGAACAAGACCGATTGGTATATTCTGCGATCTATATCAGGTAGGGTTTCTGGTTCGGATATATCGGATCCGCAAAACCGCGGTTTTCTGTGCAAAAACCGAAACCGCATAACCGTCATAAAAAAACGCGGTTTTCGGTTTTTTCAAAAAATAAATAAAAATAAAATACAATGAATTAAAATGAAATGAAATTAAAAAAATGAAATACAATTAGTGCTCTTTCAAACATTGCAAACTGTTGTTACAAAAATGGCAACCATCGAGCATATCTGTTCGAGCAATTTCAAATTCTGCATTTATTAGGAAAGCTGGCCGGTTTCCCAACCAAATCTTGCCAAAATTTTTATTGCAATTTAGGCTTTCTGCGAATTGAAGGAACTTGTTCTAAGAATAATATCGCGTTGAACAGTGTTGAAAAACATTTAGATTCATTTAATATCAGTTTCAGAAATGATATTGTGGGTGTCCGTGACGGTCACACATGACGGTGCCCGGTTAATTGAAAAAATAGTACAGATTGTCCTGCTGATTCTTGGGAAAGAAATTAATTGGTTCTGATATAAGCAAAGATTCAATGAAAAATATCATGGAACGTATCATCCAACATAATTGGCTAGATGCTTATTATTTCCTTAGAAAGTACCAACAAAGTCTTTAATATTGGTCGAAAATCTTTTTGAACGACTTTATCCAGACAACAATAAGGTTGAAGTCAAAGATGAATGTTCGGCAAATTTAGAAGAATTAGAAGAAGTGACCAATCCAAATTATTACCTTTATTAAACAAAGTTCAAAAAGCTATTCAAAATGTTTTAATCAAAAGTACTTATATGCAAACAAATCGCTATACTAATTCTATGAAGCAGGAGATTGCTACATATAAAAGAACTTCTGAGAGAACAAAAATATTAAATATTTTGTTTCGAGCACTCTCTACAATTAAAGCTACATACACCTACGCCGAAAAATCATTTTCCCTAAGCCCCGACTTTTGTAAAAAACTAAGATCTCGTTGAAATATCAGACACAGACAAATACCAAAAGTCCTTAAAAACCGAACCCGAAACCGGAACCGCGGTTTTTAATTTTCAAAAACCGAAAACCGCGGTTTTGAAAAAGTGCGGATATTCAGAAACCCTAATATCAGGGCTTCGACTGTGTGCCACATGACATACTATTAAATAAACTATATAGCTATAGTATAATAGGGAAAGCTGGCAGATGGTTAAAATCTTATTTAATTGATCGTACTCAATTTGTTGCATTAAACTACAACAACAATGCAGCACATTCCTCTGCTGTACGAACAAACATAGGTATTCCTCAAGGTAGTATCCTTTCCCCAATTCTATTTTTGATGTATGTAGCACACCTGCCAGCATATATAAATGGTTATCAGTCTTCTTATTTTCTATGCATACGATACTAGCGTTTTTGTGACTAATGCAACGGGCACTAATGACAATGAAACATGTGCTCAAATACTTATGGATAATATAGTTAAGTGGTTTGCAGCTTACACCTTATTCTTGATTAGAGAAGAGTACAATCATCTATAAAAATAAACAAAACAGTGACAAAATATGGACAAGCACAACTACAATACAAGAGGCAAAGAAAAATTGTATATGCCCAAATCAAATTTAACTTTGTGCCAAAAAAGTTCATATCAACAAGGAATAATAATATTTAATAAGCTATCATCAGAAATCAAAGAGAGAAATCAGAATCTATAAGATCTTAAATTATAAGATCTTAAATTATCATCAGAAATCCTGAGAGCTGTTTTGACGGTAGCGTAGCTACCAGAAGGGTCACCCAAATCAGACAGGCCAAGAGGACCAGACCAAGATAGATACCCGGTCCTTCAAGGATGGGGGTTGGGTCGTGAGGCCAGCAACCTTACACTCGTAAAAACTACATTATCGCCAAAATTTTGGATATTGGATAGAATAAGAAAAGCGCAACGAAAATGGACTTTGAAATTTGGAACTTGGAATATACGAGGAATCCGAAACAAATAGCAACAAATAATATCAGAATTCATATATCGAAATATGGATATAGCCATCCTAACGGAAACCAAAATAAAGGGAAACGGAAGTGAAAAAATAAAGAATATATGCATTTATTCAGCGGAGTCGACAAAAGCTGCAGGGCTAAAGCCGGGGTATCTTCATGATTTTATGTATCTTTGTAATCTTTTGTGTATCATAATACACTAAAGATTACAAAGATACATAAAATCATCGGAACCGGTTGACGAACGCATTATTAAAATAACATACAAATTAGAGGAAGGCACAAAATAGTGATGGGATTATATGCACCGAACGATGACGCTAAGACCCAAGAGAAAGAGATATATTCGAATAGGACGTACGAAATGTAATTGAACAAATTCCAAATCATCATGAAACTATTATAGCCGGGGATCTTAATGGTAGAGTAGGCAGACAACTAAATAGCCAAATAGTTGAAACGAATGGTGAAGAGGTCCACAAAGATAATGGCAAAAGGCTGAAAAATCTTTGTGATCAACATAATCTAAAGATTGCGAACACTTTCTTAGCACATAAGGACATCCACAAGTATACTTGGTACAAACACACGAGAGGTTGGAAGTCAATTAGAGACTACGTGATTGTGAAACAGAGCGAAAAAGTTAAGGTCCAGGATGTACAGGTCATGAGAAGGGCTGACTGCGCAATACCTTATATAGCGCAAAATCAAAATAAATCACAAGAATATCACGAGGAATAACAAGAAGACGTAAAAGGATTTGATATGGAAAGTTTTGAACACGACAGTACAAAGTTTCTATACCCAAGACTACTAGAATAGAAATTGGTGCAACAGAAACCAAATATGAACATATTACACAATGTATAAAAGAAGCTGCGATGGAATCTTTAGGGACGACGGATCTGAATAGCAAACCGTATTGGTGGGATAGAGAAATAGAAGAACGAATGACAGAAAAGAAACAATTATAACAAAAGCTTATCCAGACGGGAGACCCTGAGATCAAGTGAAACAAGAAGTCATAAACAAGAAAAACGGCTCGCGGCTCAAAAAGTGCGAATAAGTCGACCAAAATATAGGCGATACTAAATGTTCAGAGGCATGGAAGACCGTAAAATGTCTAAGAACCTCATATAGAACTGGATTCACAATTAATAACATCTACAAGGAAGGATGGGTGGATCATTTTACAAACTTGTTGAACAGAAAGAAGTCCACAGTATGTAGAGGAAAATGAAACAAATCACATCGCCTAGATTTGTCCCTCGTAAACGAAGCAATCAAAACGACTAAACTTAGAAGATCCCCAGAACCTGGAGGAATACACCCGGAATTTGTACGATTTGGTCCTGAAAAAAACTGAAGGTTATGTTGAAGAATTTATTTGAGCGGTGTCTATATTGTGCAGATAATTCAAAAGCCTGGCGAACGTCATATATCACAACCATGCATAAAAATGGATCACGAAATGACCCACATAATTTCCTGGGAATCGCTGTCATTCCTACAATAGGCAGAATATATTCTCGTATATTGAAGACCCTAGATTGTAGATATGGTGGTGACGACTTGTACTGCGACCTTTATAGATCTATTGTACCCCATACTGAAGACCATAATAGAAGACCATATTAAAGATAAAAACCTGAATAACAGGCTGGATTTCTAGCGGGTCGCTCAACAATCAACAACATCTTCACCCTTAAAACAGCCTTAGAAAAGCGTATGCAAAGAGGCAGAGAGACACATCTATAAAAAGCTTACGATAGCGTCCCGATAGCACAACTATGGGAAAGAATGGACGATCTTGAGTTCAGACCGACTCTACTACAGGGCACTAAAAACTACTATAGGGACAATTCTGGAAGAGTGAAACTAAGGACAGGCCTAACAGAGGGTTTGAGCACAAATGTGTGTGAGTGTGTGCACAAATGGGAGTGAGAGTGGGAAATGACACGCGCTATAGTTTATACTTTGATGACGATCAGGTTGTGATAGCAGAGGATGTAGACGATTTGGGGTATATGGTCAGAAAACTGAAATATGGATACGAAAAAGCTTGTCTATCGATGAACATGAGTAAACGCGAATACCTTGCAATAGGCACAAACAACCAGAATAATCTTCTCTTAGAAAACGAATTCATAAAAAGAGTAGAAAAGTCCAAGTACCTAGGGTTGTATTTATCAAAGAGGGCAATAGCAGGTGTTATATAACAGAAAGGAATAATAAAGGTAGAAAAATCATAGGAGCCTTAAATTTAATCCTTTGGGAAAATAATATAAGGAGAACAACAAAAAAACGACTATATGATAGTATTATTCAAAGTGTGATAACGTATGGACCAGAAATATGGGATATAACAGAAGCACTGAAAAGAAAACTACTTGAAACTGAAATGGATTTTTTTAAGAAGAAGCTGTGGAGTGTCACGGAGGGATAGAGTGAGAAACGAGGAGATCCGAGATATAATGGGCAGGGAAAAGAATATTTCAGACGAAGTTGAAAAAAAACACTGACTTGGTTTGGTCACACGAAAAGAATGGATGAGAATAGATGGCATAGGAAAGTGTTGGAATGGATACCGCCGGAGAGGAGGAGAAGAAGCTGGAGGGATGGAATAAACAAAACGATGGAAACAAGGAACGTAACCGAGGAAGAATCTCTTGATAGGAGAATATGGAAACTGGGGACAGAGAGGCGACAGCCGACAGCGACAGCCGTAGAAATCCGTGCAAAAATAAAAAACTTTAATTTTGTATTATAATTATTATGACTCGATCCAAATCGATCCCCAAAATATGATGGCGCACCTATTTGGATCACAGGAAGAATGGAAGACTATCCACAAATTGGTCGAAAAAATAGGAACGTAAAAGGAAAGTGAAGAGAGAAAAATAAAACCCCTAATCGCATGCAGTGCGGAAACGATAAGTAGTTAGTACAAGTATTAGAACATGTCATTCAACACCCTGAAGAAATGCGACAAGCGGTTCCAGAGTATTCGGGTTAGTTCAGGGCGCGACTCTTGCATGCTTAACCGAAAGGTACCAACTACAAAACCATAAAAAGAGACTAAACTAGAAAAACTAGACGAACGAGACAAGAGACAACTAGGCAGACAGGTCTAGACAGAGAAGAATAGTCCGGCAAGACTGGATATACAAAACTATACAGCCAGGACTTTACAAACGTGACTAGACAAACGAGACTAGCCTAGACGAAATTTGGATAAACAATACAAGTATGGGGCTCCTGTGTGGGAGAAGGTGATGAAAAAGGCAAGCATAAGACAGAAACTTGCCACGGTGCAAAGCAGAGTGGCTCTACGGGTGTGCAGTGCGTACAGGGCGGTGTCGCGGGACGCCGTCCGAGTGATCGCAGGCATATCTCCCATAGAGTTGATGGTCGACGAAAGCACGTATAAAATACAGAAAACCACGAGGACGGGAGAAATAAGATGGATTAGAAAAAGAAAGCCAATTTCCAGATGTTCGAAAAGTGGCAAAGACACTGGAGTACTTCTAACAACAGCCAGTGGACCAGACAGCTAATCCCAGGTATGTTACCAAGCGTGACACGAAAGCATGGAGAAGTGGCTTATCATTTCACTCAGGCGCCAGCTGGGCATGGGTGCTTTAAAGAGTCCTTGCAAAATATCGGCAGGACTCCAATCGCTGTGATTTATGCGGCCTTACGGATAGTCCTCTATACACAGTGTTCAAATGTATTCAGAGAGACACGTATGGACAACCAAGACGAATGAAAGGCTTCAAACAACTACAATGACGGACGCTATGCTTAGGTCCGAAGAAAACTGGCATGCAACGTAAACCATGTTTATAAGTAACATGAGCAAAATCGAAACATACTAAAAAATCATACAGGAAGTAAACAGGACCAATGGAGATTCATTGTACATACAGAATACCTGAATCCATAATCACATTGCGTGGATGGGGGATGTAAGGATACTTATAGTTCTAACCAGTCGAAACACAGAACGTGAGATGCCACCATACTGAGGTAATGCGAGGAGCGGTTCCGGGATGTGCGGGCTTTCAGAGGGTCCTCTTGCTCAAATTAAAAAAAAAACGGCCAAGTGCGAGTTGTGACTCGCGTACCGAGGGTTCCGTACAAACTTGTAAGTAAGGTATCTTTAGGAGGACCTAACTGTATGCATCCCATATGCTTCTGGTGCCTGACACATTAGTGTACTTTCATAAGTTTCTATTAGTAAATTCGCATTTTTCTTGTAATTAAACTACATATTTACGGTTTTCAGATTTTTTCCCTTTACATATGCTGTAAGACACCGCTTCTTGCCAAATTTCATGATTCTAGGTCAACGGAAAGTACCTTATAGGTTTTGATTCCCTTGTGAAATCGCAAAATATGCGACATAAACGGTCATATCTTTTGATCGCGTTGACCTACAAGTTTGATTTTTTCACAGCTGAAAGAGACCGTCGACCCGAGTATTTGATACAAAATTCAACTTGTTACCTCTACGCGTTCCTGAAAAAGATGGTCTTGGCAGACAGACAGACGGACGGACGGACAGACGGACAGACGTATAGACGGACAGATGGACAGACGGACAGACAGACAGACGGACAGACATACAGACGGAGAACAAAGTGATCCTAGACTAATTGATTTTTTGTGTATTATCTGAAGTATCTAGGACGGTTGTTGAAGTTTCTACATAAAATTAAAAGTAGTATGTATGTCAGTGTGAATTAAGATAAATAATATATCAAGATTATTAAATCTGTTGACAAACTCAGGATGATTTATCGTCAATAAGTAGCAATATCTCGAATATCTAATATTAAGTTTTCAAAATTAATTACGGTTTTTGCAAATGAAATTCAGCATCTTACAGAAAACAAAAAATGTATTTGCATGTTGAATTGTGTTCTGACATGCAGATTCGCATTCTTGCTGCATCGCTCTTCATTTTGGTTAGATCAATTTGTGCGCGCCTAGAGCGTAATTATTTGTTTGCAGATGGTCTGCAAGTCGGTGTGTGCGTGTATATGGGATAATTTCTGTATTTGCGAAATTGAATATGCAGTATGAAACAGATGCAATGATATGGGGACCAGAAACTGCTAGCCAGAGACTTTTCGCTCAAGGGAGGCCATATTATTCTTTTAGGTTTTAACAATCGCATTATATATTGAAATTGCGCATTTCTAAAACACATTTATGATAATATTTCTACCACACGCTCTTTTGTTATAATTTCTTTGAATGTTACCTAAAATTTGTCTAAAGGTATACAAACCATCGCAAACTTGTTGCAGGTATAATGTAGTCAAATTTTTTTCGTGAAAAGTACCAATATTATTTTACAAATCGTGGATTCACATTGACAAACAAAAAAAATATTTTTGCTTTAATATGTTATTTTAAGTCAATTAATCTATTCGAAAACTGTAATATGCTATTATAGTTGTCGGTGTGGATCGATAAATATATTAAACATGAAATAGGATTCCTTGTAGTGTTTATTGAAGACAATAATTTCGACTTGACATTTCGCGAAAGGTCGGTCTGAATGATCGGACTACGTAAAACTGCTAACCCCTATTGCACTTACCAGGCTTCAGTAGTTCGAGAAGGGTGAGAATTTAATACAAGTATAACTTTACTGGAAAACTGTTTTTAACATTTCAAGACATTTATTAAAAATAATGTCTTGTTTGCTTAGTCTTCTTTTCCAAAGCTCCACTTTAAAGAGCTGTGAACTGTGAAATTTCTAGTCTCCTATTCCATGACCAATGGAGTTTTTTGCTAAATTATAAAGCCATAGATTGCAAATTTAATGCCATAGTTTCAAGAAACAAAAAAGTCAAAGAAAATTTTCAAAGAACAAAATTGAATCTTGAAAAGACCGGAAAATATTTTGGTTTTTCCCATGGAAATTGGAAAATGAATTATTGTCGCCAATTATCATAAGAAAAAATACTTTACAAACTACCAATCTACACTATAATAGCTACCTACTACATTAATTAGAAAACATTGAATAATTCATTAATTTATTCATTGCGTACGATTCTTATTTAATTAGAAAACTGTTTAAAAAAACAATTACAATAATAATCCTTTCATTAAATCAAATTTGACATGAACGTTTATCGCTGCCACTTCGCACGCAAAAACCGAAACCCGACAACAAACGCACTCCGTAATAATCGTTGTCATTGTTATTATGCAACAACGTCTCTGTATGAGACCACCAAGACCTTTTCTCATGCACTCTAGCATCCACACAAATTGATTAAATACGTCGCGATAACAAAGAAATAAAACACTTCTTAATCCCTTTGTGAATTTAATACTGCTCCGGTATTAAATATCGAAGGGTTTCCGACCCCCATGTAAACATAGACTCGAGTAGTTTGTTTATTTATTTAGAGCGGAATTGTTGAAACAATGCCCGTCTGAGCCGTGCATAAAACAATGGTCCGCGATATGGTATTATTCTGATAACAAAAAATTCTAATAGTGTATCACTTACCTCTGAGTTTTTGTTCGTCGCTTAATTGTCTCTCCAAACTGTCTTTCACTTCCCTCTCACGTAACACATCCATCTTCAACTCAGCTGCAACAGAAGAAAACAAAGAATTATTGTTAAAGTTTAATTCCATTATAAATTCTAAACTGCTTGATGTAAACTGTTTTTACATAGACAGACAAGACTAGATATGAGAAGATTAGGTATAGATATATCTATAATGTTTTGATATTTGCTGCACCAGACGCAAAAAAATCTTTTTGTCCATTATTTTAAATTTCATTAAACTTAGCAAACATTCGGGCCGGGCCGTTTCTGTAAGAGAAAAGTTAATTCAAAAGACGCCGTTGATTTTGTTTTAGTCTCACTAATTTAATAAAAAATTTAAAATAAATAAAATATTCTATTCTCCACTAGTATCTTTATAATTTTATTGATTTATTTTTATTATTAGCGGATATAGAAAAATGTTAGCGACTTCTTTTCAACTAACTTTTTACGTTTCTATTTCGGAATCGATCCAATTAGAAGTTTAATTCTAGTATTAAATCATAATAAGTTTTAGTTTCTTAATTCAAACTGTTGAAATAAAGATAGACAATGGTAAATATGACAAGATTAACCATACAGGATTTATCTATAATGTGATATTTGCTAGACTAGACAAAAATCAAGTTTTGTTGTTAATATCTGTTACTTCATTCAGTTTTACGCATTTAGTAAACATTGAAGTTTAATTCTTTTATTGAATCGTATTTAATCTAAGTTGTTTAACTTTACCTGAACCTTTATGCAGACAGAGAATAGTAGATAGGACAAGATTAGACATAAATATGTTAACTAGATTAATATGATATTTGTAGGACTAGATCAAAATACAAATTTTGGTGATATTGTCTTCTTCTTCTTTCGAATAGGCCAGACTTTGGACCACGCTTGTTCAACTATTGGGCTTTAACCTTTGCCCAGTATTGTCGCATCTTCTGCCGGTGTTACTCCATTCTGTCTTCTGTCCAGGGTACCCCCTGGTTCCCACGGGGTTTTTCCTGAAATCCGCGGACTTCCTTCAGGGTGCATCTCACAGACTGTCTGTTTTTGAGATCTGTTATTCCCAGTTCTTTAATATCCTTCTCGGTTTCTGTCAAACAAGTGGTACCTTCTTGTTTTGCCAGAAGGTGAACAGACGGTTGGTTAGTCGGTTTGGAGGCAATCTTGCAACGTGGCCATAGAAATCTACCCTTCTTTTCCTTGCACAGTCAGAGAGGAATTCCCTATCTTCCTTCACCGGGCCAAGGAACTTCCTGAGTATTCTCCTCTCACTGATTTCCAATTTCTCTACTAGACCTGTTCGGTTCAACGAAAGACACTCCATGGCATACAGGGCTTCAGGTCGTAGGACTGATGTGTAGTGCTTAAGTTTCAGGTTGTGTGACAGGCATTTCTTATTGTAAGTGTTCTTAGTCAGTCGATAGGTTAGTTCTAACTTGTTGACTCTCTTGGATAATGATGCTCTTTCTAATAAGTTGGGTTCAGTCCATTCGCCGAGATACTTTCTCAGTCCTCTTGATGTTTCCCTGTTCTACTATCATCTATATGTTTGCTTCTCTGAAGTTGGTGAAGAATTCTGTTTTCTCCAGCGACACTTGAAGACCCACTTTGGCCTCCTGTTTTCTGAGGAAGTTTATCTGCATTGTTGCCATCTCAAGAGAATCAGCAAACAGTGCTATGTCATCTTCATACGCCAGGCAATCTACAACCAGTCCATCGTTCTTACGTCTCAGGTAGATGCCACTCTGAGCACCCAAATTGTTTAGTTCTTTGCGACATTCTCTCATAACCTTTTCAGGGACACAGCTGAAGAGAAGTGGAGAAAGTCCATCTCCTTGTCTCACTCCAGGTTTTATTTAGAAGCTTTGTGAAATCTCGCCTCTAAATTTAACCTTGGAATGGGTGTTGGTCAAAGTTTCTAGGATTAGTCTGCGGGTTTTGTTGTCTAGCGCTAGTTCCTGGAGTACTTTGTTAAGCGTTTCTCTATCAATAGAACCACCTTACGGTTTCTCATCTTCGAGTATGCAAGTACAGTTTTAAGATAGAGGATCTGTTCAACACAGGATCGGGTCTTCCTGAATCGGGATCGGGTCTTTCGGGCCCCCTGGTATTCTCCCAGTTGACTATCCAACTGATTTTCTGCCCTTGTTTGTAACGCCTTCGAGAGAATCTTGTTTGTTACCGGGACGAGAGAAATTCCATGGTAGTTGTTTAGATCAGTAAAATCTCCCTTTTTGTGAATCGGATGAATCAGAGCAGATTTACAATCGGGTGGTAATTTCTCTGTTTCCCAGATGTCCTGGATGATATCGGTTAGCTTGCGCACGGCTTTCTTTCCAGCACCTTTCCACAGTTCAGCAACGATAGAGTCCTCTCCAGCTGCCTTATTATTCTTGATATTGGTGATATTGTATATTATTTTAAATTCCATTAAGCTTTGCCTATTTTAGAAAACTTGGAAGCCTAATTCTTTTAACAAATTAAATTACATTTAAGCTGCTTCATATAGACAATAATACATACAATTTGTACAGACAGACAATAATAGATATAACACTATTAGATATTCTATCTAGAATGTTCTAGAATTAATATTTGCTAGACTAGATAAGATACCAATTTTCTTGATTTTGCGTATTATATTAAATTTTATTAAACTTTGCAAACATTGAAGTTTATATGTTGGTTTTTATCAGACGTAGTATTCATAATTTATTTATTTTTATCGGGAGTACGATATTAAATGAATCTATAGTATCCTATGTCACGATTGCATAAAAGTATATATTGGACAAACAGCACAATACTTCAGACTACAGAGTCCGACAACACAAAAATGATTGTAAAACCAATGCCATCTCAAACACAGGTAAAACCGCTTTAACCAACAGACAGACAATAATAGATATGACAAGATTCGATTTGTTTCTTCCGGATGAGCTAGAGATTTGAAACTCTAAAATAGCTCTAAAATAGCTAAAAATGTAATATTTTAACACTTTAGACAAAATTTTCCTAATTAATTTATTTATATTCCTTATATTCCTTATATCCTTATATTTCCTTATATTCCTACACTAATGGCGCGGCGCAATGTAGGCAATGATGTGTGCTAGGAATGCATTAACGAAAATTAAAAAAAAACCTTTAAAAATCTCGTTTTTATTAAAATACCCTGAGAGAAGTACATATTTTTTACCGTGTTTAATTTTTGATTTTTTTTTAATTGCTTATTATTATACCACACTTGGCCTAGTAGTTAAGTTACCTAGTAGATAACACTTGCCTAGTAGATAACACAAATATAGAAAAATATGCCACTGTTTTCCTTTGTTCTGACAAAGGCATCACAGTAAAACTCTGCCTCGGAAACCTCCCCTAATAGTGGCTTTCCATCCACGTTGAAAACTGCAAAGGCTCCCTATACTTGTGTAAGATCAAGACAACAAAACACAAGTGTAGGTAGAAGGCGACGGTCCGGGTTCTGCTTAGGATTAGAACGGTTTACATACCATTATGCCACTATATGCCACATATTATACCACTATGAAAGTGGCAGTACAAGCCACCACCAAATTTAGAATCTACATCTACCATTATACCATACTGATTTTTAAAAATAGACTTACTAATTGGAAAAGCCTACATAATACGAAAGGCCTAACGTCTTCGATGGCCGGTGCATCTGAAGGGTATGTCCCTTGACAGAAGAACGCGAATAATGAAGGACTGAAATCCAACGAATAGTAAAGCAAGAAGGAGGCTGAAATAAATGGATGAATGATGTTCTGGCCGACCTTAAAATAATGGAGGTGACAGATTTGTGAGTATTAGACAGCAGAAGGTGGAAAGCTGTTGTGGAGTAGGCCAAAGTCTTCTAAGGGCTGTAGGTCTACCAAAGGAGAAGAAATTCACAATAAAATACCGTTTTTTGATAACTAGAAGCATTTCAACCCTTTATTCAACATGTTCGTTAAGGTCGGTTCGTAGCCTAATATCGGGTCTTCCAATAAGACGTTTCATTTTGATATGTAAAAACGAATATTTTTAAACGAAATCGTCGGATGTTTATTTAATTGTAAAGAGGAGGGTATGCCATTAATGGAATGAAAAACAATAATAGCCAAATGGCCGCAATGGCTACGCTTGAAGGACCATATTCCTTTCATGAAATTTCCCTTCACCAATTCGCAGATTTGTGGCTGTATATCCTCGATAACTTCACGTTATCGAGGAATAGTTTCTTATGTCGCACGTAGCGCCGTCTTGTGAAGCGCCGTCTGTTGAAACTAAACGTCGTCCACAGCAATATCTTCCAATTACGGCCATTGAAAATCATGAATCATCGTTCGTTAGCGCAATCCATTCACCGTTAACAATTGCTCCAGCCTCATTTTCGAAAAAGTAAGGTCCAGCGATACCGCCAGACCAAAAACCTCACCAAATAGTCACACGTTGAGGATGGAGAAGCTTTTCAACAATAATTGTTGGGTTTTCCGAGCCCCAAATGCGACAGTGCTGCTTGTTAACGTAGCCTCCGAGATGAAAATGGGCCTCATCACTCAAGATTTTTCGATGAAATTTAGAATCAGTTTGATTCATTTCAAGGACCCAATCAGCAAAGACACGACGTTGTGGATGGTAGGTATACGTGAGTTCTTTTTTTAACATTGCCTTAAGACCTAAGCCTGTGTAAAATACGGTGTAATGTAGTTTGTCGAATGCCTAATTCCAAAGATCGACAAGAAATGGACAAACCTGGGTTTTCCTCAACACTGTGGGCTACAACAGCAATATTCTTATTCGTTTTTGAACCACGTGCACGAGTTCTGTTATTCACATCACTAATTTGTCCTTACAGCTCAAACTTTTCCATCAGTTTCATAATTGCTGGGCGTGAAGGTGCTCCACGACGACCCAAAAATGCTTTAGTTTTGCGAAATGTGACCGCGTAATTGTCGCCATTTTTTGTAGTGAATTTTACTAATTTCAATTGTTGTTGACAACGTTGTTGAAGCGCATATCGTTCCATTTTTAGGGTTCCGTTGTTATCAATCAACAAAGAACCCTTATAGTTTCGATATGTCCGTCCGTCCGTCCGTCTGTCTGCAGTTTAGCTCAGAGTCTATTAGAAATATAAAGCTGAAATTTGGCATGGATATACAGATTAGTCAAGCCGACAAAGTGGTAAAATAAAATCTTGAAACAATTTTTTTGTAGGGTACCTCCTCTACACATAAAATGGTGGGGGAAGTGGGGAGTGTGGTGGTTTTTCTTTTTTCTCGTCTACCCCATGGTGTAGGGTGTCGTTGGATTGGTCTTTCAAAAATATTTGTGAAAAGAATATTTCGATTAACAGATCCGTTTGTGAAATATTAAGCTTTAAAGTGCTATTTTTTGTTAGAGTTATGTCAAGAAAGTCTCTCGTTGGAAGACCCTATGTAATAATTGTAAATAAAAACAAGAAGACTATAACGTAAACACGGTTGTGTTGTAGCTTATAACAGGTTACACTATGACAAAAAAAAATATTATAAGAAAGTGTCATTAGAATTTTCTGCTCTCTGAAATTGAGCTTTTTTAAATAAATGTTTTTTTTTCTTTTTGCTTTTTCACTGTTATGTTTGAAAAATACAGAAATGACGGAATTTCAAAAATCAAACTGTCAAAAATGATATATTGTGTTGTATATTAAAAAATGTGGAGAAAAAAGTAATATTATTAAAAATGTTATTCAAAAATATGGAAATATATAACTTGGAAAATCTCATGTATATGTGTTACAAACATGATAAAGGTGCAAACATGATAAAGTTGGATGCCGGTCATTTGCTCTCCGGCATAATTTTTTCACGGCCATGCACACTATTTTTTCAATACACACATCCGTGTCGTCCCTGGCTGTTGTGGAGTAATGAACTTTGACGACGAAGATCTGGCAATAAAAGCTGTTATATTAGAAAATGTAGAAACTAAATGTTAGACCAACCATTGGGTTCGTGCCATGTTTCAACTTCGCCGATTTGATGGAGAGCTTCCAACCTATATAAGGAACTAATCGACAACGAAACAAAATTTTACGAATATTTTCGGATGACAAAAAATAAATTTGGTCTGCTCCTAACCATCAAATCCAAATGTTTTTTCCTATTTCACTCCAAATCCTATTTTTTTGTTGCGCTATCCATGTAATAGAGATCAGCCACCATCAGAATTCATAGTCCATTTTGCGTGCGATTTTAAAAATACGCCCGACAAAACAGAAAAATATCGCGGAGTTTCAAATCTAATTTGCCGTTCCGGAACCACGGAGAGCACGGAGATGTTCGGAAGAGACCGTTGTCGGAAGTGTGTGCTCGACAACGTATGTTTATATGTATTCAATTTGTTTGTTCACGGTACATTGTCATCACGTCACCTTTATAAAAAAAAAAAAAAACAACAAAAATCGTTGCGATATCTTTCGTAGTTTAGGAGACAAAAGTACTTGGTAAATTTCAATGGTAAATGCCCTTGGAAGTACTCCCCTTAAGCTTAACATGCATATTTTTGCAATTTGTTTTATACAGATAGACAATAGTAGATATAACAATATTAACCATACGTGAATTATTTAGGATGCTTTGATATTTGCTAAACTAGACAAATAACAAGTTTCGTTAATATTGTCTCTAAATTTCATAGAGCTTGAGACATTCAAGTTTAATTCTATTTTAATTAATTAATTCTGTTTTAATTATATCTAAGTCAAAATTAAATTTAAATTGTGGTGGTGTTCAAGTTCATCCAAGATGTCTAAGTTCATGTAAGTGTATTCCAATTTGTATTGCAAACAACAAAGCTGTACTGATGAGAGAGAAATCTCTAAACGCGTCTGCAGATGGCTATTCACATAATTTAAATACAAAGAAATGATCGCAATGTTATTTATCTAGCAATTTTTAATAACATAAAAATTTATAGGTAGGTACTAGTAATAACATACAAATGTCTGTTGTATAATTCAATGTCATGTGTGGTATTAGCCAGGAAGTAGTAGTTTCAACATGAGATTTGTTCATAGTCTTAATAAGTCTTGATATTATAGAGCTACTAACAGGTTGAATATATTTATGTATTCAAGCTATATTTCGTCTTTAATACATTTATTTTATTAAATTTAAATTGCCTTGTATGTAAACTGTTTTTATAAAGGCAGGAAATAATAGATATGACAAGATTAGACACGATTTTTCTGTATAGTTCTGAGACTTGCCAGACTTATGTAGTTGCTTAATAGTAGACTGGTTTTTATACAGACCGATGTAGATATAAGAAGATTAGACTTTCATGATTTATCAAGAATGTTTTGATATTTGCTAGACTAGAAAAATAATGTTTTGGTGATATTGTCTATTATTTTAAATTTCATTAAGCTTTGCTCATTTGTTAAGTATAATATTGACTGTTTTTAAACATATATGACAAGATTAGACATACATGATATATCTAGAGAATATTTTGAAATTTGCTAGACTAGACAATAAACAGGTTTTCTTGAGATTGTCTATTATTTGAAATTTCATTCAGCTTTGGTTATTTTATTTGAACAAATTTAATTAATGGTAAGATAACTTTTGACGTCGATTTATTTAAATTTTCGCCATTCAATCTTATCTGTGTGAGACTAGGAGGGAGCAAGGAAAAATTCCATATTATAACATATTTGAAAGGAAGTTTCCGAAAGGAAAACAAATGTTAAAAGAATGATAATCTGAAAAATGTTTCGACGGCGAATTAGCATGGGGCTGCGGCGGAGGCGGCGAAGCTAAATCTTTATCAAACGAGTGGAAACGGGATGATTTATCGTCCGCGTTCGAGAAGAAAAGGAAAGCGGGCGAACGCACGGCGGGCCACAATGAATCAATTTCTTTCTATTACACGACGTCTTCATAGCAATCCGGGGAGTTGTAATTATATCGGTATAAATCTCACCAACCACCTGACAGAGGCGACGCGGGAGCCGTTCGGATTAAGAATGCGCCCTCCCGCCAGCCTTTTAATGCGCACACAGGAAAACGGGATAACAATACTAATACAAACACCCTCCTAGTTCACACTACACCACGTCCCATTCTCGATCTCCTTCGACTTACTCTTCATTCATAAAACAACTCATTAGTAAACACACAGGGAATCAGATACCACCAGAAAATAGAGACCTATCATAACTATATTAAGAATAATAGGTCTTTTTTACTTCTACTACATTACCTCTTAGTACATTAAAGAAATACATTTTGAGTTATCTAAGTGATTCATAAGTAAATATCTTCATTAGAGATCTCTTAAGGTCGCTATACAACAACTCACCACCAGTCTACAAACTACATCCTAAACTACAATCTTAATTTATTTGAATAATATTCCAACGAAAGTTAAATAATAATGAGAAATAGATAACTTAATTATTGTTTCACTATTAAATAGCCATAATCTTCGTCTTACAATTAGTATTCTTTAACTAATTCTGTATTTGGTCAATCTACTCAAAAAATACAGAGCTAAAAAACACCCAGTTTGGTATTCCTAGTGCAAAACTTTTCACAATACATAGAATTTCACCTTAAATCTTAGGTATAAATATTAGGAATTAGAGTTCGATTAAATAATTCTCGTGGTATCAAAATCCAAGAGCAATATAAAAACGGGAAACAAAAAAACCGCCCTCTGTCTAGAACATAATAATATAAGCGGGCGATTATAATTCGTTTATTGACATTAGACCCTCTCCCCCATTTGGCAAAGGAGGCTATTTCCCTATTGATTTTGCAAAATAAGAGAGCGAACGGTTTCGTTTCGCCGACGGTGTTTTTCTAATTTTATTTTTTTGATTAAATTTTCGCGAATGCTGTTCGTACACAGAAAGAGAGCGGCCCCAGAAATAAGAAATGAGCTTTGCATTTCAATATCGAGACAAAAAAACATTCAAATATTTACACAAATGATTATTCCATTAAAATGAAATTTACACAGGTACGTTATGGTGGATTCAGGGGGTGACGTTTCTTACTTCGCTGACGCAGCCACCCTTCACTCGGCAATCGCGAATGTTCAAACGGACAAAAGCCGATGAAAGAATAACAATCCAATAATAGTTAGCAAGTATATTCTGCCTAGTTAACATGGATAATCTTAATTATAGACGAGCAAACTAGTCTGTGTAGTCAAGCATGTGTGTGCAGTTTATTCTTTCTAAGCTAGCCGTGATTAATTAATTGCTACGGCATGTGTCTAGTTGTGTATTTTTAGAAATTTTGTACAGTCCTTTTTAAATAGTCGTGTCCCTCTAGTCGTGTGCATCTACTTTTGTTTTTCTAGACTTCTCTATCTAGTCCTGTCTGTTTAGTCTTGCATGTCTAGTTTTGTCTGTCTAGTTTCTTCTGTCAGGACTTGTCCGTCCAGTCTTGCCTCTATAGTCTACCTAGTCTTTTCTTTCTACTTCTGTCTGTCTAATATTGTATGTCTAGTCGTGCCTATCTAATTTTGTCCGTCTAACCTTGTCTGTCTAGTCTGAACTGTCTGAACCTAGTCTTGTCTACCTAGTATTGCCAGTCTAGTATTGCCTGTCTACTTATTTCTGTCTAGACTTCTCTGTCTAGACTTGTCTTTATAGTCTTCTCTGTCTAGCTTTGTCTGTGTAGACATGTTTCTGTAGTCATGTTTGTTTTTCAAAGGCCTTCGCTGTCTTCGCTGTGTTTGGTCTGTCTAATCTTATCTTGCTAGTCTAGTTTTTCCTGCATAATCTTGTTTGTCTAGTCTTCTTTATATAGTCTTATAAGTTAACTCTTGTTTGTCTATACTTGTCTGTCTGATCTTACCTCTCTATTCTTGCCTACATATTCTTGTCTATCTGGTCTTACGTATCTAATCTTGCCTGCCTAGTCTTGTCCATAAAATTGTGTTTGCCTAGTCTTGGCATTCTAGTGTTGCATGTCTAGTCTTATTGTCCAGTCTTGCTTGACTGCTCTGGCACATCTCGGAACCGCTCCTCGCATTACATCAGGATGGCGTTGTGTCAACCGTCTAGTTCTTCATCTATTTGTTCAGCTTTTGCTTTCTGCCGAGCCCTTGTAGATTGTAGATATCGTGGTGACGACTTGTACTGCGACCTTTATAGATCTATTGTACCCCACCCTCCTCCTCCAAGCGTTGGTGTACTTACCCATTTAGAGCGCCTCCACTAATCCTGATTCCTATAGTAATTTCAGGATCTGGGTGGAATTCAAGGCCTGCAGCTCCTCTGTGTTCAAGTAGTGAGCCCCAAGGTACAAGTCAGACAGCCAAGGTCTCTTGCGGAGTAATGCTCCGCAGTCTTTGAGCAGATGTATGGGGGTTTCCTCTGCTGAGCCACAGAATCTGCATCCGTCATCCTCCTCTAGGACTAGGGCCTTGAGATGTTTCCTAAGTCTGCAGTGTCCCGTCAGGACTCCTGTCAGAATTCTAAGCTTGTTCCTGCTTAATTTCAGGCCAGCTTTTGTTCTCTTCTGGTTAAAAGATCCCAGCATCACTTTGGACTGCCTTAGCCCTGGAAGTTCTTTCCAGGATTTCATCCATTTTCCTCTTGTTTCTTCATCTAAACTTCTGTGGATGGTGTTCACACTCATGCCGCAGAAGGGTTCTGGACCTATAAAGGGACTACTGGATTCCTTGTTTGCTAGGTGATCGGCTTCTTCGTTTCCGTCTATACCAGTGTGTCCTGGTACCCAGTATAACGTTACTTTGTTATTTTGCCAAGCTTGTTTAGCTTCCCCACACAATCCCATACCAGTTTGGATCTGATGGTGTATGAGTTAATGACCTTGATGGCTGCTTGGCTGTCTGACACGATAGCAATTCGTTTTCTGCGACAATTCCTGTCGAGGTTAAACTGTGCACATCTTTCGATTTCGTGTACCTCTGCTTGGAAGATACTTGGGGATGTTCCCATGGATTCGAAGTACTTGGTACGGGGTCCAAACACTCCTGCACCAGTACCTTCCTTTGTCTTCGAAACATCTGTATACCACTTGATAGCATTTTGCTCTATGTGGTATGCTGAGGATTCGTCGCTCCAATCGGCTTTACTACTCCACATTGCTGTGTAGTTTTTCTCGAAGTGGTATTTGCATACCATTTCGTCTTTTGGTACTTCCAGCCAGGGAATCTTGGCAGCGAGGCTGTTTCGGTCTCTGCTCTCGATTATTTTACCTCTGCCCATTCCTTCCTTGCTGAACCTTACAATCGCCGATCAGGCGGCCCTTTCCACCACAAGCTGCAGCGGAGTCAGATCCAGCAGCTGTCCAAGGCTGCTGTCGGACACGACCCCATGGCCCCCGTGATGCAGACACACGCCAGTATTTGAATCTTCTCAAGCTGTTTCCTCATAGAGGCCAGCTTGATTCTACTTCCCCACGCAACTGCCCCATAGTGATTGCAGGTCGCACTATCATGGTGTACATCCATCGCAGGATTGTGGGGTTACAACCCCACGTTTTTCCTGCCAGATTTCTGCACACCATTAGGGCGCGTTTGGCTTCACCTACCGCTGCCTCAGCGTGTCTATTCCATAGGAGTTTGCTATCTAATGTGATACCCAGATACCTTATCTCCTGTTTGTATTCTACTGCCTTCCCATCTAAGAGTATGGTCTGTAGGCAGCTTAGTTTGCCGAGCCCTTTCGTCGCACACTTTCTGTGACATGATATTATATATTATAGTATCCATCACTTGCCACTGTTCTTCCAACTCGAGCTTCTTCTCCACCATCGTTGATGCATTGACCCTATTTTTAATGTTTTCGCGCTCCACCTGCCACCTGTTACAGTCGAAGATGGTGTGAGCAACCCCGTCCTCCACTCCGCAGTATTCGCAGAGCTACCTGGAGTACACTCTTATAGCTTTTAAGGATTAAGCTTTTGCAGTTATTGTATGGTTCCTTATTTCAAAATAAATTGGCTTCATCATGCCTCTCGCCCTGCATAAGTACAGCCTTCGTTTCCCCATGGGCCAGATGTAATTACTTCAATCCCACCCACTCATCCACTTTTCTTATAGCTTCTAATGTTTTAGGTTTCGTATTCATTTTTCGTGAGACACCGCTGTAGACCTGATGCTCCGCTAATTTATTGTCCCCTTCCATAATAATTTTCCTCAGAGAGGTTGCTGCGTCTCATACGATATGGGGGAAACCTCTTGATGTCGTTTCGAGGATCGAAGATGTTTTGCCAACACGCCGACTTAAATGCGTTGCGCACGTCAAGTGTTATCAGGGCACAGATTTTTCTTTTTCTACTTGCTCCAGCTCTAGCCTCCTCTTGCTTCCTACTTAAGAGTTAGTAATGGATATTCCTTCTCTCAATTGTATTTTACAGAGATCAGTTCCTGTTCGTAGCGCTTTTTCGACCCTGTCTATCAGCAGTTACTCAAGCAGTTTACCTGGAATATCTAGTAGACCCAGTCATCTGTACGAAGTAGCTTCATTAAGGGGCTTATCTCCTTTTCTCAGGAGGACTAGTTTAGCCTTTTTCCATCGTGCTGGAGAGTTAGCTTATTTGAGAAGATGTTGTTTATTACACTAGGAAAATTTGTGAAGATAATTTTTAGCATCGGCGAAATTATGTGTGGTCCTGGGGCTCTACCGTTATTAACGCACTCACAAGGCCAATCTAATCTTGTCCGTCCAGTCTTTTCTTACCAGCCTTGTCTGTGTAGTATTGTCTGCCCGTCTTGTCTATCCAATCTTGTTCGTCTAGCCTTATCTGTTCAGTCTTTTCTGTCCAGTCTCGATAATTCAGTCTTGCCTATCCAGTCCTGTCTATCCGGACTTGTCCGTCCGGTCTTGTCTGTGTGTTAAGTTTTGTCTCTCCAGTTCTGTCCGTCTAGAACTTCTTATCCAATTAATCCGTTTAGTTCTTCTATTCAGTCTAATACGTCTAGTACGTCTAGTCAGTCTAGTCCATCTAGTCAGTCTAGTCCGTCTAAGTTGTCTAGTCCCTCTAGTCCGTCTAGTCCGTTGTAGTGTATTATTGTCTGTCTAGTCTTGTATGTATAGTGTTGCCTGTCCAGTCTTAAACAAGACATAGGTCCAATATTGTCTATCTATACTTGTCTGTCCAATCTTTATTCCCTTGTCTTGTCTGTCCAGTCCTGTCTCTTCAATCTTATTTGTTCAATCTGCCTAGGCTTGTCTGCCTAATATTGTCTGGGTAGTTTTGTCTGTCTAGTATTGTGTATCTAATCTTGTCTGTTCAGTCTTGTCCCTCCAGTCTTGTCTCTCTAGTTTTTCTGTCTATTCTCGTCTAGCTTGTCTTGTCAGTCCGATCTTCTAGTCTTCTCTAGTCTGTCTAGTCTTCTCTGTTCAATCTTGTCTGCCTAGTCTTTTTGTCTACTCTTGCCTGTCTAATCTTGTCTGCCTAGTCTTGTCTGTCTTGTTTGCCTAATTTTGTCTGTCCATTCTTGTAGGTCTAGTCCTGTCTGTCTGTTGTGCCTGTCTAGACTTGTCTCTATAGTCGCTTTTATAGTTTTGTCTTTCTAGTCTTGTTTGTCTAGTATTGTCTATCTTTTCTGGTCTGTCTAACCTTGTATGTCTACTCTAGTATGTCTAGTCTTGTCTGTCTAGTCTTGTCTGTCTAGTCTTGTCTGTCTAGTCTTGTCTGTCTAGTCTTGTCTGTCTAGTCTTGTCTGTCTAGTCTTGTCTGTCTAGTCTTGTCTGTCTAGTCTTGTCTGTCTAGTCTTGTCTGTCTAGTCTTGTCTGTCTAGTCTTGTCTGTCTAGTCTTGTCTGTCTAGTCTTGTCTGTCTAGTCTTGTCTGTCTAGTCTTGTCTGTCTAGTCTTGTCTGTCTAGTCTTGTCTGTCTAGTCTTGTCTGTCTAGTCTTGTCTGTCTAGTCTTGTCTGTCTAGTCTTGTCTGTCTAGTCTTGTCTGTCTAGTCTTGTCTGTCTAGTCTTGTCTGTCTAGTCTTGTCTGTCTAGTCTTGTCTGTCTAGTCTTGTCTGTCTAGTCTTGTCTGTCTAGTCTTGTCTGTCTAGTCTTGTCTGTCTAGTCTTGTCTGTCTAGTCTTGTCTGTCTAGTCTTGTCTGTCTAGTCTTGTCTGTCTAGTCTTGTCTGTCTAGTCTTGTCTGTCTAGTCTTGTCTGTCTAGTCTTGTCTGTCTAGTCTTGTCTGTCTAGTCTTGTCTGTCTAGTCTTGTCTGTCTAGTCTTGTCTGTCTAGTCTTGTCTGTCTAGTCTTGTCTGTCTAGTCTTGTCTGTCTAGTCTTGTCTGTCTAGTCTTGTCTGTCTAGTCTTGTCTGTCTAGTCTTGTCTGTCTAGTCTTGTCTGTCTAGTCTTGTCTGTCTAGTCTTGTCTGTCTAGTCTTGTCTGTCTAGTCTTGTCTGTCTAGTCTTGTCTGTCTAGTCTTGTCTGTCTAGTCTTGTCTGTCTAGTCTTGTCTGTCTAGTCTTGTCTGTCTAGTCTTGTCTGTCTAGTCTTGTCTGTCTAGTCTTGTCTGTCTAGTCTTGTCTGTCTAGTCTTGTCTGTTTAGTCTTGTCTGTCTAGTCTTGTCTGTCTAGTCTTGTCTGTCTAGTCTTGTCTGTCTAGTCTTGTCTGTCTAGTCTTGTCTGTCTAGTCTTGTCTGTCTAGTCTTGTCTGTCTAGTCTTGTCTGTCTAGTCTTGTCTGTCTAGTCTTGTCTGTCTAGTCTTGTCTGTCTAGTCTTGTCTGTCTAGTCTTGTCTGTCTAGTCTTGTCTGTCTAGTCTTGTCTGTCTAGTCTTGTCTGTCTAGTCTTGTCTGTCTAGTCTTGTCTGTCTAGTCTTGTCTGTCTAGTCTTGTCTGTCTAGTCTTGTCTGTCTAGTCTTGTCTGTCTAGTCTTGTCTGTCTAGTCTTCTCTGTCTAGTCTTGTCTGTCTAGTCTTGTCTGTCTAGTCTTGTCTGTCTAGTCTTGTCTGTCTAGTCTTGTCTGTCTAGTCTTGTCTGTCTAGTCTTGTCTGTCTAGTCTTGTCTGTCTAGTCTTGTCTGTCTAGTCTTGTCTGTCTAGTCTTGTCTGTCTAGTCTTGTCTGTCTAGTCTTGTCTATCTAGTCTTGTCTGACTAGTCTTGTCTGTCTAGTCTTGTCTGTCTAGTCTTGTCTGTCTATTCTTGTCAGTCTAGTCTTGTCTGTCCTGTCTTGTCTTGTCTGTCTTGCTTGTCTTAGTTTTTGTAATAGTCTTTTTATATAGACAATACTCTAGACCAGCGTTTCTCAACCTTTTCTGGCCCACGGACCAGTAAAATTTAAAAAAAAATTCGCGGACCAGTGATATTTTTGTAACAACAAAATTTTACTACATATTAAAGAACTACTACATAAGTTAATTGTAACATTTTTATTATCATTTGCTTACAATAATATTTAAATGTAAAGATATGTTAAATTAATTATTTTTCTTTTTTTTTTTCTTCAGTGCCGTACTAATCATAAATTACATAGAATTAAAATTAGTTTAAGATCCTTGTATTTCGTAATTTTATAAATTAAAATTTAGTTTTTATTATTATTTTTTTTTTATAAGTAAATTTTTTTCGCGGATAGAAAAAATTGTCCGCGGACTAGTAAAATTTCTCCGCGGACCATTGGTGGTCCGCCGGACCAGCGGTTGAGAATAGCTGCTCTAGACTATTTTTGTTTTATTTGTTTCTTCCTGTATTATCTCTTTTCGCTTTCCTAGAAAACTATTTAATTAGACATTGTCTCGAGGGACAAAAGGAAATTATTACCTCTTTAAAATTTATTTGACAATGTGACTATGATACATCATACAATGTATAAAATAAAGAAAAAAATTAGTAATAAACGATTTAATTAGACATTGTCTTGTTAAGCAGGAAGACCAGTTTGTTTAGTTTTTTGCAGTTGGAGGTAAAGGACATAGTTGTATGAAGATATATTGCTAATTATTATGTAAATTGTTTAATAATTTATAATACATCTATAGATGGTTAGAAGAATGTCGGTGAAGTGTTTGAATGGGAAATATCAATGGGCTTGTAGCAATTCGAAAGGTTCAGGTGGGATTAAAGCCACAAGGAGCGCCCAGTGAACTAAAAAAGTTTATTTTTATGCGAAGTTTAAGATCTGTGTTATATTATTTCTTTTTAAAATCTGTAGCAAATCGATTGTGACTGTTGCAAGTTGCATCTGCGAATTTAATTTTTTTTTCTGCTTTCAGGTGATAAAATGTCCGGTATATTTCGGGCAGATGTTCCTAATTGTGGATTTAATTTTATGCACCGATGTACAAGTGCTTATTAAATTTGACTAAATTACACGTATTAATGGCCTTTTATACTTTTACCTCTAAATCGAATTATCGCCGTTCCGTGAACCGTCGCCGCATTTACATAATTCCGACCCGAAAAATAACAGAATATATATACGGAACACTCGAAAATCTTAAATTTTTATAAAATAATTCCAAAATCATTTTAATTTTCATCCAGGTAAAATTTTCACGATGGTTAAGTTTGTTTGGTCTTGCCTGTCTAATAATTAATCAACATATGTTATACTAAATTTATAAGTCATACATTGTCTATTTATTTAAGATATGACATAAGAAACTTCTATAGAGTCTCTTAAAATCAGACGCAATTGTTATTGTACATTACAATATTGTACATATTGTACATGTTATTGTATATACTTAACATTAGTTAGGGGAATAAGTAGGGAAACAATTAAGGTTTATTAGTATTTTCTGGGAATTAAATCTGTGAAAACTGTTGCAAGAAATTCTGAGAAAATTAGTTTGTTAGTTGAAATTATAATTTTAGTTGTTCTGGGTGAGTGTTTGCCGAGTGTAGCATTGGAATCACATTGCCGGGGGTTGTTGATACTAGGGCATCTCAACCCGTACCGGGAATCAGTTGTTGCTCTTATCCCAACGCCGCGGGCGCTTACTTAGGTCCTAGCTCACTCAAAACACAAACATACTAAATACTTGAATGGATCCAGGCCCTAGTTTACACCATTCCACATATAATTTAATCAGATTTCCCGTTCGACGGGGATGAATGGATTATTCGGATTTATGCATTAGACTTGAGGCCTAATAATAAAGTGAGAATCGGACAGGATACGTTCATAGATTTATAAGAAATGTAGTTTAATTAAATTATGCTAATGTCGGCGGGCACAGATGAATTCGTACGGCTTTATATGGATCTGCTATTATATGTAAATGTGACACCCTCTAATGAGCTCGTTGTTGTTCCAACAAGGCAGAAAGCAACAGCAACCCAAGGAGCAGATATAGATCCATAAGTATTGGCCATCTTATCGCAATAGCTGTAGCACCTGTAAAAAGCTCCGGCTCGAAACGGACACTATCGAAACTTATCTTTACAGCTTATTTAAGCGGAGATCGTGAAAATTCTTATCAGCCGATTTACACGTGTACTCGATGCTTTTAATGAACTGAATTTAAACCTTTTGTCGCCGATATATTTACGCGAATGTATTTTAAATCCGCTCGCCGTTTTCATTTGCCCTTTTTTGTTTTGTTTTTGTAACGATTATAATCGTCGGGGGGCAATTCCAATTTTATTTGAAACCGCACGTTTCAGAGAGCGATGTGTATCAATTAAATAATTATGTTGTCATTACAAATCGAGCATAATCACACAGCTGCAGACCATAAGTCATTCAAAAATATCGATCGGGGATGAACTGGCCAGACCGTAATAATTGCATTCACGAAAACGTACGATTCCTTTCTTTTAATTGGAAACATTTAAGACAAACACCGTTTTACACCATCGTTTCAATGCCCTCTCTGTGTTTATCGGTGTGTGATAGGTGGCAGATGAGTCTGAATTTGAATAAATTCGGAAATGCTGTTTTAAATGAGTTGTTGCGTGCGAATAAATGGAAAGGATGGACCTACTGTTATTAACATTTCGCCTGTCTAAAACGTATAAAAACGCAATCTTAAACGCTTTATAAAAGCATATAATATTTTCAACATGATTAAATATCAAACTAGGCATATAAACTGAATAGATCAAATAGTTTGAAGAAGAAAGATAAAAGTTACTTTTTTCTTGATAATGTTTTTGTAAATTTGGATAAATATGAAAGTGATATTTTTCGTGTAAAACTTTGGTGAAAGCCACGTAATTTTTTGTCTCCCAGGACCGATTTAGGTTTCCAACAACTTGAAGAAAAAAACAACTCGCATAAGTCCGTAACGACCGAAATACGTTTTAAATATGAATAGTTAATGTAATTTGGTTTTTGGGGAAGTGCAGAAATTATTGGCCTAATACAAGAACTTCCTCGCAGCCAAAAAAATCTAATTACGTTTTGTTGGAGGGAATATCAATTACAGCTAATGTCACCATTAACTAAATTATTCACATTTAATTGGCAACACTCATCAAAAAACTTGGCGACTTCTGTTACGAATTATAAAATATTCAGAATAATTTTTTCCCGCTTCCCGCGGCGAAAGTCCCATTCGGTTTTAGTGTTATGGGCCCGAGCATATTGCATCCGATATTCGTCTTTAAAACCGCGCCTTGTACAAGTTGGGGCGCGGATTAGCTATTGTTCTCAGGTCGGGGGGGTGATAAGAGAGACAGGGTGAATAAAAAATCAGCTTATTGCTAATATCTAAGCCACAATTATAGCGGCTTCCGCTCACCGAAAGATACGACCGCACGAAATTCCAAGCTTAAACGTCCCAAATTATTTTTTATTTTATTGCTAATTACAAAAAGGGAACAAAAACTAAATCATTGCCAAGTTTTTCGCCTTCTTCCCTTTCGGAATTAAAATTAAATCACCACTAGATATATCACAATTAAGAAATTATTTTTTACAAAATTAGACAAATAAGACCAAACAAATAATCTTGTGGTTCCAATCTAACCAAGTGAGATTATTATATCATCCCTTTTTCAAACTTTAAAAGTAAAAAAAAAACACTTTAACTGTCGCACCAGAAATTGTCAAAGATTTTTTAAGCATAAAATTGCATTAGATATAATAACTATATAAACAATATTATTTAAAAATTGTTGCTAAAATGTTGGTTTCTTATCATGAGTTATATGTAACTCGCGCGGCGCCGACGCTCGGAACCGTATATATACAGGGTGTTTACGGTCTTGTGATTTTATTTTCATGGGGTGATTAAACATCTTAAAAAAGCTTATTAAGCCAAAATATCATAACAAAAGTTGAATAATAAGAGAAAATCTTTTTTTTCCTTCAAACACTGCGGCCAAGTAGCCTATTGTATTTTGCCCACATTTTTCACTACATAGACCCAGAAACGCAGGGTTTATTTAAAATGTAAAATGTGTAGTACAAATTTGGCCAACACTCGCTCCCGGGATCGAACCCGGGACCTTCAGATTTGTAGTTAACGCTCTAACTCTGTTAACGCTCTAAACTGTTTCAATAGTACTTACTACACTGTAAAAGGAGCTGTAGGAGAAATAAATGTAGCAATCACCACGACATTTGAATCCAACTGCCCGGTAAAACCGTGAAGGAGCATACGGATGAAAAACGAAGACAACAACAATAGTCCCTTTATAGGTCTGGAACCCTTTTGCGGCATGAGTGTGAACACCATCCACAAAAGTTTAGATGAAGAAACAAGAGAACAATGGATGAAAACCTGGAAAGAACTTCCAGGGCTAAGGCAGTCCAAAGTGTTGCTGGGATCTTTTAACTAGAAAAGAACAAAAGCTTGCCTGGAATTAAGGAGGAACAAACTTAGAATTCTGACAGGAGTCTTGACGGGACACTGCAGACTTAGGAAACATCGCAAGGCCCTAGGCCTAGAGGAGGATGACGGATGCAGATTCTGTGGTTCAGCAGAGGAAACCCCCATACATCTGCTCAAAGCCTGTGAAGCACAACTCCGCAAGAGACAGATGTACATCGGGGTTCATTGCTTGAACACAGTGGAGCTGCTGGCCTTGAATCCCACCCAGATCCTGAAATTCCTAAAGGAAAAAGGATTAGTGGAGGCGCTCTAAATGGATAAGTACACCAACGCTTGGAGGAGTAGGGTGGGGTACAATAGATCTATAAAGGTCGCAGTACAAGTCGTCACCACCATATCTACAATCTACAATCTAGGGATGAAAAAGATGGAACAAAAATCTATCTACATTAAGATCTAAAGTACGTAGACTTTTTAATAAAGCTAAGCAATACGAAAATTGAATTACAACGAAGAGATCCGAAGGGCAAAAAGGAACAACTTTAGGACCTTCTGTGAATATATAGAATCCACTCCGGTGGCAGCAAGATTGAACGAAGCACTAGCGCAGGATTACAGACAATAATTACAGCAACAGTGGAAATTACAGCCACTCTTAAGAGAACGGATGGAAGGTTTTTTCACGGAACACGGAAGACAAAGAGCCGAGAACTCTCCTCCTACTAATACCCCATCTTCCGGGATGTAGAAAATACAAAGAGACCGAGGGCTTTATGCAACCACGGAGACCAAGTCTTAGATATAATAGATTCCAGTCTATCTGTAGGTACGGAAAACCGCATCAGATGTGCTATCGGCACTTTCCAGCTATTCAAGGTACCAGCTGTGAACGGATTAGTTCCCATCTTCCTATAAAAGCGAGGAATAGAATTAAAGTCGCTTATCTTCTAAAAATCTTTAGAAGTAGTTTAGAACTCGGATAGACTCAACCGAATTATCAATAATCACAATTGAAATTATCAATTTTAATCAAAATGATAATAAAAATCAAAATTATAACATAATATATGATAACATGATAATCAAAATTATCACTCAACCGAAGTCATTTAGACCCATTAGTCTAACATCTTTTATGTTAAAGACAATGGAGATGGTAATTGACAATTACCTTATGACAACAACTGGTAGGTGCACCACTACATAACTGTCAGCATGGACAGAGACCACCCTGTATCAGCTGACAAATGAAATAGAATCAGCACTAGATCCAAAGGAAGTAGCGATCCGTGCCTTCTTACACATTGTTTGAGCCATTGACAACACCTCGCACGAGGCTGTCAAATCGACTCTTGAAAAATGGAATATCGACAGAATTACCTCAAAGTGGAGGGGAGAAATGCTGAGAACTAGAAGCGCCGAAGTACAAGTGGGGAAAACACCATCAAGTTCTTCACAACTCGAGGGTGCCCACATGAAGGAGTGTTATCAGCACTGATGCGGAGTCTGGTAGTTGAGAAATTACTGGCTAGGCTGAATGACTTAAAAATTAAAGGAACAGGAACAAGCTTAGAATTCCTAAGGAGACGCTGTAGACTTAGAAAACACTTCAAGGCCCTAGGCCTGGAGGATTATGACAGTCTCAGATTCTGCATGGAAGCAGAGCAACCCCCAATACATTTGCCCAAAGACTTCGGAGCACTGCTCCGCAATAGATAAATCTACCTTGGGGGCCACTGCTTGAACGCAGAGGAGTTGCAGTCCTTAAATCCCACCCAGATCCTAATATTCCTAGAGGAATCGGGACTAGAGGAGGCGCTCTAAATAAGTAAGTACACCAACGATTAGAAGAAGAAGGTACAATAGATCTATGAAGGTCGCAGTAAAAATAGTCAATCGTACCAGCAGTGAATACGTTGATATGTTGTTAATTTCTGGGAAAGTTCTCCAAAATTCTACTGCTGCAACTCGATTGTAAGCTGATCGGTTTCCTAACAGACCAACACGTATTTCACAAAAAATGATGTATTCTGTCCATGTACAAAAAGTACAGGCTTTGCAACGTGAATACCGTCCTTTACGTCTACAATTTTTCCGATGGTTTCTACGAAAACATGCTGAAATTCCAAGTATTTCTTCTATTGCCATAACGGCATAAGAGTCATATCTGGGCTGTCCAAAATTCAAATGCTGTTCGTAGTAATCATTTCCAGCACAGATATTCAATAAATTTTTGTAATAAATAACATATACACAATAATAACATTTGGACAAGACTGGTCAACGGAGAACTTATTTCCCCCAAAGTGTTGCCAAATCGATTGACTGGAAATGATTATCTCTTCTTTTTGCAAAATCTGTTAATAGAACTATTGGAAGAAGTTCATTTGAATGTACGTCGACAAATGTGGTTGCTTCGAAATGGCACGCAGCTGCATTTAAATCGTTTAGTTCGCCAACATTTAGATAATGTGTTTGAAAAGATGGCCCTGTTCCATGGCCTCCTCGGTCACTCGACCATAACATCCTTGATTTCTATTTATAGGTCGTTGTGAAACCATGGTATACATCAACGAAATAATTGATTTATATTGATTTATAAAGGTCAAAAGTTGTTTGCGTTGCTTATGAGAAGTACTGTTGCAAAATGTCCTACGAAGAGCAAAAAAAATACAAGCCATGTGGGATCAATTTTTTGCCATGAGCGATGAAGACGTAGATAATTCGTTTGCTGAAAATTCAGAATATGAATACGTTGAAAGTGAAGGTGATTGGAAAAGTTCCAATGATGACGCCCCTCGAAACCCACAAATATGAAATACACTATAAAAAATATGGTTACGGATAATACAGGAGATCCAGAAGATACAGCACCTCCCACTTTGACAGACTTGTCATGAAAAGATGTCACATTGGTAGACATCTCAAGAAATGTACCTTTCATAAAATGCTGAAATACCTGATTATGAAATTGACGAATTATCCGACCAATCACCTTACGATTTCTTTAAATTTTTTATAGTAGACAAGATTGTGAACTATATGGTTGAGGAAACCAATCGTTATGTCTGTCAAAAAATAAAAAAAACTGAACTCTCCCTGAGATTGGCAATGGAAAAATGCGGTGGGAATGGAAACGTTTTTAGGTATAATGTTGTGGATGGGTCTAAGTAAAATGCCCAAACTTTCGGATTATTGGTTCAAAAAAGTATAATCGCAGTAGTCAAGGGAGAGAAACTTATGGTTAGGCCACATCATGAGGATGAATGTAGAGAGAGTACCAAAGTAAATTTTTGAAAGGAGCTTAGGTGTTAAAAAGAGGAGAGGCAGACCTAAAACAAGATGGAAAGATGAAGTAATCCGGGACGTAGAACGAAGCAATATAACAAACTGGAGAGTAAAGACAAAAGATAGAAAAGTCTGGAAGAAAGTTATAAACCAATCCATGGGCCAACTGGGCCAACAGTGCTGAGATATGTATGTGTATGTATTCACCTAGTTCATGAACTTATCAGTAGATCGACCCATTTAGTTGGAACGCTCGGAAGCAACAGGAAACTGAATCCAAAGGAGGTTTTAGATGCGAAATTAGTCAATGGCCAGCAAATAGCAGGGGAAAGTAACACAGGCGTCGTTATGTGGAAGTGGATGGATTAAAGAGACGTTTTAGTACTGAGCACAAACTATATCGACAGCAGAGAAGAAACACAAAGTGGAACGGAAATGCCAGAAATAATAATTATTGATTACAACAATTGTAAAGCTATCGTTGATCTTTCAGATCAGGTGAAATCATCAATTTTACAATCAGAAGAGGAATTAGATGGTTCTGAAAACTAGATATCAAATTAAAAGTAAATGCTCATATTTTATATGAAAATATAATTCATCAGAAGATAAGCAGGGCCAAATTCAAACAGGAAGGAATAACAGTGAAGTTATTGCATATCGAGGAACTCGCTAGAAACATGCACTCTTCAAAATATGGGGTCTACTCGACGAAGATTTGTGGTGTGTTACAACAATCTCAATATCGTACCTGTGTGTTTATATAACATCTAAGTGTAAATAAAGTGCGTATAAGTATATAAAATGTAACTCTTATTTCTGCGTTAAATGCTTTTTTGTTGAACATATTTCAAATGTAATTAAAATATGTACACATTACCGACTTTGATAAGTTCTTATACTATTAATTGATAAATATTTTGTTTGTTTCTAATCGTGTAAATGCTTGTAAAGGTATATTTTCTAATAAAATTACTACTGGCAAATGTTTTCGTATTATAGGAATGAATGTTTCGAATGATGGGCTAAATATACCAAAATGTTTCTGAATTTGCCGTAATTGTTTATTTGCCTATGTTTTAAAATACTGCTGTGAAACCTCTGTGAACCCCGAGATCTTAGAACCAAATTCTTCGCGGAATCATAAATAACTCGCGCGGGGCCGTAACCTACAGATGTGCAAGTTGTCTTTAACTCGCGCGGCAGTGATCGTATTCAATATGAATATAGTAACAGTCTTAATGATATGATCCATGCTGCAGGCTAGAAATGTTGAGACTACAGTGACAGATGATACAATGAGAGTGTTTGTTGTCAAAGGCTGCCCTCAAGGTGGGGTGCTATCTCCGCTCCTGTAGGACATGGTTGTCAACAGTCTACTTGTGTCAGTAAACAACAAAGGATTTTGCACCCAAGGATATGTGGATGACATAGTCATGCTCATCAGAGCGAAATGTCCTACTATAATATCAGAGCTCCTGCAAGAAGCACTAAACGAGGTAGAGAGATGAAGTGAGAGGTGAAGTGGGTACACCATTGTGTAAATACTCTAAAATCCACTCTAGTAACATTCACAAGATTGAGGAAATTTTTGAGGAAAAACAAAACAAAATTGAGGTTGCCAATTTTTGAAAATGAGCGTCTAAAGGTAAGTGAGGAAGTCAAGTATTTTGGTATAACCCTGGATGTCAAACTAACTTGGAATAAACACCTTAAGAAAGTCACCGACAAGTGTAAAATGGCATTAATGATGACTAAAAGAACACTTGGCAAACCATGGGGACTGGGACGGAGCATGGTATACTGATTGTATACCACGGTAGTTAGACCCATTCTAGCACATGCTTCCACGGTATGGTGAACCAAATGGAATCAAAAACAGGCCATAAAGGAATTATCTAATGTTCAAAGACTGGCATGTTTGGCAATTACGGGATCGTTAAGAACCGCTCCAACTGCAGCCCTAGAAGTCATGACAGGACTGCCTCCCCTAGATATCATCATCATGGGTGAAACAAGCATGGGAGCCTTCAGATGCAGTTGCAATGGCACTTGGGAGGCTCTGGTGAGGTCTGGGCACACCATGATAACGAATGTAATATCAGAGCCAAACCTCAATATTGAGGGAGACTCAATTCTGAAAAAGCTATCATTCGATCTACCCTTCAAAACACAACTACGTTGGACATAAGGCAAGAAAACAATCACATGTCTTGTGATTGGTGAACTGGACTTGTTTACAGACGGCTCTAAGAAGGATAGTGGAACTGGCGCAGGAACCTACTGAGCATCCCTGAAGTACAGCTTATCTGTGCCTCTGGGATCACATATCACGGCATTCTAAGCGGAAATACACGTTATCGCGATTTGTGCATGTGAAAATGTAAAGATGGACTACAAAAGTAGAAAGATCCACATTTTCTCGTGTAGTCAGGCTACTGTAAATGCTACTACTGTGGGATAAAACAAATGGTCAGAAATATAGCAAACGAATGATGAAAAATTCATCGTTTCCTTTAACTGCCAAACTCCTTCGACTGACAAGGAAGCAGATCACAATTGTGGCCGGTTTATTTACTGGTCATTGACCTCTACGAGAACATCTGCACAGATTGGGGATCTGGAGAGATGAACCACTGTGCGGACTATGCTATGAAGAGGATGAAACAGCCTCTAATTTATTTTCCATTTTTCATTTAGTTTCCATTGTGAAGCAATTGCACGTAGGAACCACGAGGTTAGCATTGCAGCAAATTAGAACTCCGTGAAGACTTCTAGACGTTATTCAGGGGCTGGATCTATTTGCATGAATGGATTATTGTGGGGAAATACAATAGGCCAAAAGGCAGCAATGTTTCTTAGGGCTTACCCACCTGGACCCACATTGGTTGTTAATAAAAAAAAAACAGTTTCAGTGGTTCTTAACCACAGGTCTGCGGAAAATTTTTCCACTTAGAAAAAAATGTCTTATTCAAAAAATAATTTAAAAAAATTAAATTTGATAATAAAATCCGCGAAAGATTTTTGCTCGAGGGCCAAAAAGCTTTAAAAACGCTGGTCTATGTAATAACAAATAATTCTTCACGTACATTTTCCGATTATCATTCTTTAAGCATTTGTTTTCTTTTGATAGCTGAACCCCGGCTGCTCATCTTTAGGGGCTGCGCATCGCGAAATAAACTTGTTATCGAGAAGCGAACACGCACAATAAACGGCGAAATGATAAATGAAACGATAATTTTTAGTTTTTTTTATAGATATTTTTCTTTAATGGACGAAATGTGCACATTGACACTGCCTAATGGCCCGACGCCCTTAATCCAATTAAATTCGCGAATTATTTCTCTCGTATTGACGGTGGAAATGAATTTCAACCAATTTACAACCAGTAGTCATTATTTTCCTTCAATTACATTTAGTGAAATGAAATTCGTTAGTAATTTTATAACAATATTTGTAAAAGTAATCGAAAAATCTTTACGTAATAATAATCTAAATTATTATTTACCCTAGATGTTTTCCCTAGATAACAATAAATATAGAAGGCTATATAAACCCTAAGTATATAATAGGTGTTAAGACAAAAAAGACAGACTTGAGACAAGACTGAACTACACTTGACTTGACAGACAAAATTACATATTAGACAGCTATAAAACTAAACTTAGTGCATAGTATGGTATACGTAATATCCTTTATGAATTGTTTTATATTATTAAATAGTCTAGATAGATATTTTATTTTAGTAAATAATTTGTAGGTAGATGTGTTAAGAACGGGATATGAAAATAGAGTTGTAGTAAATAATTATAGGTGTCTACATAGAGCAATATATCATCTTAATTAATTTATTGTCTAATTAAAAACCTAATTCGATTTGCATAATTCTCACATCACACAGAGATCTCTCTATCTCTGAATCTATTTTTATGGTGTGTAACGATCATTGCGGAGAGGAAGCAAAGAGTTATAATGGAATCCCCCGCACTCACTCACACACAACTACTACATTTCACGAGATTAATTTCTTTTCGGTCCAATAATTCAATTAATGCAGAAACCGAGGCAAATGTTATGTTAAGCAAACGCGCGCGCTCCTGGAGCTTACAGTTTACGGTATTAACACTACATAATCTACTTCCTTCCTTACGAACTACCAAACCGTTACATATTTATGATATTCGATTACTTATTACATGTTTTAAGGGATTAAATAAGCTTTGCCAACAAATGGAAACAAGAAATACATCAGACTAGATAAATAAGACAAAACTAGACAAAACTAGACAGACATGACCAAACAGATAAAAATACACACATAGGTTTAGACAGCCACAAGTTTTATTTTGTTATAACATATGCAGACATATGAAAGACGTATTATTTCAAATACGACACTATGCTGGCTATAATGGTTTCTATAGAATGTTTACAGGGGCATCTCAAGAGTTAATAATTCGGGTCAAGAATTGTTTTCTCCTGAACTGACTATCGTTGTCCAGTCTTGGCAATTTCTTGTCGTGTTTAACGAAGATATATCACCATTATTTTGTTTTTTTTTTTCTGTTGATTTTAAATCTTCCTCATTATTAGGCCGTGTGTATTCACGTATTTGGCCGTCATGCTGCTGCATATCTGTTCCTAAAGTGTTGTATTTTTGCTAATAGCTTATATTTTGGGCACATTTCACACTTTGTAAGCGATCAATTTATTGTTTTTTCTCTGGTAGCATCGGACCTCAACCAAAGTGTTGTACTAGGGCACGAAAATGTGACGTGTTAAATGTGTAATGTAAACGCGGCGTCGTTTTCTAAACAGAGGGGAGATTCTCCTTTCGCAAATCTGTGGAGATACGCTTTGAAGTTACCATGACCTGTTATAATTTGTATTGAATGGTGGGATAGACTGACGTTTAAGCTGCACCAAGCCTTTATTGACGGTATAAACAGCTCATGTTCACCAAGCCTGTTTTAGCTGCATTCCATCTGCCCAGCCAGAGTTTCTTCAAGTGTCCCTTGGAACGTATTTTCAGTCCCTGTTTATGCTATTTTTCGTATGCAAGTCGCAGATGACCATTGCTTGTTGAGAGCTTTGAAAGCATATCTGCTTGTTCATTACCTTCAACTCCAGCATTGGCTTTCATCCAATGCCATCGGATCGAATTTTCCTTGGAAACTCGCAGCCGTCGTCCACGTTTGCATCAAAAGTTCAGTAGGTGAATTCAAACATTTCATTCGATCGGGAACAAATCAGCTGTCATATATTATTGAACAGGGACATTTGTTGTGATTTTCGACATAATGCATCTAGTATGGTCATGAGCTCTTCTTGGAATTTTAACCTAACCCAACTTAACATAACCTCCTCTCCGTTGTAATAGGCAACGAATTCAGCTACTGTACCTTAGCGAAGCTTTGATCCGAAGCTTTCTGAAAAAAGATTTTTTATTGTCAAATGGTACTTATCCGCAAATCCGCAGCCTGCAAATTGGCGTGAGCTATAAAGGGTTAGTCTGCTTGAGGCAAATGTCAACTGGAAGGAGATCTGTATGCACACAATCTACCTCTGATGATACTGTACATTACACTTTCGCAAATTATTCCAACAATATTAGACACACAAGACTAGACAGACAAGACCTGACATACAAGACTAGATAGTCAAGAATTATGGCTTCGCACGAGAAAGATGTTGTACTCTTTTCTTCTCCTCTCGTCTCGTTAGAGCAAGACGACACCGAGACAAGATATTTTTTTAAATTATTTAGGCGATACCGAGACCACATATGGCGAGACCCGAAAGTCTCGTTTCAGGTCTCATTCAAATTGCTTTCGAGAAATTTTCCGAGAATTTACGACATCTAAAAGTTGGTAAAAAAGTCTGTGAAATATTTTATTTCATTGTTATGATATTCTTATATTTTGAGGTCTCTTATTATATTTTGAGGTCGTAAGAAAAAAAAAATAATATTTGACGAGACGAGACGAGAGAAACGGTTACGAGAGGGACCGAGACTGAAACGAGACTATTTTGAGGCCGAGACAAGATTTTTGAAAATTTCATGAAGACCCGTTAGGAATAGGCAGACAAGATTAGAGAAAGACATTCAAAGAGGAGCCTAGTCAAACTATACTAGCCAGACAAGACTTGGCAGAGGAGACTAGACAGACGAGACTGGCACGAGATTAATAACATAATCGTTAGTATATTGTCGCAAAAAGAAAACGATGAGAAGGAACGGAAAAGAACTGGAAAACATGCTGAAACCCTGAACCCCCTAATCATGGCTAATGGAAGGGGGATGTAATGGTAAAATCCGATACACCACACAAAGTGTGATACATCACCAGCTCGAAGTTATGCAAAGAGCGGCCCCGAGATGTGTGGTTTTTTTCCAGGGGGACTTCTTTCTAAAGTTAACGAAAGTGCTTGCTACCTTCCTTAAGTGCTTGCTTCCTTGAAAAACAAATCAACAAACGGATCCGATGAACTTCCATGTCAAATTATCAAAGAGTTCAGTCATTATCTATTGACTCCTATAACAGACAAACAATGACTCCATCGCGGACGAACAATTTCCAGAAATTGTCAAAATAGCAAAAATCATTCCAGTGCATAAAAAGGGATAAAAAAGTATATTGGAAATTACAGACCGATTGCTCTTATTTCTGTACTATCAAAAATTATTGAATACGCCATACATAGCAGAATCATCCCATAAATAGAAAAATATTATTCCAGGCCAACAACATGGATTGCGTAAAGGGAAATCATCTTCAACGGCGCTAGAGTTCCACAGTACTATTTTAAAAGATGTAGACATGAAGGGAAATAAGTCCATACGAATATTCGGCGACTTACGTAAGGCGTTTGATTGTGTCTCGCACAAAACACTTCTAAACAAACAAATTAGATATGAAATCCATGGGAAATCCACTAGATTGCTACAATCCTACTTAGAAAATCGTATGCAGTGCGTTGCAGTATGAAGTGGAAATTAAATAGGAAAATCCCACATCATTTGTACCAATATTGTGGTCCTTCAAGGGAGCGTTCTTGCACCAACACTTTTCTTATTGTAAACCGCTGACTTAATAAGTTATATAAACGGAGAGCATTGTACATTATATGCAGATGATACTAGCTTTATCAAAACTGGAAAAAATATAAAACAAAATGCAGACAAAGCTAATTTATTATTAAAAAACCTTTTCTTTAATAAAGAAAAAACAGGGTATGTCATTTTTCAGATAGCGAGAAGAACCTATGCTGAGAACATGGATTTGAAAATACAAAACCATTGTTTAAAAAGAGCTAAAGTTGGAATCTACTCGGATGAGCATCCTCTAGACAACCACCATACAAAAAATTGGTCGGTTACTTCATCAAAAAACATTTCAAATTAAACATCTGCGCAATCTGGTAATAAGGAAGACCTGCTAAGTGGTATCTTGCCGAGGTTCAATCCATATTAACATTATACTATGAATAGCTACATCACTTCTTCTTCTTCTTAGCGTTGTCCCGCTGGCGCGCCGTCCGCTTTCTTGGTCAATGACCGCCATTTTGCTGCGTCATTTGGTTTCAGGCCCACTATCTTTAGGTCACTATTTATCGTGTCCTGTCACCGCTGCTTCGGTCTTCCTGTGGAACGTTAGACTTCAATCTCAAAATGCAGGGCAGAGTTACCAACAGTAGCAGGAGCTGCTCGCTGTGCATGGCCATACCATCGGAGTCATTTCTCTCTCAATTTAGCCACAATTGGTGCGACACCCATTTGGAAATCCTGACGTGGTTAATAAGGAAGATGCCCATTCCCCAACGAAGCATTTTCATTTCCATGGCATGCAGATGACGTTAAGAAATCTTGTCAGATGGTCGACATTTACTCAATATAGTGCAAAAGTTCGTACCACTGTCCGACATATCTTGGATTTGAGGTGAAGTGGCATTTTCTTGTCACAAAGTACACCCGTGACTTCCTTTCACCGCATCCAGGTTGCATTTACTCTGGCTCTTACTTCATCACTGAGCTGCCATCACTCTGTAGACAAGACCCAAGGTACCTAGAGGAGTTGGCCTTGACTAGATTTTCTCCACCAACTTGAACGGTACCGTCACTTGGATTCAACTCCAGATATTCCGTCTTTTTCGCGCTTAGGCGTAGACCAAACTGGGAGATGCGGTTATTCAAGTCTTTAACTTGACGTTGGAGTTTCTCGCGGGAGACATCTGCAACCATTACATCATGCGCATACAGAAGGGTCCAAGAACATTCCGTTGTAGATCACGAGTGATGGTGTCCATGACAAGAACAAAGCAGGATAGTGATAGTGCTAAAACTTGGTGGTCCTCGACATTTACAGGAAACTTATCTGAGGTGCCAACAACACAACGTACTCTGCTACTGGTGTTTGTGTATAGCATCTTGACCACATTAACAAATGATTCTGGCACTCCATGGTCTCGGAGCGCATACCAAATTAACTTATGAGCAACACGATCAAAGGCCTTTTCAAGATCGAGGAAGGCAATATGCAGTGGTTTCCTTTTCTCACGATGCTTCTCGATGAGTTATCGTGCAGCAAATATGGCGCCAGTAGTTCCAGCTCTCTTGACAAATCCACACTTATTAATGTTAATATTGGCAATGTCACGTAGTCGATGATCAAGAGTTCTCCCAAATATCTTCGTTTTATGTGAGATAAGGCGTATTGGGCGATAGCTAGAGCACTCTGCTGGGTCTGCTTTATTCTTGAAAATCGGTACCGTGATGCTTGTAGTCCAGTCCGTAGGGATGTGGCCAGAGTCGATTATAGCGTTGAAAAAGATAACAAGCCAATCAGGTGCTGCATCACTAATAGAAGAAATACTTCTAGCACAGAAAAGAATTGTCCGAAATATAGTGGGAATAAAAATAATTGAATCGTTCAAACCACATTTTACAAATTTAAATATATCGACAGTTGTCAATTTATAAATATTGGAAACTGTCTCATATATCAACAACATTCGCGATACTAAAAAAACATAAAGACAACCATACATATGACACAAGAGGAAAACACAACGTTTATACCACAAATTTCATTTTGTTATCAAAAGGACTTGAGAATCAAGGAAATACAATTTACAATATTATTACAAACTTTTGAAAATAGTTCTATTAATGAAACCGATTTTTTTACGTAGTCTTTTTTAACTTTAATTAACTTTTATTTACTATATTTTAATTACTCTTTGACATAACCTATAGATATTTTATTTCTCTTGTAAAATAAATAATTTGAATTTGACTAGAGAGACAAGACTAGTGAACCTGTTTTTGAACAAATAAACAAATTGAACAAATGAATTTGTTTTTCATGTATGAGGTAGCATATATGTCCAGATTTCCGTCAATAGGAGACTATACTGGATAGACTGTCCAACTCTTTACAAATAGTTAAAACTTACATTTCAACTCGATTTGTTTTTTCGTAATCGAGCCTTTTTTTCACAACGTTTTGTTTTTATCTTCTTCTTCTTCTTTCGAATAGGCCTACTTTGGACCACGCTTGTTCAACTGTTGGGCTTTGATCTTTGCCCAGTATTGTCGCGTCTGCCGGTGTAACTCCTTTCTCTCTTCTGTCCAGGGGGTATCTTTCCTTCGAGGTTTTTCCTGAAATCCTCGGAATTCCAGGGTACGTCTCACAGACTGTCTGTTTTTGAGATCTGTTATTCCCAGTTCTTTAATATCCTTCTCGGTCTCTGTCAACCAAGTGGTACGAAGCTGCTTATTTTGCCAGAAAGTGAACAGACGGTTGGTTACCCGGTTTGGAGGCAATCTTGCAACGTAGCCATAGAAAGCTACCCTTCTTTTCCTTGCACAGTCAGAGAGCATCTCAATATGTTCGTAGAGCTCAGAGTTATGCTGTCTTCGGAATTCCCCATCTGCCTTTACCGGGCCTAGGATCTTCCTGAGGATTCTCCTCTCTCTGATTTCCAATTTCTCTATTAGACCCCTTCGGTTCAAGGAAAGACACTCCATGGCATACAGGGCTTCTGGTCGTAAGACTGGTGTGTAGTGCTTAAGTTTCAGGTTGAGTGACAGGCATTTCTTATTGTAAGTGTTCTTAGTCAGCCGATAGGCTATTTCTAACTTGCTGACTCTCTTGGATAATGATGCTCTTTCTGATAAGTTGAGATACTTAAATTTCTCAGTCCTCTTGATATTTGCCTGTTCCAGTAACATCTCTCTGTTTGCTTCTCTAATGTTGGTGAAGAATTCTGTTTTCTCCAGCGATACCTGAAGACCTACTTTGGCAGCCTGTTTTCTGTGGCAGTTTACCTGCATTGTTGCCATCTCAAGAGAATCAGCAAACAGTGCCATGTCATCTGCAAAGGCCAGGCAATCTACAACCAGTCCATCGTTCTTACGTCCCAAGTAGATACCACTCTGAGCACCCAAATTGTTCAGTTCCTTGCGCCATTCTCTCATAACCTTTTCAAGGACACAGTTGAAGAGAAGTGGGGAAAGTCCATCTCCTTCTCTCACTCCCGTTTTTATTTCGAAGCTTTCTGAAATCTCGCCTCTAAATTTAACCTTGCAATGGGCGTTGGTCAAAGTTTCTAGGATTAGTCTGCGGGTTTTGTTGTCTATTACTAGTTCCTGGAGTACTTTGTTAACCGTTTCTCTCTCAATGGAATCGTAGGCCTTCCTAAAATCAACAAAGGTGACGACCACCTTGAGGTTTCTCATCTTGGAGTATGCAAGTACAGTTTTAAGATTGAGGATCTGTTCAACACAGGATCGGGTCTTCCTGAAGCCCCCCTGGTATGCTCCCAGTTGACTATCCAACTGATTTTCTGCCCTTGTTTGTAACGGCTTTAAGAGAATCTTGTATGTTACCGGGACGAGAGAAATTCCACGGTAGTTTCCGTAAAATCTCCCTTTTTGTGAAACGGATGGATCAGAGCAGATTTCCAATCGGGTGGTAATTTCTCTGTTTCTCAGATGTCCTGGATGATCTCGGTTAGCTTGCGCACGGCATTGTTTCCAGCACCTTTCCACAGTTCAGCAAGAGTTCTCTCCATCTGCCTTATTATTCTTAAGAAGTTGAATGATCCGCCAACTTCTTCCTATGAAGGGGGAAGCGAGTCCACGTTTAGTGTGGTTTGTTTACACAGTTGAGTAGATTTTTAAAGTACTGAGCCAAAAGGTGGCAGTTGTCCTTGTCGTTATAAGCCAGTTTGCCTTCTGAGTCTCTGAAGTGGAGGCTTGGCGGAGCGTATTTTCGGAGTGCCTGCTTAAAGGTTCCAAATAAATCTCTGGAATTATTCTTAGCAAAGCTCTCTTCGATTTGGGTTAGTTGGTTGTGTGTGAAGGTTCGTTTGGTTCCTCGAATTATCTTGGCTGTAACCTTTCTTTGTTCCAAAAATGTATGCCAATTTTCCTTGGCCTTTTTAGAATTCCACTTCAGCCAGTCTATCTGGCTTTGGGCTATTACATTGTCACAGTCTTCAGTCCACCACGGGTGCTTGCTTCTTCTAGCGAGAGGGGCGAGTTCATTGGCCGCCTTGACAAGAGTTTCCTTCAGTTGGTCCCAGTTGTTTAGGTTTGTGTTGTTCAGTATCTGACTTAGTTCTTGACTGTTCTTGAGTCGCTCGACGTCCAATCCTACGATTTTGGAGGTTCTCTGTAATCTAGTGTTTCTAGGCTGCAGCCTTATTTTGATCTTTGAAAGGTAGTGGTCTGAGTACCTTCACGTTTTGCATTTCCTTTTGAGATTTTCGTGAAAGGGCCACATGATCTATCTGGAATTCACCCAGGTGGGTTTTAGGTGAAATCCAAGTCTTCTGCTTCTTTAGCAAGTGTTTGAAGGCTGTAGACTTCATGATCAACCCAAAAGTCCTACACAGATCCACCAATCGTTCTCCGTTGCGGTTGGTTCGCTTCCGCGCCGTATACTTGACCACTATGTTTCTGTATTTTTCTCTCTTCCCAATTGAGCATTAAAGTCACCAAGCAGACCAGCCGTGTGCCTCTCTGGAAGTTTAAAGATAATATCTTCTAAGTCTTCCCAGAATTTATCAGTTCTGTCTGGATTGCGTCTGTTGTCCTGATTAATTGGGGCATGTACATTGACTATACTGTAGCCCTTGTTTGCGCATTTGAGAGAGAGGATGGATACACGACTACTCGGGGAGGTAAAGTCGGTGACTGAATCCAGTAGCCGCTGACCCACTTTTCCTTTGAGGATTCTGTAGCCTTGGGACTCGAAGGCATGTTCGTCCGTAAATCTGGTTTCCTGTACTGCTGTCAGTATTATGTTGTGTCGTGTTAGTGAATCAGTCAAATGTTTCAGTTTACCCACTTTTAGCAGTGAGTTGGCATTAAATGTTGCGAAGAAGCTTTGCCGACTTGGTCTGAGTTTACGTCCGGTGATTTCAGGATGCTCCGACTCATCCTTAAAGCATGTTGGTGCGGACTCCTCAGATACCGAAGGTCCGCTAACGTCAGCATAGGTGACGGTGGATTGGTTACCACCTGGGGTAGTGCATTTAGCGAGATTTTCCTTCATGCTCAGTTGAAGAATATTCTTCATGGGACAGTGGCGAGCCACTGTCCAAGATACTACCCATGTTGTTAGCTTGGGAGGCTTATTATTCGGGGTTGTCACCCCTAGACAGGTCGTCTTCACTACGGCTAAGGAGTCCTGTCCACCCCACTCTTCCCAGGTGCTAGGCTCCGTGCCATTGTTTACCAAAGATGTTCAAGGGGTAAGTATTATTATATTACTAGGTCCAGATCTGTTTTAGATTTTTTTGTTTATTCATAATTTCTAGTAGGTTTCTTTTATCCAATGTCAAATTAATTAAATGTCAAATTTAGAAATTCATTTAAAAATAGAAATCACTAATTCACTTTGTCTTTACACAATTTTTTTACACTAAAACCAATCCAATGTTAACTAATTGTTTTTCACTATAAACTTCTCTCCCTATGAACTTTGTTTTTAGCTACTACTTTTAATTCTGTTTCGTTTTTTGACCACACACCTCCAGTAATTCTTAGTTGATTCTGGATTCTTCATTGTTCTATGAAAGGACAATTGAATGCTTTATGTGATACTGATCGTGAGTCCGCTTTCACTTGCACCACTTAGTGAGTAAGTTTTAGATCTATTGTTGTCGAATCTTCTATAATAGGTATAAAAATCTTTGTCTAAAGTCCTGTTTTTGAAGCATCCTGTTACCATTATTTTGGGCTATAATAGGTTATCATTTGCTTAACTGCATTTATAGTTATGTTACTGCATGAAAATGGGATACCTGATATTCCTGGCGCTTGCCTTGCTGGGCTGTCCAGCTGACCTTGTCCGTTCATTTCCAACTATCCCGACATAGGCTTTAACCTATAACTATCGCAAATTGACTCACTCTGATAAATCTTTTGCCGCCTACTACGTCTTCACTAAAAGTTCTGTAGGTCTTGAGAGATGTTAGAAGGTTTCCAACACTAATCGACTACTGCAATTTATTGATTAATGTGTAATATGCTCTATGTTTGCGGTGACAGATTGTAGAACCTCTTTATACCGACGAGTTCTGCTTGGAAGATAGTTTTCTAATAGAAACTTTTCATTAGATATTTCCTCTTCGCTCTTATCTGCGGCAAAAGCAGATGTGACTCCATAGTTTGATTTTGAGCCCTCTGTATATATTCGTGTAGACAATGTATTTGACAGTGTCAGATAGTATTTATTGTAGCTAATTTCTGAGAGGTGAAAGAGTAATTCTATATTTACTCTTGTTCCGATTTATTTTGTAGAGACACTTAAACCAGTGACTTCCCTAAACAGTCTTTCATTCATAGAGTGCAGGTTGAGGATGAGTGCAACTTGTTTGACTCTTGTCGATAGGGACAAGGCCAGAGATGATACAGGCTGGCTCCGTGGAGACTGTGCAATAGGTGATTCGAATGGTAGTAGGGCGTTGAGCTCAGAGTTTCAGGTTATCTTTTGATAAACACGACTTGTGCCTTATTGAGGTTTCATAAACTAAGGCAAGTTCTAAGGTACACCTGTAAATATCTGACAGTGCTGATTTATTATGTCCCCATTCCTTTCCATATGTTAGGCCAAATTTTAAGGTATAATTTTTACCGTAGCATATGTCTGCTTGAGGTGTGCCAAGTTTAGACACCTGTCGATCAGAATACTTAAGTAATTTTTCAATGTAGTTACTACATAAGTAAGTACGTTGAGACTATCAAAATGTAATTTAAACTCTCTCTAAGAAACAGAAAAATCTGCAATCTGTCTTAAATAAAAAAAGATTCCTCGTCGGTACGCATATAAAATTATTCATAACATTACAAAGTTTCTTATAAATTTGCATTTCGTCTCTTTAATCTCGACAATTTGTGTTCCTCGTGGCGTCTCGTGTGTGCAATAATACCAGTTTATATGACGCGCTCTCAACCCAAAAAAAAAATCTCCCAACACAAAGAATATAAAATCGTATTAGATCTCTTAGCTTTACGACTGATATTCAACAATAAGTTAGAGTTTCCAATTTGCATATGTAACTACGTGTGTCGCGCAATCTTCCTAAACAAAACTCATCCGCCCGAAAAAGCACCCCAGATGAGAAAAAATTACATATAATACCAGGCGCCCTTTTTATCTACGCGTTTATGCACATGAGATTTTATTGCCCGCACTTATTACACTCCTAACTAGAATTTATGGAAAACTATACGCCGAATCAGGACATCACCAAACATGAATATGTAATACAAATCTCTATAGGGTAATAAGGATAATAAATATCTTCGATAAACCACAATCGTATTAACAAGTGGAAGAATCTAAGGAAAGGATATCTACCTAACGATTTATTATTATTTAGATTATTATAGATTACCTAGATGTATTAGTTTAAATGTTAACTAACTAAAATTTTACCTAGTACACTTAAATAAACTGAATTATCTTCAGGGTAATTAGGTACCCTGTTTTAACCAACAACACTAAACAGACTATATTATCAATAGAAAAAGTAGATAGTTAAGAGCTAAGACTAGTTTACATATATACGTTTGTTAACTATCTAGTTATACCATAACTGTATCAATACAATGTATATATGGGATGTATATATAGGGTTGTCAACTGTTAAGCACGAAAAAAGAGAAACACGAAAAACATTTTATAAACAAAACAAAAATGTATGCGGTGCGGAGACTTCTGTCAGTAACGAAGTTCGTCACGTATTTTTTTGCTCCGAATGTAATTCGAAAATCTGTATAGTTCATGTATTTGATTCTTAAAGTTCATATATTTATTTGCTCGTATGCTGTTCTGCTCGAGTCTCTATACTCCCACACACACACACATACACAAACAGACACACTAGAAAGAGAAAGAAAGAGAGAGTGTGCGAAGTGCGTATATGCCTGTACATAGAAAGATAGACTGACAGAAAGAGAAAGGCGTATGGAAGGTTATAATGTCAAAATCTTAGGTGACGTGATGTTTTCCCGAATCTCACCTACCGCATGCCGTGTTAAGGAACTGCATTCCAAAAATTTTAACTCGTCCTTCTTTTGTTCCTCTATTTAGATATTCAGGTTTAAGTATCTTATACTAAATAACTAAAGTAACTAAAATATCATCATTTCATACACCTAGACTACAACTTTGATTCTAAACGAAAACAAAATTTATGAAGATTAAAAATTTGAAGTCATAAAGTTTCCAGGATAAAGTGCCACAAATGACTAATTGTAATTCCAACTGGTGCAAATATAGTCTATTTCTATTTCATAATATAGTTGAGAATTGAACATTAAAACTTTTGATCATTTAAACATTGTAGAGAACATTTCAATATATTTATTGAACTTTAAATTTAATAAAATCGTACAAACTTAAAAACAAACGGAACACAGCCTGAATATACAAATATATTCAGCCTTTCCGGAGCTCTATAACAATTATTGAGTCTTTTAGGACTATCAAAGCAAATCTCATGTGAAATTTGTAAGTTATTTTATAGCTTTCAGTCCACCTTCGTGGTACAAAAACCATAAAAATAACATTGTTTTTAAGATCATGTCTTTTCGATACCTTAGGTGGATAGCCATCTGTGGACGCGTTTCGAGATTTATTTCTCATTAGCACAGCTTTGTTTCCATGAACAACAAATTGTAAACTACATACTTGAACGAAGATGGAATGAAAGCTATAAAATAACTTACAAATTTCACATGAGATTTGTTTTGGTAGTCCTAAAAAGACTCAATTATTGTTATAGAGCTCCGGAAAGGCTAAATATATTTATATATTCAGGCTGTGTTCCGTTTGTTTTTAAGTTTATATGATTATCTCTAACGTAGGATGGTTTTACCAATTCTATCTTAATAATATCAGAACATAGCCTGAATATATAAATACATTCAACCTTTCCGTAACTCTATCTTTTGAGTCTTTTTAGGACTACCAAAACAAATCTCATCTGAAATTTGTAAGTCATTTACTAGCTCTCAGTCCACTTTCGTAGCACTAACCAAGAAGCAGAAAAATAACATCGTTATTAAGATCATGTCTTTCTATTAACTTAGGTGAATAGCCATCTGGAGACGCGTCTCAAGATTTATCTCTCATCAGTGCAGCTTTGCTGTTATGAATTATAACTTGTAAAATACTTTCTTGAATCCCTAGTACGTGACTAGAGGTTAGATATTTTTAATTTGACATTTCGTGTGAGAGACATGAACTAGCAGGTTATTGATTTAAATGATAATTTACTATTGACAAAATTACTATTGAAGAAATGTACAGAAGAATGAGAAGAGTAGAAAAAAAGGTACATAAAAAGAAGAGACAATCCGAGAACAGAGTCATAGAAGAGATAGGTAAGTACTCGAAAACGTAACACCAGAACAATTTCGAAACAAAGACCAAGTCGAAGACCCTAACATTGATGACATCCAGAAAGCGATAATTCGCCTAAAAACTATAACGCACATGGCCAAGATGGAATGCCCTCAGAACTGTACAAGCAGGGTGGAGACACCCTAGAAAAAGCGCTACTTGAAATAATATTAAAAGTATGGCATTAGCAATCATCATGTAGGACACGTGGCAGGTTGGACTGATCTGCCCAATACACAAGAAAGGAGATCTACTTGAGTGTGGTGACTACAGCGGCATAACACTACTAAACACCGTCTATAAAATATTATCATACGTCATCGCTGAACGTTTCCAAGTATACGCGGAACCCAGACTTTTAACATATCAATGTGGTTTTAGACCTGGCCTCTCTACAACGTAGCTCTTCATTTTACATAACATTCTAGAAAAGACCAATGAATTCAACATAGACACCTTCCATTTCTTCATCGATTTCGAGGCAGCTTATGATAGTATATTACGGCCGAAGCTTTATGAAGCCATGAATGAGCTTGAGATACCAGAAACTCTCATAAACCTCACAAAAATGACAATGTCTAGGGTAGTATGCTGTGCCAAAATACAAAATGATATATCAAACCCGTTTGAAACGGAAGTTGGCGTGAGACAGGATGATGCGCTAACATGCCTATTGTTTAACGTAGCCTTGGATAAAGTAGTTCGAGAGGGCCAACTGAATAATAGAGGCACTATCTTCAACAAATCTACTCAAATCCTGGCCTATGCAGATGATGTAATGGGTGTTTTTTTAAGAGCTTGAGAACTTTAAATAATAATACACGACAGAAATATTGTTGGACTTAATTTTTTATTATTATAATCTGGTAGATAATTTCATGGCATTTATTTTTTAAATATGATTACCGGCATATGTCCACTGCGGCTACGGGTAACATAGTCCATTCGATCAGTCCAATTTTTTTAATATTGGCTTCCAATGCAAGAGTTACTGATTTGTCGGAATAAACCAATGACTTAACATAGCCCCATAAAAAGTATTCGAGAGGCGTTAAATCGTACGAACGAGGGGGCTACTTAACAGGACCACTTCTGGAAATAAAGCATGGCAAGTTGCGTCTTGTTGGAACCAAATGTCGTCGATGTTTAGCTAATTATCATCACTAAACACAATTCTTCGGTAAAAATGCTCATCTTCGGCCAGCTTCAAATTAGCCCAATCAGCAAAAATGCGACGTAAATGATGGTTATTTGGCTTTAATTCTTACACGAGCTGTATTTTATAGGCATGTAAGCCATAGTCCTTACGAAAAATTTTCCACGTAGTCGAAGGACAAAGGCCAACAAGAGAGAATGGCGACGAATCGACATTTCGGTGTCTTCTTCAACACTTAGCGCTACAGCAGCAATATTCTCTTCGGTACGCACATTTCCTTGTCTTGTTGATGGTTTTGACTGGATAAGAGTAAAATTAGTGCGAAAACAATCTATAACTGCACGAATTGCTTGCTCACTAGGCCGATTATGTTGACCGTAAAATGAACGAAGTGCTCTATGAACTTCGCGAACAATTTTTTTTTACTCAAAGTAAATTTCCACAATTTGAAAGCTTGCTCTGGCGTTAAACGATTCATGATGAATTGCCAAACCTTACTAAACCGAAATATCAACACAGTTTGACATTCTCAACTGGCAAATCATAGACAACAACCATCGAAACTTCTCATGCAGCTAAAAAAACACCCATTAGATATTATTACTAGAACCATACGACAGGCCAAAGAAACATTCACAACTTTTGAGGCCGCCGCAAAAAACCTAAATTTATGGTGGCAACAAAAAACCAAAGAGTGCGAGACATTTGACAGAACATCACAATTAATGATAATAATTTCGAAGGGGTGCGTGAGTTTGAGTATCTGGGTGCGACAATAACGGTAGATAATAACAACAGTGCAGAAATCAGAAGACGCATTATGTTGGCAAATAGGTGCTATATCAAAGTACCTTCGCAATCCTAATCTATCAAGAACTACAAAAATCAGGCTATATAGAACACTCATCATACCAGTCTTAATGTATGGTTGGGAGACATGGACCCTGACAAAAAGAGATATAATTTCCAAATTTACAACATCTATAGACAAGCCGGTAACAAGGACATAGTAACTAAAATCAAAATCGGCAGATTGCGATGGGCAGGCCATGTGAACAGATATGATGACAATAGTTCTGCAAAAAGATCCTAAAAGCAGAACCCATAGGCACAAGAGGGCGAGGAAGGCCTAAGCTGCGCTGGAAGGATGGTGTAAGCGAAGACGCACGAAGGATAGGTGCACCGAACTGGACGATGCAGACCAGAGACAGGAATGAATGCCGAAAGAAGCTGGAGAAGGTCGAGACTCTACTATAGGGTTGTATGGCCATTGATGATGATGATGATGATGATAATTTACTATTGGTAAAACCATACTACATTATAGATAATCATATAAACTTAATAAAGTAAATATATTCAACCTTTCCGTAACTCTATAATATTATTGAGTCCTTTGAGGACTACCAAAACATGTGAAATTTGTAGGTTTGTATAGGTATCGACAATCCTTATTTAACAATCGACAATCCTTATTTAACATTTTAATGGGTCATTGTATAGACCCTGACATTGAATCGGTCATTGTATAGACATGTATTAGGCTCTATTAGCCAAATCTAAGACATAATTGATCTTTCGACAGAATCTTTCAAGAAACTCAAAATCGTTCTGTACCATTTTTTTTTAATCTTAAAAGTAATTGCCTATGATAAAATTAAAAAAGGGTTCAATTAGTATATGTAAAAAAATATATAGAATAAAAACTAATTGTAAGAATTAGATAAAATAATTGTTAGAAGAACATGTTCTCTTTAAAAATGACCTGTTGGCTACCCTATGTATAACCATTAGTAAACTGAATATTCCAACATTTTTCCAGATTGTTTCATAATTTTGTAATAGTTACCTCAAGGAAACAGATTGTAGGTATAAGAATACAAAGTACTTAAAATAGTTTCGGTTATTGTGAGGGTATTTTTTCGGTATTAATCAAGTTAAATGCCATTATATCGGTTTCCGTAGCTCCAGGTGCGTTTTGAAGAGCAATAAAACGAGAATCGTCCAGATATGTAGCTACAATAACTTTCTGTATAGACACATTTTTACCTGTGTGGCAGAGCGAGATCGCATTAAACCGATTATTATTTTTAAAAGTCGACCAATCAATCGGAACGTGTTATTATGTATATGTATGGTCGAAATTGGTTTCACATTTAATAAAATCAGAGAAGATAGAAAAGCAGCCAACAGAAAAAAAATAATTCTTAATAAAAAATATGGTCGTGGATAACAAAGCGCAGGAGGTTTGTGCTGTGGGGGTAAGAGAGAGAAATAGATTTAAATTACGAAATTTAATTTTCTCTACTATTATCCTTTTTTTTATGTATAATACATTTATTATAAAGGAAACGTCTTCTCTCCCAATTTCTTTTTATTGGGTCCTTAGCTTAGAGATTGATTCGATCGATTATAAGTTTAAATAAAAACCGGTAATTTAAGATAATTCCAGCGAAAATCGGTCGTTTTACAGTAATCGCGTTGCATAATATAAATTACTCTTGGAAAATTGCACAATTACTCCCCAATAATATAAATAAACACGACGAGATAGTAAAACAATTTATGGATTCTCTACCGACTTTTTTTTTATTGTTATTATTATAGTAACAATCTGTAGGCTATCATTTGCCGAATGACCCGTGAGATGACCTGACGTCTGCGCAAACAGAAAATAACACTAAGCCTTCGTTCCCTATCGCAGTCGTAAAGTGCAGAGGAACGAGCCTTAGCTTTTTAGACTCTACACTCTCTTCGCCTGCTAAAAACTTGTTAACACAAACCGTCTTGATACATCAGCTGATCGATTATTCTGATATGAATTGTACACAGATTCTTCATTTAATTTATTGACAATAATTTCAAGTGCCGGCAAAACGAATAGAAAATATTAGTCAGATCAAATACCACAATATAATAAAAAATAGACAGAGATATAAAAAAGACCTAGACCTAGAAAGACAAAACTAGAAATGGGAAAGCCAGAGAAAGTAGACTGGCTAGGGGAGACTATATCGGGAAGACTAAATATAGACTAGACTAGATAAGCAGACAAGACCTCAGGTAAGACTAGACAGACAAGACTAGACAGACAAGACTAGACAGACAAGACTAGACAGACAAGACTAGACAGACAAGACTAGACAGACAAGACTAGACAGACAAGACTAGACAGACAAGACTAGACAGACAAGACTAGACAGACAAGACTAGACAGACAAGACTAGACAGACAAGACTAGACAGACAAGACTAGACAGACAAGACTAGACAGACAAGACTAGACAGACAAGACTAGACAGACAAGACTAGACAGACAAGACTAGACAGACAAGACTAGACAGACAAGACTAGACAGACAAGACTAGACAGACAAGACTAGACAGACAAGACTAGACAGACAAGACTAGACAGACAAGACTAGACAGACAAGACTAGACAGACAAGACTAGACAGACAAGACTAGACAGACAAGACTAGACAGACAAGACTAGACAGACAAGACTAGACAGACAAGACTAGACAGACAAGACTAGACAGACAAGACTAGACAGACAAGACTAGACAGACAAGACTAGACAGACAAGACTAGACAGACAAGACTAGACAGACAAGACTAGACAGACAAGACTAGACAGACAAGACTAGACAGACAAGACTAGACAGACAAGACTAGACAGACAAGACTAGACAGACAAGACTAGACAGACAAGACTAGACAGACAAGACTAGACAGACAAGACTAGACAGACAAGACTAGACAGACAAGACTAGACAGACAAGACTAGACAGACAAGACTAGACAGACAAGACTAGACAGACAAGACTAGACAGACAAGACTAGACAGACAAGACTAGACAGACAAGACTAGACAGACAAGACTAGACAGACAAGACTAGACAGACAAGACTAGACAGACAAGACTAGACAGACAAGACTAGACAGACAAGACTAGACAGACAAGACTAGACAGACAAGACTAGACAGACAAGACTAGACAGACAAGACTAGACAGACAAGACTAGACAGACAAGACTAGACAGACAAGACTAGACAGACAAGACTAGACAGACAAGACTAGACAGACAAGACTAGACAGACAAGACTAGACAGACAAGACTAGACAGACAAGACTAGACAGACAAGACTAGACAGACAAGACTAGACAGACAAGACTAGACAGACAAGACTAGACAGACAAGACTAGACAGACAAGACTAGACAGACAAGACTAGACAGACAAGACTAGACAGACAAGACTAGACAGACAAGACTAGACAGACAAGACTAGACAGACAAGACTAGACAGACAAGACTAGACAGACAAGACTAGACAGACAAGACTAGACAGACAAGACTAGACAGACAAGACTAGACAGACAAGACTAGACAGACAAGACTAGACAGACAAGACTAGACAGACAAGACTAGACAGACAAGACTAGACAGACAAGACTAGACAGACAAGACTAGACAGACAAGACTAGACAGACAAGACTAGACAGACAAGACTAGACAGACAAGACTAGACAGACAAGACTAGACAGACAAGACTAGACAGACAAGACTAGACAGACAAGACTAGACAGACAAGACTAGACAGACAAGACTAGACAGACAAGACTAGACAGACAAGACTAGACAGACAAGACTAGACAGACAAGACTAGACAGACAAGACTAGACAGACAAGACTAGACAGACAAGACTAGACAGACAAGACTAGACAGACAAGACTAGACAGACAAGACTAGACAGACAAGACTAGACAGACAAGACTAGACAGACAAGACTAGACAGACAAGACTAGACAGACAAGACTAGACAGACAAGACTAGACAGACAAGACTAGACAGACAAGACTAGACAGACAAGACTAGACAGACAAGACTAGACAGACAAGACTAGACAGACAAGACTAGACAGACAAGACTAGACAGACAAGACTAGACAGACAAGACTAGACAGACAAGACTAGACAGACAAGACTAGACAGACAAGACTAGACAGACAAGACTAGACAGACAAGACTAGACAGACAAGACTAGACAGACAAGACTAGACAGACAAGACTAGACAGACAAGACTAGACAGACAAGACTAGACAGACAAGACTAGACAGACAAGACTAGACAGACAAGACTAGACAGACAAGACTAGACAGACAAGACTAGACAGACAAGACTAGACAGACAAGACTAGACAGACAAGACTAGACAGACAAGACTAGACAGACAAGACTAGACAGACAAGACTAGACAGACAAGACTAGACAGACAAGACTAGACAGACAAGACTAGACAGACAAGACTAGACAGACAAGACTAGACAGACAAGACTAGACAGACAAGACTAGACAGACAAGACTAGACAGACAAGACTAGACAGACAAGACTAGACAGACAAGACTAGACAGACAAGACTAGACAGACAAGACTAGACAGACAAGACTAGACAGACAAGACTAGACAGACAAGACTAGACAGACAAGACTAGACAGACAAGACTAGACAGACAAGACTAGACAGACAAGACTAGACAGACAAGACTAGACAGACAAGACTAGACAGACAAGACTAGACAGACAAGACTAGACAGACAAGACTAGACAGACAAGACTAGACAGACAAGACTAGACAGACAAGACTAGACAGACAAGACTAGACAGACAAGACTAGACAGACAAGACTAGACAGACAAGACTAGACAGACAAGACTAGACAGACAAGACTAGACAGACAAGACTAGACAGACAAGACTAGACAGACAAGACTAGACAGACAAGACTAGACAGACAAGACTAGACAGACAAGACTAGACAGACAAGACTAGACAGACAAGACTAGACAGACAAGACTAGACAGACAAGACTAGACAGACAAGACTAGACAGACAAGACTAGACAGACAAGACTAGACAGACAAGACTAGACAGACAAGACTAGACAGACAAGACTAGACAGACAAGACTAGACAGACAAGACTAGACAGACAAGACTAGACAGACAAGACTAGACAGACAAGACTAGACAGACAAGACTAGACAGACAAGACTAGACAGACAAGACTAGACAGACAAGACTAGACAGACAAGACTAGACAGACAAGACTAGACAGACAAGACTAGACAGACAAGACTAGACAGACAAGACTAGACAGACAAGACTAGACAGACAAGACTAGACAGACAAGACTAGACAGACAAGACTAGACAGACAAGACTAGACAGACAAGACTAGACAGACAAGACTAGACAGACAAGACTAGACAGACAAGACTAGACAGACAAGACTAGACAGACAAGACTAGACAGACAAGACTAGACAGACAAGACTAGACAGACAAGACTAGACAGACAAGACTAGACAGACAAGACTAGACAGACAAGACTAGACAGACAAGACTAGACAGACAAGACTAGACAGACAAGACTAGACAGACAAGACTAGACAGACAAGACTAGACAGACAAGACTAGACAGACAAGACTAGACAGACAAGACTAGACAGACAAGACTAGACAGACAAGACTAGACAGACAAGACTAGACAGACAAGACTAGACAGACAAGACTAGACAGACAAGACTAGACAGACAAGACTAGACAGACAAGACTAGACAGACAAGACTAGACAGACAAGACTAGACAGACAAGACTAGACAGACAAGACTAGACAGACAAGACTAGACAGACAAGACTAGACAGACAAGACTAGACAGACAAGACTAGACAGACAAGACTAGACAGACAAGACTAGACAGACAAGACTAGACAGACAAGACTAGACAGACAAGACTAGACAGACAAGACTAGACAGACAAGACTAGACAGACAAGACTAGACAGACAAGACTAGACAGACAAGACTAGACAGACAAGACTAGACAGACAAGACTAGACAGACAAGACTAGACAGACAAGACTAGACAGACAAGACTAGACAGACAAGACTAGACAGACAAGACTAGACAGACAAGACTAGACAGACAAGACTAGACAGACAAGACTAGACAGACAAGACTAGACAGACAAGACTAGACAGACAAGACTAGACAGACAAGACTAGACAGACAAGACTAGACAGACAAGACTAGACAGACAAGACTAGACAGACAAGACTAGACAGACAAGACTAGACAGACAAGACTAGACAGACAAGACTAGACAGACAAGACTAGACAGACAAGACTAGACAGACAAGACTAGACAGACAAGACTAGACAGACAAGACTAGACAGACAAGACTAGACAGACAAGACTAGACAGACAAGACTAGACAGACAAGACTAGACAGACAAGACTAGACAGACAAGACTAGACAGACAAGACTAGACAGACAAGACTAGACAGACAAGACTAGACAGACAAGACTAGACAGACAAGACTAGACAGACAAGACTAGACAGACAAGACTAGACAGACAAGACTAGACAGACAAGACTAGACAGACAAGACTAGACAGACAAGACTAGACAGACAAGACTAGACAGACAAGACTAGACAGACAAGACTAGACAGACAAGACTAGACAGACAAGACTAGACAGACAAGACTAGACAGACAAGACTAGACAGACAAGACTAGACAGACAAGACTAGACAGACAAGACTAGACAGACAAGACTAGACAGACAAGACTAGACAGACAAGACTAGACAGACAAGACTAGACAGACAAGACTAGACAGACAAGACTAGACAGACAAGACTAGACAGACAAGACTAGACAGACAAGACTAGACAGACAAGACTAGACAGACAAGACTAGACAGACAAGACTAGACAGACAAGACTAGACAGACAAGACTAGACAGACAAGACTAGACAGACAAGACTAGACAGACAAGACTAGACAGACAAGACTAGACAGACAAGACTAGACAGACAAGACTAGACAGACAAGACTAGACAGACAAGACTAGACAGACAAGACTAGACAGACAAGACTAGACAGACAAGACTAGACAGACAAGACTAGACAGACAAGACTAGACAGACAAGACTAGACAGACAAGACTAGACAGACAAGACTAGACAGACAAGACTAGACAGACAAGACTAGACAGACAAGACTAGACAGACAAGACTAGACAGACAAGACTAGACAGACAAGACTAGACAGACAAGACTAGACAGACAAGACTAGACAGACAAGACTAGACAGACAAGACTAGACAGACAAGACTAGACAGACAAGACTAGACAGACAAGACTAGACAGACAAGACTAGACAGACAAGACTAGACAGACAAGACTAGACAGACAAGACTAGACAGACAAGACTAGACAGACAAGACTAGACAGACAAGACTAGACAGACAAGACTAGACAGACAAGACTAGACAGACAAGACTAGACAGACAAGACTAGACAGACAAGACTAGACAGACAAGACTAGACAGACAAGACTAGACAGACAAGACTAGACAGACAAGACTAGACAGACAAGACTAGACAGACAAGACTAGACAGACAAGACTAGACAGACAAGACTAGACAGACAAGACTAGACAGACAAGACTAGACAGACAAGACTAGACAGACAAGACTAGACAGACAAGACTAGACAGACAAGACTAGACAGACAAGACTAGACAGACAAGACTAGACAGACAAGACTAGACAGACAAGACTAGACAGACAAGACTAGACAGACAAGACTAGACAGACAAGACTAGACAGACAAGACTAGACAGACAAGACTAGACAGACAAGACTAGACAGACAAGACTAGACAGACAAGACTAGACAGACAAGACTAGACAGACAAGACTAGACAGACAAGACTAGACAGACAAGACTAGACAGACAAGACTAGACAGACAAGACTAGACAGACAAGACTAGACAGACAAGACTATACAGATAAGACTAGACAGACAAGACTAGACAGACAAGACTAGACAGACAAGACTAGACAGACAAGACTAGACAGACATAACTAGACAAACAAGACTAGACAGACAAGACTTGACAGACAAGACTAGACAAAGAAGACAAGACAGACAAGACTACATATACAAGACTAGACAGACAATACTTTTTTTTTAACCCTGAGCACCCTGGGACCGCTTGTAGCATTTACATTCAGGGTGTCAGTTGTCAGTAGATTTAATAAAATATGTTAAGCATTTTTTCAATGGTATTCTTTGGATTTAGGTTGTCTACTGCTACATCCTTGCGTTCTTTGTCCCATCTCGGGCAATCGCATAGCGTATGGATTACGTTGTATAGTTGTCCGCAGTATATACAGTCTGGATCTTATGCCCTCCTGATGTTGTGAAGGAATTCCTTAAAGCACCCATAGCCCGTGAGTATCTGGGTTAGGTGGTAGTTTATTTCCCCATGCTGTCGTCGGTACCAAGTCTCTATATTGGGGATGAGTATCCTTGCCCACTCGTCTTTTGGTGTCATATTCCAAGCTTCCTGCCATTCCTTTAAGAGGTTATCGTTTGCCTTGTTTCTTGTTATGTCTTCTTTGGAAGCATAGTGTAAGTATTTTCTTAGGTTGATTTGCAGGTCAATTGGCGGAATGCCTGAGATAACTAACGTTGCATCTCTGGACACTGTTTGATAGGTACTACACACTAGCCGAGCCAGTCTTCTCTGATAAGCTGCTAGTTTTTCAATATTGTTTCTATTAGCGGCTTCCGCCCAGATAGTGGCACCGTATGAAATCGCCGACTGGGCAACTGCGCTGAGCAACCTGCGTTTGCTGCTCCTAGGCCCTCCAACATTGATCATAAGTTTTTCAAAGGAAGACGTGATTTTTATTGTTCGCTCTGCTGCCATTTTAAAGTGCTGTTTAAAAGACAAACACTTGTCGATTATAATTCCCAGATATTTTATGTGTGGTTTAGGTATACTTGGGAGGATATGTGTGCCAGTTTTCTGTATTCCGTCAACAGAACTGCTTCAGCCTTTTCCGGTACTATGCGTACTATTGCTTGATTTGCCCTTTACATGATACTCTTTTCTGTTTTTCCAAGACCGACAAGACAAGACTAGACAGACAAGACTAGGCAGACAAGACTAGGGAGACAAGACTAGATAGACAAGACTAGACGGACGAGACTAGACAGACAAGACTAAACAGACGATACTAGACAGACAAAACTATACACACAAGACTAGATAGACAAGAATAGAAAGACAAGACCAGACTATCAATACTAGACAGACCAGATTAGAGAGATAAGAATAAACAGACGACAAGACAAGACAGACAATAATAATTTGTTCGAAGTCACCCAAGAACACCAGAGAAGACAAGAGAGACCAGACTAGACAGATCACTCTACAGAGGCAACACTAGATAAACAATACTATAGGTGCAACACTAGACATATAAGACTGGACAGACAAGACTAAACAGACAGAACAAGGTGAATAAAGTAGCAGGCAAGTGTCGATAGGAAAGACTAGACCGACAAAACTATACGGATAAGGCTATACAGAAGAGTCTAGACTCGATAGACAAGACTACACAGACAAGTGTATACAAATAAGATCAATCTTGTTTCATCTTATCTGTGCGTATTTAGTCTTATATAAAAACTATATCAATTTCAACTTCAATTTGGGAACAAAAAATTTTAAATCGGGAACAAACAATATAACTCAAAAATATCAGATAGATAATCTGATAGATATGGTCATGGTCATTTTCAAAAAAGTAGCAATATCACATTTTTGTTCGATTAATAATATGTATTTAGACTTTGTCCTTTAAAACCAATCTTGTTAAACTTTGACCTCTTGATATTCATCTTACTTCTGCTAGTTAGCGGAAATAGAAGCGGAAATAGAAGACGACCTACAGAGAGAAATTTATACTCTAAGAACAATATGTCAAAAATACCACATGAAAATATCAGCAAGCAAAACGAAAACGATGGCTTTCTCAGGTAAATATCCAGTCAGGACAAAGATGAGCCGAGAAAAACATGAGCATCGTAACGGGCAAAGTGCCCAAAACCTGAAGTGAAGAATAAGACGTCTGAATGTGTTTATCTTTATTTCATATTTTTTGGGTTACGAAAAAATCACAATTATAAATGGGGTTGAAAGAAAAAAGTTTAAGAAGCCCTGATCTAGCCCTGATATTTTTATCTCTATTATTATTATTCAACATTGTGTAACCTTATCAGCTTTTGTTTAGCTAGTCTAATAACATATTGTCTGATTTTGTCCTGTTTTCTCAGTTCTGTGTACACATTTGGAATTTTTTTAAATTAATTTTCAAATTATTACCAAAAGCGTTAAGGAGTAGATGCAGGTGTAGTTCTTTCATTTTTGTCTTGGCCTTTATGTCTAGGTGTCTTTATGTCTTGGTCTAGGTTTATTTCATCTAGACTAGAGTTTTAATAATCTTGTCTGAATTTGTAAACTAGAGCTAGTTTTCAAGGTTTCATCTAGAGAAGATCGTAATAATCTAGTCTGATTATATATACTAGACTTCGTTTTCAATATTTCATTTAACGCTGCGTTAAAGCTAGATTTTTAATAATCTAATCTGATTGCACAGAGTAGACTTCGCCTGTAATATTTCATCTAGAAATATTTTTTTTTAAACAGCGAACAAATTTTTAACAGCGACTCTGTGGTAAACATAAATTGGGTAGTTTCTTGGCCTTGGTGCAAGAAATGTAAACATATCGGATCGATGCGACCGCTATCAGTGTTAAGGTGAATTTGAATTATATTCTGAAAGTTTTTAGTTATTGGAATGCGATTGTCCGGTGCACATCATTTTTTTTTTTTTGGGAGAAAGAATTGGGTATTTGATATTTTTTTTTCATAAATCGAAAGATCGTATATAAGTTTTATAAGAAAACAATGTTTTGTTTTGTTTTTTTCGTTGTAATTAAAAAGTTAAAAAGGCCGAAAACACGGTGTGACGTAACAAAAGTAATTTCTACCCGTGCATTTTTTTGTCAATTCACTTCAAATTTGATTTTTTCACTTCAAATTTACTGTTGACCAAGTGCAATAACAATTCATTTAGAAATTTAATATGTTCTGATGTTTCACTAATAGCAATTTATAATTTTATCACTTTTAAATTGTTTATAACTAATTGAAAAAACAAATTTCAACTTTTTCGCATTGAACATCCAAATTATTTACAATAAGGTTTTAAAGTACATTAAAAAAAATCGATATCGATTTTTTCAACAACCCAATTGTGGAAAGTTTGTGATAATTGTGATGCTAATGATAATAGTGGTGCTAAAAATAAGTGAGATTCTTGTGCAACGTTTTTAGAGTGTGTTGGTGAAGTTGTTTTAGAAATTGCTGCATTGGTGAGTGACTTTTTGCATTTATTTATTAACAAGATTTAGAAAAAAATTGTTAAATTTCGGAAAACATTAGACCGTTGTGGAAAGAAAATTTCTGGTTTTTATATTTAAAATTTTGTTGAAATTATGCAAACTTTGTTAAAATTTGTAGGAATGTGTTATGACATAACATCGGTGAAAATGCGTTACAATCACGGAAAATTTGTGACAAAATATCGAAAAATCAATAAAATTAAGTGATTTTTTGATCAGTTTCAATTTCTCAAAACAAAACTAGGTAGACAAGTCTAAACAGATAAAACTAGACCGACAAGACATTTGAAGCCGTTTGATATTGTTTCATCTTACCTAAGCTTATAGTCTCATATAAACTAGGTCTTATGTATCTAGTCTAATCCTTTTCTCTCTTTATCTCTATTATTATCCAATATTGTGTAGCCTTGCCAGGACTAGTCTTAGCTTGTGCTTAGCTAATCTAATAACATATTATTGTCTGATCTTGTAATGTTTTCTCTGTTGTTTGCACACATATGGATATTTTTTAATTGAGTTTTTAAATTATCAAGGAAATTGGGGTTGGGGTTAATTTAAATTAACAAGGACATCAAGCTGTAGATGTAGGTATAATTTAGCAATTGTTGAATTTTTGTCTTGGTCTTCAAGGTTTATGTCATTTTGCCTAGATTTTTAAAAATCTAGTCTAAATTTATAAACTAGGTATGGTTTCCAAGATTTCATCTAGACTCGATTTATAATAATCACCTTTGATTGTATAAACTAGACTTGGTCTTCAAGGTTTCATCTAGACTATATTTTTAATAATCTAGTCCAGCGGTGGCGAACCTATGGCACGCGTATCACAGCTTACACGTAGACATAATTTAGTAGCACGCGAGAGAAATATTTTTCTAAAAAATGTTGAATTTATTATTTTTTTAATAATAATGAATTAATAATATCGCAGATTAATAGTTAACCAGACTAGACCAGCCAGCGCTGGACTATTTAGCCAAACCGATATGATTTGATATATAACAGTAGGCAGCCAAGTCTAGGCACAAAATACTAGACTGCCAGACTAGATAAACAATATATAGCTAGACAGGAAACACTTTTGTCTAGTCTCGTCTGGTTACTTCTAGTCTCGTTCAATCTATACTTCTGGTTCTATCTGAAATATCTGGTTTTATCTGAAATATCTTGAACGAGACTAGAAGTAACCAGACGAGACTAGACGAAAGTGTTTCCTGTCTAGCTATATATTGTTTATCTAGTCTGGCAGTCTAGTATTTTGTGCCTAGACTTGGCTGCCTACTGTTATATATCAAATCATATCGGTTTGGCTATATAGTCCAGCGCTGGCAAAACTGTCTGGCACGCGTGTCACAGCTGATACTAGCATTAGTAGCATTCGGGATAAATACTTATTATAAAAAATGTTTAAATTAATGTTCAAAAAGAAGAAACTAGACAAGAGTATTTTCTATCTAGCTGTCAATTATCTTGCCTGTCCGTCTTGTGTTTTGTACCTAGTCCTGGTTTTGTACTTGTCTGCTTATTGCTGTGTATCAAATCGTACCGGTTTAGTCATATAGTCTAGTCTAGTATGGGCGAACCTATGACACGCGTGTCACAGCTCATATCTAGAAAAAAAATGAGGGGCACGCGAAAGAAATAGTTTTCTAAAAAATGTTTAAATAATTATTTTTCTATTATAATGAATTAATAATTTGCAAGCTGCCCAACTCAATTTTGTCCATCTAGATATTCTAGATGTGTAAGTGTAAAATATTTACGATAATTTTCAACTGATTTTCCAATCAGAAATTTTATTTTCATTCATTGCAAAAGCTACTTGGCACGTCAACATTTCAAAATGTGAAAATTTAAAAATAATGGCACGAAGTCATAAAAAGGTTTGCCACCCCTGATCTATTCTGACTATATATTCTAGACTTCGTCTTCAATATTTCATCTAGACAATTACAAATTTGTAATAATGTAGTCTGATTATGTAAACTAGACTTGGTATTTATTGTTTCATCTAGACTAGGTTTTTGATATTATATTTTGATATATAATGATTATATAGACTAGACTTGGTTTTCAAGGTTTCATCTAGACTAAACTCTTAATAGTCTAGTTTAATTGTATAGACTAGACATGATACTAGACTGACTAGACACTAAAAACTTAATAATCTAGTCTGATTGTGTCAAGTGTAGTCTACTTGACAATCAAAGTTTCATTTTTCAAGAAAATGTGTTCATTTACAAACATTTCATAGATATACCAAATTATTAATTATTGTAAAAACTTCAATTTGAAACATTTTGAATACGTGCAATTTTTTGTTCATAAAGATAAAACTTTGCAAAAATATAAATTTAGATTTTATTTAGACTTTAATAAAATGAATGAAAACTCAGCATCTAAATTTGAAAAGCACTCAATTTAAAGGGAACTTGGAAGATTGAAATGATTTGAAGTTTTAGGGTGGAATATACCTCTATTTTACTAATTTTTAATAGTGATTCTTTTTGATAAACGGTAAATGAGTAGTTTTTTGACCTTGTGGATGCAAAAAATGTAAACAGATCGGGTCGAAGCAAACGTACTAATCAGTGCAAAGGTAATCTTGAATTCTATTCTGAAAGTTTTTAGTTATTGGAATTCGATTTTCGGGTGCACATGATTTTTTTGTAAAATTCTTATGTAATTCTAAATGTATGTAAAATTCTTGTGCAACGTTTGTTGAGTGTGTTGCTGAAATTGTTTTAGAAATTTCTGCTTTGGTGAGTGTCTTTTTCTATTGATTTATTAATTAGATTTAGGGAAAATTTGTTAAATTTCGGAAAGAATGAGACAGTCGTTCAAAAAAAATTTCAGGTTCTTATATTTGTAAAATTTTGTGGAAATTGTTTAAATTTTATTAGAATTTGTGTGAATGTGTTACGACTTAACTTCGATGAAAATGAGTTACAATTAGGGAAAAATTGTGAAAAACTATCGGAAAATCAATAAAATTATGTGGTTTTTGTTGATCAATTCTCAATTTCTCAAAACAAAAGTGTGGATATTATGGTTACTATTGAACAATTCTCAAAACTAATAGAAAATTTAAGTAAAACGTTTACAAAGCTATATAAAATTTGTTGAAAATATAAATCGGATCCAATGGGATTCTAATAAGTGTGTAAGAAATATCTAGATGGATCCATCTAGAATTAGATAATATAGATTCAAGAACTTTAAGGAAATGAAAACGAACATCTAAATTTGAAAAGCATTCATTTTAAAAACATATACCCTTGTTTTATTAATTTGAGCAGCGATTCTCCTTGGTAAACAGTAAATGGGTAGTAGTTTCTTGGCCTTGGTGGAGCAAAAAATGTAAACAGATCGAGTCGAAGCGAGCGTAATCTGCGGAAAGGTAAATTTGAACTCTATTCTGAGTGTTTTAAGTTATTAGCATGCGATTTTCTGCCGTAGATGAGAAGTTTAGTGACAATCGTGTTTAAAATTATGTGAGAATCTTGTGCAACGTTTTTTGAGTTTGTTTGTGAAATTGTTTAAGAAATTCCTGCCTTGGTGAGTGACTTTTGCTAATGATTTATTAACTAGATCTAAGGAAAATTTGTTACATATCAGAAAAATAAAAAAGAAAATTTGAGATTTCTATATCTGTAAAATATTGTGGAAATTGTTAAAACTTTTTTAGAATTTGTCGATATGTGTTACGACATAAATTTTTGAAAATACATGAACATTAGGGGAATTTGAGATAAATATCGGAAATCAATAGAAATAAGTGGTTTTTGTTGATCAATTCTCAATTTCTCAAAACAAAAGTTGGTAGACAAGTCTAAACAGATAAAACTAGACCGACAAGACATTTGAAGCCGTTTGACCTAGTTTCACCTTATATCAGCTTATTTAGTCTCTTTTAAACCAAGTCAAATGTGTCGAGTCTAAATCCTTGTCTCTCTTTATCTCTATTATTATCCAATTTTGTGTGGCCTTGCCAGGACTAGTCTTAGTTTGTACTTAGCTAGTCTAATAACATATTGTCTGATCGTGTCCAGTTTTCTCTGTTGTTAGTACACATATAGATTCTTTTTTAATTAGTTTTAAAATTATCAAGGAAAGTGTTAAGTTGTTGTAGATGTAGGTATAGTATAGCAATTGTTGAGTTTTTGTCTTGGTCTTCAAGGTTTATGTCATCTTGACTAGATTTTTAAGAATCTTCTCTAAAAATGATAAAATAGGTCTGGTTTCCAAGATTTCATCTAGAGTAGATTTGTAATAATCACGTTTGATTGTATAAACAAGAGTTGGTCTTCAAAATTTCATCTAGACCAAATTAGTAATAATCCAGTCTGATTATGTAAACTTGACTAGGTTTTTGATAATCTAATTTGATTATATAGACTAGACTTAGTTTTCAAGGTTTCATCTAGGATAAACTCTTAATAATCTAGTTTAATTGAATAGACTAGAATAGCGGTCGGCAACCGGGGGTCCGTGGCGAAATTTTAGGAGACCATAAATATATTCAGATAATATTAATTTCGTTGAGCTCATGTTATAAAATTTTTAATCAAAAATAAATTTTGTTTAGGCTCTGTGTAAAATAAAACAAGAGTATAATATTGCGAATTGATTGCCTATAATTCCTACTACTCTCACTTGCCAAAATTCTACCTCAAAAGCGTTAAATTAACTCTTTTGTCCTTTTGTGTCCTTTCCTGGAGAAAACACAATCATTCAAAACAGTCAATTTTCGTTACAAATTTTGTACACAGTAAAAACTAACTTTCAATTTAAACATTTGACCTTGATAATTTAAAAAAAAAATTCGCGAAGAACTGATTTGGGATCTGCGAAAATTTCAGTTGTGAATTTAGTGGTCCGCAATACCTAAAAGGTTGCCGACCGCTGGACTAGACAATTCAATGTTTCTAGACTAGGTTTTTTATAATCTAATTTGCTTATATTGACTAGACTTGGTTTTCAAGGTTTTCAAGGTTTCATAGACTAAACTCTTAATAATAAGTCTGAATAAGACACTAAACTCTTAATAATCTATTGTGATTGTATCAAGTGTAGTCTAGAATTGGTAAAACCATACTACAAAATAGATCATCATATAATCCTAATAAAGTCAGAACACAGCCTGAATAAATAAATATATTCAACCTTTCCGGAGCCCTATAATACTAATGAGTCTTTTTAGGACTACCAAAACCAAATCTAATGTGAAATTTGTCAGTTATATTCGGTTATATCAGCTTCCACCTTCGTGGCACTCAATAAAAACCAGAAAAATAACATTGGTTTTTAAGATCATGTCTTTCCGATACCTTAAGGGGATAGCTGTAGCGGATAGATCTGTAGACGCGTTTTGAGATTTATCTCTCATCAGTGCAGCTTTGCTTTTATAAACAACAATTTGTAAACCATTTACGTCCCATTTACGAACCCATCTTGATGTTTAGGGTTAGATTTTATTTTTAGTTTAAATGTTAATTCAAAATTGGCAAAAGCAAAGCAAAGAGAATTGAGAAAGACTCTATTAGTATTATAGAGCTCCGGAAAGGTTGAATATATTTATATATTCAGGCTGTTTTCCGACTTTATTAAGTTTAAGTCTAGTTTAGTTGACATTCAAGGTTTCATCTTTTAACCCTTTGACGACGAACTTAAAAATTAAATTTCTGTAACTTTAACGATAGAAATCAGCTATATTAGCTTGTTTAAAACGTGTAATGTTGATTTCAAATTTTTCCTTTGCTGCAAATTTGAAATGTGAGTGCGGGACATATATGTCCCAACAGTGTTTTCTAACGGGACATACACGTTCCAACAGTGTTCTATAGAAAATCATACTATTATAGAAAAATTAGAAAAAAGTTTATTCTAAATGTTACAATGTACATTTTTATACATGAAATGGTGTAAAACAGCTATCGCATAATGGAAGATCGCATGAGGTGCACATCGTTTTCGTACGATGTTCAATTTTCTTTTTGGCACAACTAAAGCACCTCCTGCGTGTTTTTCCTTGGACTGGTAAATGATTCCCAACGTTGTATAGATGTCTTGCTGAAGTTGATGGCCGCCCACTTGTACGTTTTCTCTTAATTTTTGCACTTTCCCTTCCCTTACCTATTAGCTCTTCTGGCAAGTCTACCAAGAATAGTAGAGTCTTCTCCTTTTTGTGATTTATTTCGCTGTACAAAATACATGCATTGACTGCTGATGTCATTAATAATTTGTAAAATACCTTACGCCACCACTTGGAAGATTTTCTGTCGAAATCATAGACGGTGGTTAGGTGGTCTGACAGATCTACACCACCCATAAACTTATTATAGTCAGCTATAGATTTTGGACAAGAATACGTCAATTTGTCGCCAGTTTTTAACTTTCTATTTACTTCCACTATGTCATTTGAGTGGCAGTTCCTCAAGACAAGTACTTCTTTTGTATCTTGCCAAAAACTCGCAGTGAGTCCCGAATCTGTCGCAATGATTTTGTATTCGCCTCTGGCTAATTTCATCTTCATGTCTGGAACATTTTTACTATTTCTGTTACATGTTCCTGATGCACACAGAATAAGGCATCTATATATTTTTTAATTTGACTGGGACATATATGTCCCGACAGTGGTCAAAGGGTTAATAAATTGGTTTTCATTTACAAACATTTTATAGATATACCAAATTATTAATTTTTGTAAGAAATTGGATTTGAAAAATTTCGTATACGTGCAATGTTTTGTTCACACAGACAAAACTTTGCAAAAATATAAATTAAGATCAAGAACTTTAATAGATTGAATGAAAACTTGAAAACTCAGCATTTAAATTGGAATAGCACTCAATTTAAAAGGAACTTAGATGATTGACAAAATTAGATTCGTCATGGCAGAATATGCCCTTGTTTAACCAATTTTTAAAAGCGATTCTCTTTGGTCAACAATAAATGGGTAGTAGCTTCTTGGCCTTGGTGGTGCAAAAAATGTAAACAGATCGAGTGGAAGTGAGCATAATCAGTGTAAAGGTGAACTAGACTTCTATTCTGAAAGTTTTTAGTTATTGAAATGCGATTGTCAGGTGAACATAAACTTTTTGGGGGCAAAAATTCTGGAACTTTAGTGAAAATTGTGTTAAAATTATGTTAGATTCTTGTGCAACATTTTTTGAGTCTGTGAAATTGTTTATGTAATTCCTGCTTTGGTGAGTGACTTTTGATATTGATTTTTTAACTAGATTTAAGGAAAATTTGTTAAATTTCAGAAAAAATTAAAAAGTTGTTGAAAGAAAATTTCAAGTTTTTATATTTGTAAAATTTTGTTGAAATTGTTCAAACTTGAACTGATAGAATTTGCCGGAATGTGTTATGACATGACTTGTTGAAAATGCATTCAAGTTAGGGGAAATTTGTGAAAAATATCGGGAAATCAATAAATAAAGTGGATTTTTAATGAATTCCAGAAATCGAATACAATTTCTCAAAACTAATAGGAAATTTAAGTAAAACTTTTAAAATGTTAAAAAAAATCGTTGAAAATAAAAATACGATACAATAGGATTCTAAAAAGAGTGTGTAAATTAAACGCGGAAAATGGTTGGTAAATGTAAGTTGAACTAAATGTCGACTAGATGTCTATACATGCACATGTAAATGTGTACGTTTATCTAACTACGTACTTACTTTTACCGTAAAATGTCTATATGAGTGAATATAGTTTAGTGGAAATTCCTACAAATTGAACTGAAATTAGCTGAATTCATTGAAAAATTCTTGCGATTTCTTAGTTCAAGATTTCCCAATTCACAGAAAACATTTGATTCATCCGAAATTCCCTAACTAAAAGATTCTCACAATTTATTAACTAACCCTCCAATTCTCCTGAAACAATACCTTAAATTGGCTGACTGAACTTTCCAACTTAAAAAAATCTCCTGAAGTATTAATTTTTTAATTGCTTTAACACACATCAATAAAATATGACGCGTCTGAAATGGCCAAACTGAAATCCTTTTTTGTGAAACCACAATTTTTAAAATCTACCGAAATATTGTTCTAATTTGAGTTACTTTGAACCAACATTATTGTTGAATGAAATTGTTAGTTGCGTTGATTGCTGTAATTCTGATTGTATGTTCTGTCTGTATACGGTTATGCATGGTTAGTATTGTTTATTTGTGTAAATGATAGAGATTTAAATGTTGAAGTGTTGAGTTGTTTATCGATGGCCGAAGGGTAAAATAGTGTGTGAAGTAATTTATGGCGTTTCGAAAATGCGTGAGAGTGTGCAAATTAGAAAACACGTAGAAACACAGAAAAACGAAATAATGGAGAGAGAGAGAGAGATGTTCACTTGTTGCTAGATTATGGAAATGGCATGGGGAATAACAGATGGCCGTAGATTAAAATCGAAACTGACATTACATTTGTACGCGGTGTGGCTTCGCACTTTGCCGGCGTTATCTGCGAAAATTTTTGTTGTTTGTCGAGTAAATAGAGCAGAATCCGCTCGTTCACAAATATCAATTATCAACGCTCTCCGTACACGGGTAATATTCGAATTACGGCGACCGAATGCGGAAAACGAGGAGCTTTTATCGTTCCCTGCAAATGAATTGTTTCATATGATAAATGATAAATGACAGAGAGACCCGTGTGGCATCTGGACGCGCTCGATTCCATTAGCATCAAACGGCTTTTAATGTCAAGTATCGAGTATTGACAATGCTGTTTTCTTATCGGGTTCATATGTTACGGCGTCTGCTACATTGATTTAGTATTAGTAAATATCTGCGTATGGCCTTAATGCCGCTTATAAATAACATGGAAATGCACGAATTATGTTCCACGGCGAACAAATACTCCGAGAGTAATCTCCTTTCGATCTAAAGAACATTCCTTTCAACGCACACACACAACTCTACACGATCGAACCAAACGCAAATTGTTTACTATTATAGATAATTATATTACATTCATTATATGAAATACTCGCTAATTTAATTTTTTTTTTTCATTCAACTTACAAAAATTATCAAATATTTACTTTACTATTAACACATTCCATTTTCTCCGCAGACAAGTGTTCCTTGCACATTACAGATAAATGTTCCCTTTGCTTTCCCTTATAGATAATTACACCGCAGATTTAATAGATAATTGCCTTGTATCCTCGATAGATAACATTCAAACTGATTTCTTCTACAATCACAAACATTGTCTTTACTAGCTTTGTTTAAATTTGTCTAACTTTATTACAAATAAAACAACAGACAATAGCAATAGACTAGACAAAATCAGACATTACCAGACAGTACCATATAGGTTACATTTGGTTAGGTTGTGTCATAGAGAAGATCGGACAAGATCATTCAGGTCCAGAAACTAGCATAGAAAAGCAAACAAGGGAAGATAAGACAAGACAAAATCAGACAAGACCGGACAAAACCAGATAAGACCAGAAAAGACCAGACAGGACCTGACAAGACCAGAAAAGATCAGAGAAGACCAGACAAGACCAGATACGACCAGACAATACAGGACCAGACAAGACCAGACAAGACCAGACAAAACCATACCAGACAAGACAACACCAGACAAAACCATACAAGGCCAGACAAGACCAAACAAGGCTATACAAGACCAGACAAGACCAGACAAGACAAGACCAGACAAGCCCAGACAAAACCAGCAAGGCCAGATTAGATCAAACCAAACAGGACCAGACAAGAGCAGACTAGTCCAGGCAAGACCAGACCACGAAAGCAGACAAGTCGAGACAAAGCCAGACAAGGCCAGACAAGGCCAGAAAAGGCCAGACAACACTATATCAGACCAGACAATACCAGACAAGATCGGACAAGACCAGACCAGACAAGACCAGACAATACCAGACAAGTACAGATAAGACCAGACAAGACCAGACAAGACCAGACAAGACCAGACAAGACCATACAAGATCAGACAAGACCAGACAAGACCAGACAAGACCAGACAAGACCAGACAAGACCAGACAAGACCAGACAAGACCAGAGAAGGTCAGACAATACCAGACAATACCAGACAAGACTAGAAAAGACCAGACAGGATCAGACAAGACCAGACAAGACCATACAAGACCAGACAAGACCAGACAAGACCAGACAAGACCAGACAAGACCAGACAAGACCAGATAAGAACAGACAAGACCAGATAAGACCAGAAAAGACCAGACAAGACCAGACAAGACCAGGCAAGACCAGACAAGACCAGGCAAGACCAGACAAGACCAGGCAAGACCAGGCAAGACTATACAACACCAGACAAGACCAGACCAGACAAGCCCAGACAAGACCAGACAAGACCAGATTAGATCAGACCAAACAGGACCAGACAAGACCAGACTAGTCCAGGCAAGACCAGACCACGAAAGCAGACAAGACGAGACAATGCCAGACAAGGCCAGACAACACTATATAAGACCAGACAATACCAGACAAGATCAGACAAGACCAGACCAGACAAGACCAGACAATACCAGACAAGTACAGATAAGACCAGACAAGACCAGACAAGACCAGACAAGACCAGACAAGACCAGACAAGACCAGACAAGACCAGACAAGACCAGACAAGACCAAACAAGACCAGACAAGACCAGACAAGACCAGACAAGACCAGACAAGACCAGACAAGGTCAGACAATACCAGACAAGACTAGAAAAGACCAGACAGGATCAGACAAGACCAGACAAAACCAGACAAAACCAGACAAATCTAGATAAGACCAGATAAGACCAAATATGACCAGACAAAATTGGACAAGATCAAATACGATCAGAGAAGACCCCACAAGACCAGACAAGGCTAGACAAGAATAGGCAAGACCAGACAAGACCAGACCAGACAAGACCAGACAAAACGAAACAAGACCAGACAGTACCAGACAAGACCAGACAACACCAGACAAGACCAGACAAGACCAGATAAGACCAGACAAGACCAGACAAGACCAGACAAGACCAGAGAAGACCAGAAAAGACCAGAAAAGACCAGACAAGACCAGACAAGTCCAGACAAGTCCAGACAAGACCAGACAAGACCAAACAAGACCAGACAAAACCAAAGAGGGCCAGACAAGATCAGACAATACCAGACAAGACTAGAAAAGCCACAAGGATGAGACAGAAGAACCAGACAGGATCAAACAAGAACAGACAAAAGCGGACAAATCTAGATAAGACCAGATAAGACCAAACATGACCAGACAAAAGAAGAAGTTCAAATAGGATCAGAGTAGACCACACAAGACCAGACAAGACCAGATAAGACCAGACACGATTAGACTAGACAAGACCAGGCAAGACAAGGCCAGACCAGATAAGGCCAGACCAGACTAGACCACTCCAATCAATACTAACCAAGAGCAGACTGGACCGGACTGCATCAGACGAAAGCAGATAAGACAAGACAAGGTAACACAAGACCGGACAAAACGAGACAAGGCCAGACAAGACCAGACAAGACCAGTCCAAACAAGACCAGACCAGATCACAGAAAACAATACTAGACAAGAAGAGACTGGATTAGACGAAATCAGACAAGACAAGACAAAGTAAGACAAGACCAGACAAGACCAGACAAAACCAGACAAGAACAGACAAGTTCAGACAACACCAAATAAGAAATAATACCACACAAGACCAGACTAGACCAAACAAGAGCAGACAAGACCAGACAAGGCCAGAGGAGACAAGACCAGACAAGACTAGACCAGACAAGACCTGACCAAACAAGACCAGATATGACCAGACAAAGCTAGACATGACCTGAGAAGACCAGACAAGACAAGACCAGAGAAGACCAGCCAAGACAAGACCAGAGAAGAGCAGACGGCTCCAGGCGTGATTAAATAAGACCAGGCTGTACTGAACAATACTAGATAAGACTATACATCTGGACCTAATAGAGGCCAACGTTTGTCTGACATCTGATTCTGTCACGTCTTGGTTGTTTATGTCTGATCTTATCTGGTCTTGTTAGTTCTTCTCTGATTTTGTTTGATTCCTTAAAACCCAAGAAATTGTAATATCATATTTTTTTAATCTTTAAAACTTGTTTTCTAATCTCCGTCATATACTTAGGATCTATTCTTATGCTTATCCATTTATTTCTACTTAAAGACCTGTTCGATTTCGATCGATCGTTTTAAGAAACGTCGCCAATTTTGAGGGCTATTTGTTGTCAAAAATTGCTATATGATAACAAAATTACATAATATTTGATTTGCATTAACTAAAATAATCTTTAAATAAGTTATGTGAAGTAATTAAAACCAGAACAGAATTTGATTCCTACATTCTCCACCTCATCCCATTTGCTATATTATTTTCTAGCTTCGAATTACCTATACGAATTACATCATAATTTGTTTTCTTTGCACTTAGAACCTATAAAATTTTATAGGATAATTTTATATGGGCCTTAGCTAATAACTGCGGTTCAATAAATAATCGGAATCGAAATCTGTTCGTGGTATTTATTAATGAATTAATTCGTATATTATTCATATAAAAAAGTAATTTCTGTAGATATTCCTATCATACTTATGCAAGTTAAAAATTCAAATTTTTAAACCTACGCACCAATTTATTATAATTGGAAAAAAAAGAAGAGAATCTCAGGTATTCAAAAGCAATTTAGTCCAATTCCACATTTATAGCTCTCCATCTATACACATATAAAAAAGCGCGTCTGCATGCCATTATTGAGTATTAATAAATTTCTCCTCTACGCCGTAACTCGTTTTTAATTTATTGCGACTATTAAAACCTCTCCGGACATAAAATAATAATATTTAGTCCCCAATGATTTGCTAAAATATAACATATGTGTGTTTTTTAGCTGGTAAACCACCTGACCAGACTTATAATTTTATAGACTTGATTCTGTGCATACATTAGCGATCCTAAACTGAAATGAAACTTTTCTCCTCAACTAATTGTTGCCCTCGAGCCCACTACTTCAAGATAGAAATCTATTTCGATGCAAAATTCTATTACTTTTTTTATTAATGCATTATTTAGTTGTGAGTGCGCAAGTGCGGATTATTTATAGCGTAATATCGTGAATAAGTTGTGAATGTGGGTGGACAAGGCTTAACTAGTCTACTGTTTCGGTTGCCGGTGGCTACTTGAAATTATTTTGCTACTGATCTGTCTTGGATTTATAGCGTTTTACTTTCCAACGGGCGCCCGAATCCAGTTTCGATTCATTAAAATTCAATATTCATTAGGGGAGAGGAGGCGCCCCGAAAAGGCGATCAATTTTTATTAATTGTTTCTCGTTCCCATTACGACACTCCGCCGTATTCAAATTAGATTGAACAAAATTATAAATACTGTAAAATGTTGCATAATTATTCTCTTAATTTACGTCTTTACCAACTACTTGCTCTTACTAAACAACTAAATTTATCTATAAAACAAACCATTAATGATGATTAATATTAAATTAAAAATGTTGTAACTACTTCCATCTATAAATTATTCTCAGGTTTACTTTAATAAAAGCAACAAAGCTTATAAAAAGTTGTACTGGAATTTCTATTAAAAAATTCACATGATATAGATGAAAAATAAGTTAACCAGAGGCCAGGTAAACAAAATCATACAAACCCAAACAAGACATGATTGGAGCAGAAAAGAGCAGATAAGAAAAGACAAGCTTCGACAGGACCACACATGAACAGACAAGAGCAAATACAAGCATACACGAGCAGACAAGACTAGCTAAGACCAGGCAAGATGAAACAATAGCAGCCAAGAGCAGACAAAATCAAACAATACCAGACAATACCAGAAAAAAGCAGACAAGACAAGACAAAATCAGACAAGACCAGGCAAGACCTGACAAGACCTGGCAAGAGCAGATCAGACCAGGCAAGACCAGATAAAACCGGACAAGACGAGACAAGACCAGGCAGGACCAGACAAGACCAGGTGAGACCAGAGAAAACCAGACAAGGCCAGACAAGACCAAACAAGACCAGACAAGACCATACAAGAGAATACAAAACCAAACAAGACCAGCCAAGACCACAAAAGATCAGAGAAGACCAGACAAGATCAGAAAAAACCAGAAAAGACCAGACAAGGCCATACAAGACCAGACAAGACCAGACAAGAGCAGATAAGATGAGATAAGACTAGGCAAATCCAGACAAGACTCGACAAGACCCAACAAGACCAGACAACCGGCTCGAGTGGTGTAGTGGTGACGCTCGTGGCCTCATCTTAGAGTGCTAACTGACAAGTATAGAGGTCCGAGTTCTATCCCCAGCGCCAGCCGCATTTGTTCCAGAAGACAAATGTGAAAAATGGCAATTAGCGCAATTTACAATAAAAACTGGTTTCTCTGCCTAAGTGAATGTGATAGAATACAATAGACAAGACCAGACAAGACCAGGTAGGACCTGACAAGACCAGATAAGACGAGGAAATACCAGACAAATTCCGACAGGACCAAACAAATCCAGGCAAGATCAGACAGGACCAGACAAGTCCAGACAAGTCCAGATAAGACCATCCAAGACAAGACCAGATAAGACCCAACTAGACCCAACAAGACCAAACAAGGCCAGACAAGTCCTGGCAAAACCAGGCAAGATCGGACAAAACCAGACAAGAACAGACAAGACCAAACAAGACCAGACAAGAACAGACAAGACCAAACAAGACCAGAAAAGACAAAACAAGACCGGACAAAAACCGATAAGATCATGCAAGACCGGAGAAGAACTTACAAGAGTAGACAAGACCAGGCAAAAGCAGACAATACCAGGCAATGCCGTACAAGAGCAGAGAAGACCTTATAAGACCTGACAACACCTCGTAAGGTCGGACAAGAGTAGACATGATCTAACAAAAGTAGACCTAACAAAGCCAGAAAAATCCAGACAAGACCAGACAAGACCGGGCAAGAGCAGGCAAGGCTGGCAAGTCCAGACAATAGAGACAAGGCCACACAAGGCCAGAAAGACCAGGCAAGACTAGACAAGACCAGACAGAGGAGACAAGACCAAGCAAGACATAAACAAAGACCATACAAAGAATAGAAGAATAGAAAAGACCATACAAGACCAGACAAGTCAAGACAGGACCAGGCAAGGCCAGACAAGATGAGACAATACCAAGCAAGACCAGACAAATCCAGCTTTATTTTCGAGACTAATGTGGTATTTTTGATTTCTTTCTTTTAAACCTGCCATAAGAAAAATAATTATTAAATATAATTTAGAATAGTTTGTCAAAGAAATTTATTTCTTAACGTAATAACAAAACGAAGAACCAAACCAAAAATTAATTCATAATCCTGTTTCTGCCAATATGTATATTCGTAAAATGTCGAGAATAATTACTAGTTTTGGAATCAAAACTGGTTAATAAAACATTTTCTTAAATCAAGATATTTGCTCAAAAGCTTTATTCACACACGTCAGTGCCGTATTAGCTCAATTTCAAAATTGCATGTGTGTTTTAGTGACATTATTTCACGGATTAGTAATTGACACATTCATCCAGCAAGATGCAACAGTTTACTTGCCAGTTTCCTTTTCATGTCATTTCAGTTGTCTTAATTCAACGCCTGTAAATGTAATCATTTCCAATGTCACTTACAAATTTCTACGGACACTGAATCAGCTGAATTTTCACTGAAACTGAACGCATACTGTGCTGGGCCGCGGATGTGAAAACAAAATATTTGTAGAAAAATGAAAGTGTAAGAGCTGGGTGAATAAAAACAAATTCTATTGAATTAATCAGAAGGAAAAGAAAGCATTAGATTGAATAATCAAACGTGCAAACTCTGACATTCCAGAAGACATGTGAGCTGATTCAATCAAAATTCCTTCCCGACTCTCGCTAATTGCCCCTGCGACACAAACCCATCTCGAAAAATTCCCATTACCAACACAACAGCGAACTTTAATGAAGACCATAACCAACGGATTATCCATATATATCTCGTTTACAACCCATTATATTCTCGATATCCAGCGATAAACGCTCAACAAAGATCTAATCTCCCTTATATAAGTTTATATAAGACACACTTAGGTCGACATATATAATGGTCAACCGCACACGAGCTCAACATTTTATCAACTCCTTATATTCACGATCCAAGACAATAAAAAAAAAAGATTTAAGGGAATTAAAAATCTTAACAATAAGAAAAGTGAAATCATTCTATGGTTAATTTATGAAAGTTGACAAAGAAAATTTGAATTTTCGGTTAGTTCATTTAGAAAATAGGAATTTTCATAATATGCAATATCAGTGAATGTTGGAATTTTAAAGATTCTGTTGGATAAGAAATAAATAAATAAAATAAAAGCTGCCACCTACCTATTTCTTAAAGAGTTTCGTCCTTTTTTATATATTTCTTAAACTTTGCCAATTACTGCAAGAACTTTGTTTTAGGGTTGAGGGGGCATGTGAAAAGAAATAATAAAAGAATTTTTTTTATTGTTTTTTTTAAATTTTGTTTTTATTTTCAATTTTGAATATAACATGTACATCACACATAATTAAACCTAAATCTAAATACAAGGGTTCTTCCGGGTTTTCCGAAAAAACTGTTTTTCCTTAATAATTTTTTTGGTGCTAAGAAAATTTTGTTATATTCTTCCGTGTAAAAAAACGTGATTTTTTATATATTTTGCTTTGAATATATCAAAATTTTCGTTTTTCTTTCCTCAATATTTTAAATATTTTAAATTAACTAGGGGTAGTAGTAATATTTTTTTGTAATTTCTTACTTTAATTTAAGATTCTTTTTTATTTAAATAAAACATCTAGACTAATAATTTAATTTAACACTTGGTGCGATGGCACGAAACAAAAATCAAGAATAATAATAATATAAATAAATTAGCAATTCGACAGAATCAAAAGAATTCCATCATCACTGTTATTACACCGGGGTGAGGGGGATAAATTACACATACATACAGCCCTTATTATCAAAACAAAAAGCTTCAAACTTCTCTTTTACACTTAAAAAAATCCCTACAAGAATTCTAAAAAAAAATTAATTTAAAAAAAAAGTTTTAAAAAATCTCAGCCTATTACAAAATACTAATTAAAATGTTCTATCACACCTAATGCAAGTTATATATACATTGATTAAGACTTAAAATTTACCTGCCGTTATAATACAAGTGCCTTAAACTACCAAGAAAAAAAATAGGCACAGATATGTCATCGAAAAAAATAATGAATATTTTTGTTTTTATACACAAAGCTAATATTTACAAAAAGAAAATTCGCGCGATTAATATTATATTTAATGAAAAGGTATTTAAGATTTTTGTGTGGCGGCTAAGTACATGTAGTACTGGGCGAGCGACAGCAGATACACCATGTTACTATTTGTACCTTTTTCGTAATTTATTTGCCGTTCCTGTTGGCGCGCGTTGTCCGCGGCCACTTTCAGGAGGCCCTGGATGTTGCGCAGCAGCGTCTCGGTTGACGACACGGACGGGTCCTGCTGGTGCTGTGGGTGCTGGTGGTGCTGGTGGTGCGCCGGGCCATTTGCGCTTGCCACCACGCTCGCCAGGGTTGAGTAGTTGATTGCCGCCTGTTGAGAGTCGCTGCCCGGCGCCGTCGACATTGGTAAATCGCCATCATCCAAATCTATAACAAACATTTATTTATTTTATAAAAAATATAATTTAAATCCATTATAATGATGAAAACATATCTTGAATCAAATTAAAAATCCGAAATTAATTCGTTATTTTGATTTTATTCGGGCAATAAACCGTAATGAAAATAAATAATCCGAAATCGATGAAAGCGGCGGCAGCGGTAAGTAAGTCATCAAAAAAGAAAAGTATATATTCCGTGAGCATGTCTATGTCCCATCGATCGCTTCACTTTGGAAATAATCCCTTCTTGTTCTTGTTGTTGTCTACCAGCGAGATAAAAGCAACAAATTACCGCCGCATAATTCCGTCTCTTGGTGCGCCAACATGGTAACACAAACACGCATAAGCAATCAAAGATGATTTACGTCTCATTATTGGAAACTTATATCATTGGTACACGGATGGTACATGGAACCTTACTGGGTGGACACGGCCCGCTTGTTATTTACACCGTTGACAGGTATATTGGGATCGGGTTTCTCTTTCCGAACAACAAAAAAAAAACAGTATAAATAAACAAGATTTACGGCCGCAACTCTTTCATTCTCTGTTATACAAACTCGGGAACGAGTTAAATACTAACAAACCACTGGTAGCGCAAACAAACACAAAAGAATCTCATTTTCGAACGTATTAACGAAATACACAAACATTTCTTATAACAACTAAAAATTTCCCAAAAAATGTTTTGGACAATTTTGTAAGAAAGATAAACTATTCAATTAACTAGTAAACTGGAAAATTCGGTAATTTCTAAACAATATGCCTTCATATTATTATTGCAATGTTATTATTATTATTATTAATAATAATAATAAGTAAAATACTAGACATTTTTTTTCTCTGCGATTCCACCCACTTAAGAAAAACATTGAGTTTACTAATAGCAATAAGTCTATATAGTTTGAGTACAATCCGTCAATAAAGAACAAATGTGGTTATCGGTTTGTTGAAACGCCTTCCAGACAAGGTCTTTCAATATAAGGGTTCAAGGAATACGTAAACTTTAATATCCGGTTTTAAAGTAATTCGCAAAAGTCTGGTGAAAATGAATTTGTTTCAAGAAATAATTTTCTTATTTCTTGATATTAATCTAGTTGGTAGCCGTAACAAAGAAATCTCGGTTTAACTACATTAAACTCCAATTTATAATTTTTTCGCAGACCGGTCTGGAGTGTAGTCTAGTCGATAATACCCCGAGGCGCACATACGTTCACTATCTAGCGCTCACGCACATTTCACAAGCAACGAATTCCTAAACCGCAAATTGATCCGAAGAAAATCCATTTCCGAAGATCTTACGGCCTTACCATCATTAATACCAAAAATCTTTTCCCCAAGCTTAATGACCGTACAAAAAAAAAACAGAAAGTCTTTTGTTCGATTCCAACTAATTACCGTCTTCTCCATTTATTATTGTTTAAGAATTTTCCATTTGTAATTATCCCAGAAGAATTTATTAAAAGAAAAAAAATCTGTCGTCGCGATTTAATAAATCGTTTTCGGACACACCTTCGACCCTCTCCGATTTATAAAAATTTTTAATTGGATTTTTTCCCTGACCACATCCAAGTTGTCATCGGACCTATAAATCGGTTTCGTAATTCCTCACCTTGATCCTTCTCGTCCTCCTCCTCGGGATCCGATATGTTGTCGTCGTCCTCGTCGTCGGCGGCCGAATGCGGCGATCGCGGCGACGGGGGTGCGTCAGGTCCGTCTACTTCGCTACCTGAATGGTCGTTATCACCCAGAGATCCGGCACTTCCACCCCCGCTCTTTGACAAATTCAATACTGGACTGTGATCAGTTGGAGACGCTATAAAACAAAAATATTTTGTTAAAAAAATTGAATTTTTATCGAATTTTCGGATTAATTGTAGAGAAAAGTAACTCTACTTCAAAAAGTGAACATTCTATCTCGTCTATTTTTCGAATGGTTGTGAGTTGAATCAAACTCAAAAAGTAAATTTTGTTCAAATTTCGTGTAGATTTAAGAAATATTAAAAAAAATGTGAAAATAAAAAGTTTCAAAAATCGTATGATACTAGACTAATAAGTAATTTAGTAAACTATCTTTAGATAAAATTAGATAATTAATTTAACTGATTTAGTTTTTGAGTTTTCGAGCAAGGGATAGAGTTGACACAACTTGAAAATTTTTAAGATGAAATACCTAATTTTTATTTGTTTAATTGACTTTTTACTTTGTATAAATACTGTTTTTAAAATAATACATAAAATACCGATTAAATTTGACCTGTTTGAACGCCCACATTTTTCGCGCGCTTTGGAAGACGTCACAGGGCACGTTCAGTATTGTTTACAATATGCATAGACAGTTACTAGTTAGGGATTCTCAGTTTTAGTCCCTATTTCTATAACGGAAAAAACTAAAAACATTTTATAGATATTATCTAGTACCGGAATGTGCACATCAAGGATAACTAAGAATATTTCGCAGTTTCATAGATGGTTAAAACTAAATTTAGCCATATTAAGCAACTTGATTGATGTGTATTAATTGATAGACCTTAATGATGACTTTGGAAATGGAAATCACTTACAATGAGTTGTTTTACAAATATTGGACAAGACTGATCTAAATTAAATAAACCTGTGCAAGGTTAAAAATGATTACATTAATATATCTCATTCGATAAATCTCTCAGTCGATAAATCTCATAACATGCCATGTGACGTAATGCTTCGATTCGGCCAATGGTGATGCGTTTCACAATTTGAATTTCGCTCGCTAATTTTGCACTTTTTGATTAAAGTTTTATCGAATTAAATACAAACTAAATGAAATAATAATGGTTTAGGTGTAATGTCAAGACCATAAGGGGTAAAAAAATCAAGTAATTTTAAATCACTTGCTTATTCCCTATTCCCTTAATAGTTTCAGAATTTTTCAAGGACTAGTAAATTATTTAATAAACTGTAGTTCTAATTTAACAATTCCAACTCCTTTAGTTTTCCAGTTCGTTGAGAGTTAAACTGAAAATTAGAATCTTAACTTTGCTTTTCATGAGAACTTTTGGAAAATCTGGCCAGTTTCCGGATTTTTTTGAGAATGTAGACTGTACACTACTAAATTATTTCGAAAACTAAATCTATCTTTGATTTTTTCATCCTAACTAATTCAGTTACTTAGACGTTTGAGTTTAGGGGTGGAATGGAGTTTGAAAAAGAAAATCTTTCAAACACGACTAGCACAATATGAATATCGGCGCCGATAAATCTTATAACATGCCATGTGACATATGTCATGTTTCGATTCGACCAATAGTGATGCGTTTCGCAATTTCAATTTCGCTTTGAGGACAGAGTTAATCTGAAAATTAGAATCTTAACTTTCATTTCATGAAATATTTTGCAAAATCTGTCCAGTTTCCGGATCTTTTGAGAATACAGACCAAATAATTTCGAAAACTAACTCTACTTTTGATTTGTTCATTCTAACTCATTCAGTTTCTTAGGTGTTTGACCTTAGGTGTTTAGTGATGGAATTATATTTAAAATAACAATTTAGAAGCTGAAATTAATATCAAATTTCATGGAAAATTGAGCAAAATATGACCAGTTTTAGGAATTGTCAAGGATGTAGTCTACTTAATAATTTATTAATCTGAACTAAACTCGTATATCTTTCATATTTTAGATAGTTGAATTATATTCAAACTGAGCATTTTCAAGATGAAATTACTATCAAATTTCATAGAAAATTTGTTGTAATTGCAGTTTCTGGATATTTAAAATATGTAGACTACTAAACAATTTAATAAACCACCGTTAGATCACATAAGACTCATTTAGTTATTGGGTTATTGAGGTTTGAATTATACTCAAAATCTGATTTTTGAAAATGAAATTTTATGGGAAATTGAAGAAAATCTTGGCAATAATTTTGTTTTAAAAAATGTGGACTACCAAATAATCTAGTAAGCAAACATTAAATTAAAATTGCTGATTCTACCTCATTTAGTTTTCAAGTTGTGGAGGGTTAAAATATTCTCACATGGGAATTTTGAAAAAAAGTTTAATGTTAAATTTTATGAAAAATTAAGGATAATCTAAGGTTTTTATTTATTTATACCAGAATAATAAGTTGCAAATATCAAGTATGTAAGTATAAACGTTAAGTTAATTATATAATTTAGGCACAAAGTAAATAGTTTCATATCTAATTAAAAATACAATGAAACAATTAGCAAAAAAGAAGCAAAGATATATACTAATATAATAATAAATATAAAAACTAATATAATATACTAATATAAGCTACCAACTTATTAAAAGGAAATATAGCTTGAATATATTAATATATTCAACCTGTTCGTATCCGTATAATATTAAGTCTTATTAAGACTATTAACAAACCTCATGTTGAAACAACCTTCCTGGCTAATATCACACATAATATTGAATTATACAACAGATATTGCTTATTATTACTAGTCCCAGTCCATTTTCGTGGCACTAACGGAACTAGAGAAATAACATTGTTTTTAAAATCTTTTGAATTTGAATAGCCATCTGCATCAAGTTAGTTTGTATGATTGTATGTATCTATAATTAGTAAGTATCTTTTCACCAATATTCAAATATCATTTAAACCAATAACTGATGAAGTCCATGTCTTTCTACACACATGACAAATAGGGCTTCACACGAGACGAGATAGGGCGAGAGTTTCATAAATCTCGTCTCCCTTTCGTTTGTAGTGTAAAAAATTACTCTCGTCTCAGTCTCGCTCTCGCTCTAGGAACCGTTAGTCTCGTCTCGCTCTCGCGCTCCCTCTCGTAACCGTTAGTCTCGTCTCGCTCTAGCTCTCGTAACCGTTTGTCTCGTCTCGCTCTCGTTACCGTTTGTCTCGTCTCGTCTAATCTCGTCAAATATCGTTCTTGCTAGAACTTATTGTTAAGATAGTCCAACACGAGGTAATCATTCATTTTATTGTAAACTAATCACTGTCTCTTTACATACATTTTCTATTTGGTTACTATTAATATCTCCTAATTTCGCTTTGTTCCATCCACATGAAAATGTAGCGATAACACACCATAAATGTCTGTTTATATAAACCTTCTATTTTGTTGACGATTTAAAATTAATAATAAAAATGGACAGAATTTGAAATTGTCTACGACATCTATTTCATATTACGAAATCTACTCTTTTAATTGTTATATACTGAAATGTAACATGCCCGAGCCCGCAGTTAAAATTTATGCAAGAAAATATTACGGCTGCCCGTATTAGAATCAAAGATTGAAGAAGAAGTATGGCCGGGATCAGAAACGAGACTCTCGTGCCTCGCGAGAACGAGACCACACGCGCGAGACCACATAAGTTCTCGCTCTAGCGAGACTGACACCACAAGCGGTTTCGTCTCGTTCTCGTCTCGCTTTTACGAGACGAGAAATATATCGTTCTCGCGTGAAGCCCTAATGTCAAATCAAAACCTAACCCCGAAAGTCATGCACGAGATGTTCAAGCTAATGCAAGTCGATTCCAATTTATAATTTAAAGAGCAAAGCTGCACTGATGAGTAATAGATCTCGAAGCGCGTCTGTAGTACTTCACTAACTACTAAAAACACGTCAAACAGCCAAATGTAATGTAAACAGCTGCGACCAATACAGTTGATGATCACTGACGAGACGTATTCAAATGAAGTACATTTGTACGTTAGGTTAAAACCACGTTAAAAACGTTAAACCTAAAAATACGTTAGTATCCTACGTTCGTAGGCGTTCCAAGTTATCGTCAACAATTTTTTGCACTTGATAAAGTAATTAATTTTTTATACTTGATAAACTCATTGGCGTATGCCATATTTTTAATTACATTAATAATTCCAACAAATCTCGAATATGGTTGTCGCAAATTTTGATCACCCTGTATCTGCAAAACAAAGGGGTTTTTCCGAAATCATCATACGACAAAATATTCTTAGAATAGGCCAAGGAATAAACCCTTGATTTTTAGCCGCATGTTTACCTAACACCCTGTATATTCCACCTGTTCGTAGCTCAATAATCTTAAGTCTTGTGAAGACTATGAAGAAATATCATGTTACAACTACTTGCAGGTTAATATCACACAGGATATTGAATTATACAAGAGACATGTGTTTAAATTAGATTTAAATTAAGTGAACAGTCACAGCAAAACGCGTTTCGAGATTTATCTCTCATGAGTGCAGCTTTGCTGTTTTGAATTAAAATTGGAATGCATTTATTGTGTGTTCAAGCTAATGCCAGTGTATTCCAAATTATAATACAAAACAGCATAGCTGCACAGATGAGATATAAATCTCGAAACGCGTCTGTAGATGGCTATTCACTTAATTTAAATAGAAATAAATGATCTTGAAAACAATTTTATACCTCCAGTTCTATTAGTGCCACGAAATGGACACGGACTAGTAATAACATGCACATTTCTGTTGTATAATTCAATATCCCGTGTGATGTTAGCCATGAAGTAGTTGTTTCATCATGAGATTTGTTTATATTCTTAATAGGACTATTAACAAATATGTTTTTGTCTATAGTCTTAATAAGACGAGCAGGTTGGATATAATTATAAATTCAAGATATATTTCGCGTTAATAAGTTCATATGATTGTATTTATAATTAGTATGGTTTCGCCAATATTCGATTATAATATAAGCTAGTCAGTCACCAGTTCTAATCGATTCCTAATTTTCTTTCTTAATGCCTTCATTGAACAGATAAGTATTTTAATATTGTTAGGAAGTAAGTTGAAGTATTTGAGAAGTATTTTGCTACATAATAAGCATTTTTTGTGCTAATCGTTTGATTAATTTTTTTGGTAAAATTAGCTGCCTAGATCGAGTATTTTGTTGTCTTTCTGAAGGAAAAAGTTTACAAACATTACAATAGTAAGATAGAGCACGAACGATGAAGGAATCTTTTATTTTTAAAGGTTCAGTCTAGTAAATAATTACCGAAAGCAACTCTACTTCTAATTTGGCAAATCTAACTAAATTTAGTTTCCGAATTTGTTGAGGGTTGAATGTACGGTTGAATTAATTTCTATGAAAATTCGGAAAATCTGACCAGTTTTTGTAGTTTATATAGAATGTAGACGTCGATGTAGATTTCGAGAATGTATACTACTAAATAATTTAATAAAATATCTCTATTTCTAATTTGACCATTCAACTCGTACAGCTTTCCAATTGCTGAGGTTTCAATTCGTCAAATTTCATAGAAAATGCAAGTTTTCCAGTTATTTAAGATTGAATTATACACAAAATGAGAATTTTGAAGCTGAAATTTAGGGCTTCACACGAGAACGATATTTTTCTCGTCTCGTCTCGTCTCGTAAAAGCGAGACGAGAACGAGACGAGAGCGCATGTGGTCTCGCGAGAGCGAGAACTTATGTGGTCTCGTTCTCTCGAGAGCGAGAGTGCATGTAGTCTCGTTCTCACGAAGCACGAGAGTCTCGTTTGATCCCGGCCATACTTCTTCAATCTTTGATTCTAATACGGGCAGCCGTAATATTTTCTTGCATAAATTTGAACTGCGGGCTCGAGCAAGTTACATTTCAGTATATAACAATTAAAAGAGTAGATTTCGTAATATGAAATAGATGTCGTAGACAATTTCAAATTATGTTCGTTTTTATTATTAATTTTAAATCGTCAACAAAATAGAAGGTTTATATAAACAGACATTTTTTGGTGTGTTATCGCTACATTTTCATGTGGATGGAACAAAGCGAAATTAGAAGATATTAATAGTAACCTAATAGAAAATTTATGTAAAGAGACAGTGATTAGTCTACAATAAAATGTATGATTACCTCGTTTTGGACTATCTTAACAATAAGTTCTAGCAAGAATGATATTTGGCGAGAATAGACGAGACGAGACAAACGGTAACGAGAGCGAGACGAGACAAACGGTTACGAGAGCGAGACGAGACTAACGGTTACGAGAGCGAGAGCGGGACGAGACTAACGGTTACGAGCGCGAGAGCGACACGAGACTAACGGTTCGTAGAGCGAGACTGAGACGAGAGTAATTTTTTAAACAACAAACGAGAGCGAGACGAGATTTTTAAAACTCTCGCCCTATCTCGTCTCGTGTGAAGCCCTACTGAAATTATCGTCAAATTTGATAGAAAATCGTTGTAATCGATGCAGTTCCAGGATGTTTCAAGGATGTAGGCTACTAAACAATTTAGTAAACTGACTGAGTGTTAAAATGCACTAAAAAATGTGGATTTTGAAAATAATTTAAAGCTTTATGAGAAAACTCTACTATTTAGAGTAAAGCTAATAAATTGGTCTGCTAAATAATTTCAAAAACTGACTCTAGTTCAAATTTGATTATAATAACTGATTTATTTTTCGAGTGTTCAATTAGAAATTAACGACAAATTTCATGAAAAACAGCGGTAAATCTGTATGAAGTTTCAGGAATAATCAAGAATATAGACGTTTAATAAATTATGTAAACTAACTCCAGTTCAATTTGATATAGAATGATCAAATTTGAACTCATTTGAATTCGAGTTACTGAGGGTTGAATTTGACCCAAAATTTGAATTCTGTAATTTAAATTAACGTCAAATTTCATGGAAAATTGTGACAAATTCAGGAATATTCAAGAATATAGACGATTGTATAACTTAGTAAACTTACTCTAATCAAAATTTTAGAGTTCTAATTCACTTATTTTTTTAGTTTTTAAGGGTTGAATTCAATGAAAGTTTGACTGAAAGACACAATGAAATAATAAGAATTGTTAAATTGCATAGAAAATTTTGGATTCTAAGCACTTTTTTGATTTTTTGAGAAAATAATCTATTACACTAACTACAGTTAAAATTTGATCTTTCCAACTCATTTAGTTATCGATTTTTTGAGGATTAGATTATACTCAAAATTTTAATTTTAAAGATAAAGAACTTTGAAAATGATTATTATCAGATGATATTTTAGTGAGGTAACTCTGTTTAAAATTTAAACATTCTAATTTATTTAGTTTACGAATTTTTTACAGATGGAAATTGACTGAAAGTATGCATTTTGCTGAGCACATTAAAATCAGCTTTCATGGATAATTGACGAATATAAAATTAGTCCAAATATGAGCAAAGCAACACATTTTGATTTTAAGTTTTAAAAGTTGGATTCCATCCAATATGATGATTTGTAGCCGAAAAGTGAATCTAGAAAGTGATCAAAAAACGAAAATTTATAGTAGTGGACTATTTGTGGGGGCTAGTAAATAAAATACAAATCTGTATTGCTATATTTCTTGTGTTTCAACATGAGATTTGTTTTGTTATCTTAAAAAGAATTCATAATATTATAGAGCTACGGAATGGTTGAATTTATTTATATATTCAAGCTGTATACCGCTTTTATTAGTTGGTATGATTGTATCTATAATTAGTTTGGTTTTACTTCAATATTCTATTAATAAATATTTTTGTAAATTAATTTTTTTTTTAAGAAATGTAAATAATTTGCAAAAATTACAAATTTTCTGTAAATGTCACAAACTGCCGATATTTGAAAAAACTGTGTTCTAAAAATTTTAGTTTTCGAATTGTTTTAAGATGATTTTGAATCAATATGTGCATTTTGTTGATTAAATTAATGCCATATTTCATGAAAAATTGACAAAAGGAAATTTTAATAATTTAGTAATCTAGCTTTAGTCCAAATTTGAGCAAGTCAACACAGTTCGATTTTAAGTTTTAAAAGTTGGATTTGACACAGCATGAAAGTCTTGAAAGTGACCCAAAAACTATTAATTACATTTCTTTGCAAATTAATTTTTTCGGTCAAATTTTGTGAATAATTTGAAAAAAAATAAAAATATTCTGCAGAAGTCTACAAACTAAAGATGTTCTTAAAAACTCTATTTCAATTATGAACACTCGTAACTTATTTCGAATAGATTAAAAATGAATTTCACTCAAAATGTGCATTTTGTTGATTAAATTATTGCCATGTTTAAAGAGTTTTCAAAAATGCAGAGTGCAAAATAATTTAGTATTTACTAACATTAGTCCAAATTTGTGCAAAGCAACACATTTAGATTTAAGTTTAAAGAGTTTGATTCAAGACAAAATGATGATTTGTAGCCAAAATGAAACTTTTGAGAGTGATAAAAAAAATTCTTTGATAATTAAATTTTTCTGTGAAATTTTGTGAATAATGTGCAAAAATTACAAATTTCCTGTAAAAGTCCACAAACTGTCAATGTAAAAAAAACCGGATATAAAATCTCAATTAATTTTCTATTATGGCACTGCAAGTGTTGAGTATAAAAGGTAAAAATGAAAATTGAAATATAAAATCGGGGTGGACGCTCCACAAAAAAAAAACGCACACACACGTCCGTACACAACGAGATGAACGTAATATTGTGCGCGTCCAGGGAAGGAAATAAAAAGTTAACTATCACTCCAGGGTTAATTAATGGCTGTAAAATGGGGATTTCGAGCTCGAAATGTAACACGAACCAATCTGGCCGACGATAAATAACGCAGGGGGATCACAATTAAAACACGCATACGCAGAAATTGAAACGAAAGCTCGGACACCCAAAACAATTAATCCACAATAGAAAAACCCTCGAATAAATTTATTCCGAATGGAAAAAAGAGTTATTTTTAAACTTACCGGGTCTTGGACTTAAATCTCTGACTTTGTGGTCGAGGGGTATAGGTCTGTCGGGGTCGCCCCTTTCTTCCCTTAACCTGCAACAATTAAAAACATTTATACAAATTAATTGGGATTAATTGTAGGAAGGAACTGTAAGCAATCGACCGATTTATAAAAGGACGGCCTGCAATTTTAGATTCATTAAATATGCATTACATTTCGTACTCGACTCGCATGCAATCTGGAGATTTGATCTTTTATTTTAGCACACACACACACACAAAATTAAATGTTTTTTTTGTTGTTGCTGTAAAAACCACCTGCACGATTAGGAAACTTCAAAAATCGCATCCGTTTTGCATTTTTATTTTGCCCAACTAAAATTATCTTTAATAAGTTAATTTCTAAGCTTAGTTTTGCTGTGTATCCTAGACTTAATATTCAATTTCCAGATTGTTTATACTAATTCTCATTGTACAGGCAGACAAACTTTGTCTATTCAGACTAGACTATCGATTTTAAAGAACAGACTGACAAACTTTCTAATCAATTTCTAGAGTATCCTTAGTAATTATCAATATAGGGATAGACGACTTTTTCTAGAAAAACTAGCTATCAATTTTAGTTTTTAAAGAACAGATAGAAAAACTTATTAATCAATTTCTAGACTGTCTTTACTAATCCTCAATATATAGAAATACTAACTTACTAAACTAAAACTAGTCTATCAAGTTTAGTTCTTCAAAAACAGATAGAGGAACTCACTAATCAATTTCTAGACTATCTATGCTAATTCACAATCTACAGACAGACAAACTTCATCTATCAAAACTACTAGACTGTCAATTTTAGTTTTTAAAGAACGAACAGAGAAACCTAGTAATAAATTTCTAGACAGTCTTTATTAATTTACACAATTTACAGACAAATGAACTTTGTCTACCAAAACTAGACCATCAATTTGAATTCTTCAAGAACAGACTAACTTACTAATCAATATCTAGACTTTTTTTGATAAATCGATCTACAGACAAACTTTCTCTATTAAAATAAGACAATATAACAATTTTAGTTAGATAAAGATTGGCAAACTAATCAATTTCTAGGTTGTCTCAACAACCTACTGATACTTAATTTACAGGCAGAAGAACTTTATCTATCCAAACTATAGTCCATTTTTTTTAAGAATGCAGTACAGGGAACATAGGGCTTATTTGACCTTGTTCTCTGATTGGCTTAAATCGAGGAGAAGTTCACACCGACGATATTTCTCAACCGTTTCGCTACCGATCTCTCTCTTTTCACATACATTTGCAGTCACTGGCGTAGAATTTGGTGATATGTAATTAAATGAATATAATACTACGAAAAATTTCTAAATATAATAGAACGTTAAATTATACTACGGCTAATAAGTACTATATTATACAATAATGTTTTATATATAATTTAATATTCAATTTTAAATTTAAAAATAAAAAAAATATTATTATATAAAAATATAATATTAAATATTAAAAATAAATAAGTATATTTTTTTCGTACGCCAATGCATGTTGAGATGTCAGTTGTTAATGCCTGCTGTATCAATTCACAATTATTGTCATCTGATCTGTTTTTATCATTTAGATTTTTTGCGTTTTTCTCCATTTTTCATTCATTTATTTGTTTATATTTTATTACTATTGTTGCCATTTGGTGTATTTAATAGATTTTCAATCAAACCATTAATAAATTACCAATTTTATATTCAAGTAACTATATTTGAATTTAGAGCCAAATTTTGTAACTAGATTGAACATTTGTCATAGTGTAAATCAGGTTTCTAATTACTACATTCTTAAAAAAAAAGGACTATAGATTATTAATTCTATTTCTATAAGAACGGACTAACGAACTTATTATTCAATTTCTATATTTAGTCTTTGATTATTCTGAACCTACAGACAGACGTGTTATGTCTACCAAAACAAACTTATTAATTTTAGTTAGTCTAAGAGAGAGACAAATTTATTAATCAATTTCAGCCTTGTTTTTTCTAATTCTCAAGCTACAAACAGACGAACCTAATAATCCAATACCCCTAATTTAAACAATTAGAAAATAAAAAATACATCTGTTTTAATTTGCGAGTTTTTCTCCTGTAAGATATTTCATCACCCTAGTTAATAGTAGACAATGCGGGGGGTAAATCCCTTAGCCGTGGGCGGCCCCCCTTTAAATAATTATTAAAAAAAACACACAGAAACGTTTCATTTACAGTTAAACGGGGGAACCGATTGTTAATCCTTTGTGCATGCCATTGCCGGGTAATGAAAACCCTGCCGACGCACCGATAAGAATCTATTTAGTGCTAATACACATTCAGAATCCAATTAACCCCTGAATTAGGTGATGCCATTTCTACGCTAATCCTGAATTACAAAAACAGAAAATGCACCATCGTATAGGCAGTGACATTAAATCAGGTCAAAATCATTTATATTAGAATAGTTCTTAGTACCTTCGTCTGTCCTTATCCGAACATTGATAGTGATAGTCATAGTTTGTTTGTTTCTAGCTTGAAAATTGATAAAAACGATCCATATATTCATTAGTAACTTCGTATGTCTGTTATTGAAAAACTAAAATTGATAGTCTACTTTTGATAGACAAAACTTGTCAGTCTGTAGAGTGTGATTGTGAATTAATAACAGTGACATAAATTCTGGTCAAAATCATTTATATTTGAATAGTCTGTCCGTATCTGAACAAACATTGATAGTGATAGACATAATTTATCTGTTTCTAGCTTCAAAATTGCTAAAAACCATCCATATATTCATTAGTAACTTCGTCTGTCTGTTATTGAAAAACTAAAATTGATAGTCTAATTTTGAAAGACAAAACTCGTTAGTCTGTAGATTGTGAATTAATAAAGAAAATCTAAAAAATGATTAGTAAGATCGCCTATCTGTCCTTGAAGAACTAAAACTGTTAGTCTAGTTTTCGTAAACAGAGTTTATCTGTCTGTATATTAAGAATTGTTAAGAACTAAAAGAGTTTATAAATTAACAAGTTAATTCATTTTGATAGAAAAAGCTCGTCATTTAGTAGATTGGAGATTAGTAAAGACAGCTTAGAAATTGATTATTAAGCTTGTATGTATGTTCTTAAAGAACTAAAATTGATAGTTTAGTTTTGAAACGTCAGTCTGTAGATTGAGAATTAGTAACGACAGTCTTTGAAATTGATTAGTAAGTTCATGTATCTCTTCTTGAAGAATTAAAATTGATAGTCCAGTTTTTGTAGAAAAGTTTATCTGTCTGTAAATTAAGAATTAGTAAAGACAGTTTAGAAATTAACTAGTAAGTTCGTTTATCTGTTCTTGAAATACTAACATTAACACTCCAGTTTTTATAGAAGTCTGAATGTGAAAATTAGACTAATAATTAGTCTAGTACATTTTATGATAAAATAATTTTATGATAAAAAAATATCTATTATTAAGAGATTTTTTTTTCTGGATGAATTCCATTTTAAATATTTGAGCACGTGGGCAACGTGCATCTCATATTTTCACTCTGGGGTGGTTAGCGCCCTTAAAGTTTTCCATTTTTAGTACAATGCCGATATCTACTGGGAACTTATGCGAACCGGATACGTGGTTACGTACGCATACACCACACACACACCAACTTTTTTTCTTCGGCTTCTTTATCTCCGATACTTTTCCTTATCGAAATGGGAGTTTCCCCAAAGTGCGTACTTGAAAAAACCAACAACACAAACCATTTACCAGACGAGAAGAAACTATATGTAGGATTAATAATTCCTTTTAAGATGAAAATTTGTTTTTTTTTTACTGAAAGTTCATCGATTTATTCAAATTTGGAGTAATAGACTAGAAGAAGTTAGTCTAAATAAAAGAAAATCCTATCTTATGAATAAGTCTGTAGATTTTTCTTGCAATTTGCATTTTTTTTGAAAATTGTTTCACAAGTTTATGGAAATTTAAACCGCAACTTTTCAACAATTCTCAAACTTGAGATATTTAAGTTTCAAAGTTTTTGATACTGCAGGAAAACTAGAAACCGCATGAGAACTGAAAAAAATTAGAAAAAAAGTCGCAGGAATTCTAAAATTCAAACCAAAACTTTCCAATTTGTGTCAAACTTATATTACGACATTTATTACACACTAGTTGACACTTATATTAGGACAAACAGATATTGGAACTCGAAGTTAAAGATCCAAATTTAATTTCAGTATTTTTCGGATTATTGCAATTTATGGAATTGCAGGAAAACTAATTAAGTTTAAAAACTGTTCATAGAAGAATTCAAAAACTAAAATCGCTCCATTGTATCATACCTCAAACTTTATATTTTAACTTAAAAGAGATAGTATGAATTGAAACTAAAACATCACATATGATACTAATTTGATTGTATCTATAATTAATATGGTTTCACAAATATTAAATTATCATTTAAATCAATAACCGTAACTAAGTTTATGTCTTTCTACACAAATGACAAGTCAAAACCAACCTCGCCAGTCATGCACGAGGTGTTCAAGCTAATGTAAGTGTATTTCAATTTATAATTCAGAAAAGCAAAGCTGCACTGATGAGGGATAAATCTAGAAACGCGTCTGCATATGGCCATTTACTTATTTTAAATTGAAAGAAATGATTTTAAAAACATGTTATTTGTCTACTGCTATAAGTTACATGAAAATGTACTAATAATAACATGCAAATGTCTGTTGTATAATTCAATATCCTGCGTGGTATTATTAAGGGAAGTAGTTATTTTATACAAACATGATATTTGCTTTGTAGTCTTAATAAAACATAATATTATAGAGCTACGAACAGGTTAAATATTTTTAAATATTCAAGCTATATTTTGTCTTTAACAAGTTTGTATCTATAATTAAATCATTAAATTATATCTATAATATTCAATGATCTAATTTTGTTCAAAGATGTTGCGGATTGTTACAATTTATGGTATTACAACAAAACTACAATTGGCAGGAAAATAAAATTCCACAGTTCTATAGAAAAAAAGTGCCCGAATTAAAAAAATTAAACCGGAACTTTTTATCACATCTCTGTGATAAACAATACCTGTATGCTCGTAGGTTTAGGGCTAAACCTACGAGCATTTTTAACAATGTAGGAACTTATAAACTTCTATTATGCTGGAATTCAGTCGGTCTTAATGTATGGCATTATTGCAGTGGGAGTATCCCCTGAACTAACGAAATTGTTGAAAGCCCAAAAAATAATTGTACGTTCAGACGTTTGTGCAGACGTCATTTTGTACAACCTAACATCCTAACTGTCCCTAGCTTACATATACTAGAAACAACTGGCTACATCCACCGAAACGAACAACTAATACCAAAAAATAAGAATAAACATAACTATTTCACCAGAACTCGTCTCAAATAAGAACTATCGTATGCGGCAAGGCTCCTGACGTTCTTGGGATTCAACTGTATAATTTACTTCCACTGGAAATAACTCCAGAACGTTCATATTGAATTTTTGAAAGAAAAATTAGAAATATTCTCGTAGCTCAATGTCCACACAAAATGAAAGAATTTTTAGAATCATGCAAATTCATTTATCAATTTCCTGACTTGCCTATATGTATTCTGTATGCATTCAACTGGGCAATAAATGAATTTGATTTTAACTTTAGTTATTTTCATTGAATATTTAAAACAAATATTTATATTAACCATTAGCAACGATTAGAGAAATTAAAATGGTTGCAGATATTAGCAACTTCTGGTATTGCAAGAAATCTGATATTCCAAGAAAGTGGCAGAAAAACAAAATTCAAAAGTTTTGTAGAGAAAAAGCTGAGAATTTAAAAAATTTAAACCTCTCTTCTTAACTTAACTTTTGTCAATCTTGTGCTATATCGTCTCAAAATTTTTAGAGATTTTCGCAATCTTTGTATTAAGACGAAAGTTATATGCAGTCCATATTCTTAACGTGATTAACCATTTCTTAATTAGGATGTCCAAAAAATCCAATCGTTAGCTTAACTATTCAAGAATACGCTGTCAAAATTTCAAATCGAAATTCGCATTCGTTTAGATTTTTATCGAGTGTTATAGAGTTTTTACCGAGTGCACACTCGTTTCACATTTGCGTGCAATCTAACTCAAAAAGTGTGGGTACCGATCATTATGAAAATTGATAGTATGATTCTTTATAAAATATCGAATTATATAAACCAACTTGTGAGATAATATCATGATTTTAAGGATATTTTTCCTTGCATAATTAGAGAAAAAATCTTGAAAATCGAAGAAAAATTTTCATTTTTTTCGCCTGCATTGAAGTTCATATTCTTAGAAAATAAGTTATTAATGTAAAATCAAAACCTTTTTGATTTCACATGAAAATCGAAATGGCTACACTGCTCGCAATTGGAAAACTAGACTTACATGATGTCAAAATTTGATTAAATTCTAGTTATTTTTACCCACCAAAAAAAATCCTAAAAAAACAGTATCAAACAGCCCCCTAATGTGGTTTCCCCCCTTTAGAGGATCAAAGTCCGTATTCTTAAGAGGAGCAAAGACGTATTCTCCCAAGTAGACAATACGTCTAATAAACTAAAAAATTAAAACCGCAACTTTCTTATTTTTGTCAAACTCGCGCTATTTCGACTCAAAATTAAAATTTTAAATTTGATCTCATTATTGTAGTTTTTTTTTTGGGAAAAGAATTTTTATATAAAACAACTAATATTGATATTTTACCAAAGTTTCGGTCAACCTTCTTCACGGCTACAAAATAAAATAAAACCCCATGAAAATACTACAAACACTACAGGATAAGTCTTATCCTGTAGTGTTTCCTTAGTATTTGTAGTATCTTAAGGTACATATTTTTGATCTTATTGTTTTCAATTTTTTTGGAGATACTTTTTCAATAGCAGGAAAGGTATCAAAATTCTGCAGTTTTATGAAGCAACAGTTTCAAAAATTCCAATTTATTATAATTTTTACGCCTACCACCTTTATGGAAAAAATACTCCAACCCAATATTCACCTACTCTAACCTAACATGGGCCAAAAATGACCAAGTCTTTTAGATCAAAATCTGTCAGTGTGAAAATCAGTCATGTCAGTCATGTCAGTCATGTCATGATCATCAGTCTAGTCAGTCATTTTTAACAATTTTTATCTTGGCCACTTTTGGCACAACAGCCATGCAACTGTGATGCTTAAGTTTCTAGATTTAGTATTTTAGGTACACATTTCAAACAAGGCATTAAAGTGAAAACATGTTGTCTTTCGTTATACAAAGCATGTAGTAAATTCGCAACGTTCAATAGAATGGAAATTCCGCATGTCTCTTAATAGATTGTTTTCTCATTATGGTTGTAAGTCGAAGCACGATCTGAATTTGAAATAAAATTAAACGCAAAGGAAACATTTAGCAAGGAAATAAGTTAATAATTAAAGATCCCATCTTCCATTTACCTGAAATGATCAATCTAAAATTCCGCACCCCCTATATATATATACACACAATATGTCTAACGCAGAAATGAAAATAATTAAATAATAATGAAACGGGAGAGAGAGAGAGATTCGGGGTTTCGGAGTGAGCGAAACGGGGGCCAATGATTATATCAAAGAAAAGGGTTTAAGCCGTTTCGAGCGAAGAATGCCTCAAATTACATTTAACATTAGGAACGATTCGTTTGGCCGATTGTAGCAGCCTTTCAACGGATTTTGATTAGTCATAGAGACAATTTAAGTCCGGAGTTTAATAGAGATACAAATCTAAATGTAAAACAGTAGCGGAGGCCGCGATTGAAATTTGATTGTAATAAATTGATACCGAGGCTCGGGGTTCATTATGACTAGGCGTTAAATTAGTCGGAGAGATAATTTATCGTATAAGTCCTAAATAAATACATTCCATACGGCGCTACGGGACGAAACGTGTCTCGGCATACATTTCCAATATCTATTTGCCCAGGCTCTCGGCAATACGACAGTCAGAGGAGGAGCTCAGATAAGAAAACGATTTATATTTAATATATTTCCTTTCTTTTTATTTTCTACACCCATACACTATCTAAAATCACTTTATAAATACATGTTGTGTATGTCTTTGCTTTAATAAATTAAACTTCTCTTGTAAAAGTACTTCCAACATCTTTTCTCTCCAGTGTTGTCTTATCTTATCTCGTCAATTTTGTCTCATAGACTTAGTCTAGTCTGAAAAATAATATCTGCCTAGTCTTGTCTGTCTGGTCACAGACAAGACCAGGTCTTGGTCTTGTAATTCTGGTCTTGTCTGTTTAGTCTTCTCGTGTGTATACTCGTCAGTCTTTACTTGTATGTATAGTCTTGTCTGTCTAATCTTGTCTTACGAGTGATGTCTGTCTGGTCTTGTCTGTCTAGTCTTGTCTGTCTAGTCTTGTGTGTCCAGTCTTGTTTGTCTAGACTGTCTATCTAGTCTTGCCTATTCAGTCTAGTCTTTCTAGTCTTCTCTCCCTAGTCTTCACTATCTAGTTTTGTCTGAGCTAGGCTTTTATGTCTGTCTAATCTTATCTGCTTTGTCTTGTTTGCCTAACCTTGTTTGTCTAGTCTTGTCTGTCTAGTCTTGTCTGTCTAGTCTTGTTTGTCAAGTCTTGTCCGTCTAGTCTAGTCTGTCATGTCATGCCTGTCTAGTCTTATCTATATCCATCTGTCTATTTTTGTCTGTATAGTCTTGTCTGTCTAGTCTTGTATGTCTAGTCTTGTTTGTCTAGTCTTGTCTGTCTAGTCTTGTCTGTCTAGTCTTGTCTGTCTAGCCTTGTCTGTCTAGTCTTGTCTGTCTAGTCTGTCTAGTCTTGTTTGTCAAGTCTTGTCCGTCTAGTCTAGTCTGTCAAGTCATGCCTGTCTAGTCTTATCTATATCCATCTGTCTATTTTTGTCTGTACAGTCTTGTCTGTCTAGTCTTGTATGTCTAGTCTTGTATATATAGTCTTGTTTGTCTAGTCTTGTTTGTCTAGTCTTGTCTGTCTAGTCCTGTCTGTCTAGTCTTGTCTGTCTAGTCTTGTCTGTGTAGTCTTGTCTGTCTAGTCTTGTCTGTCTAGTCTTGTCTGTCTAGTCTTGTCTGTCTAGTCTTGTCTGTCTAGTCTTGTCTGTCTAGTCTTGTCTGTCTAGTCTTGTCTGTCTAGTCTTGTCTGTCTAGTCTTGTCTCTCTAGTCTTGTCTGTCTAGTCTTGTCTGTCTAGTCTTGTCTGTCTAGTCTTGTCTGTCTAGTCTTGTCTGTCTAGTCTTGTCTGTCTAGTCTTGTCTGTCTAGTCTTGTCTGTCTAGTCTTGTCTGTCTAGTCTTGTCTGTCTAGTCTTGTCTGTCTAGTCTTGTCTGTCTAGTCTTGTCTGTCTAGTCTTGTCTGTCTAGTCTTGTCTGTCTAGTCTTGTCTGTCTAGTCTTGTCTGTCTAGTCTTGTCTGTCTAGTCTTGTCTGTCTAGTCTTGTCTGTCTAGTCTTGTCTGTCTAGTCTTGTCTGTCTAGTCTTGTCTGTCTAGTCTTGTCTGTCTAGTCTTGTCTGTCTAGTCTTGTCTGTCTAGTCTTGTCTGTCTAGTCTTGTCTGTCTAGTCTTGTCTGTCTAGTCTTGTCTGTCTAGTCTTGTCTGTCTAGTCTTGTCTGTCTAGTCTTGTCTGTCTAGTCTTGTCTGTCTAGTCTTGTCTGTCTAGTCTTGTCTGTCTAGTCTTGTCTGTCTAGTCTTGTCTGTCTAGTCTTGTCTGTCTAGTCTTGTCTGTCTAGTCTTGTCTGTCTAGTCTTGTCTGTCTAGTCTTGTCTGTCTAGTCTTGTCTGTCTAGTCTTGTCTGTCTAGTCTTGTCTGTCTAGTCTTGTCTGTCTAGTCTTGTCTGTCTAGTCTTGTCTGTCTAGTCTTCTCGGTCTAATCTTGTCTGTCTAATCTTGTCTGTCTAATCGTGCCTGTCTAGTCTTCTCCGTCTAGTCTTGTTCATTTATTCAATTTTCAACTAAAATTCAGTAATCTTCTTAAAAATGTTTCTTCTTCTCTTAGAAAACGCATAAGAGAAACAAAGAAGACACCAATTTGTTTTTAGGAAATATTCCATAAAAATTTAAAACAAAATTTTCCTCTTTGATTCTGACATCAGCCTTGCATATTTTAATAACCATATCAGTGTTACTTATATACACAAAACACTAATCTAATTTGTCTTGTATATTTAGTATAGCTTGTCTAGTCTTGTCTCGCTGATCTAATCTGTCTAGTCCTGTCTCGCAAGTCTTATTTATCTAGTCTTTGTGTGTCTAGTCTTGTTTGTCTAATCTGTGCAATCTTGGTTGTCTAGTCCTGCCTGTCTAACCTTCTCTGCCTATTTTTTATTTATTTTTATTTTATTTGATTCGTGAAATCTGCAAACTTTTGATCGTGAAACCATTGTTCGGTAGAACCATTGGTTGTTGCAAAAATTTCACAACAAAACACACAAAACACTAAATGATGATTTGTCTGTATTATCTGCATATATGTCTGTATTCAAGAAACAAACATTCTATGAGCAATTTCATTCTAATAGTCTTGTCTGTTTAGTTTTGTTTGTCTTATATTGTATGTATAGTTTTGTTTAACTAGTCTTGTCTGTCTATTCTGTGTAGTCTGTTGTATCTGCCAGCCGTCTATACATTTTGAAAGTATTCTTGCCATAATATTTGATTTCAGATAAACTGAGTATTTTTTTCTGTCCTTATTTTCGATGAAAAATGTACATTGGGCGTAGACAAGTGTCGAATTTGAGTCAATTACAAGTTGCATGTGAATTTATCAGCGGAGGAAACTCATCCTCGAGTCCATTATAAAGCGTCTCGCACCCCATTGGAAACAGCCGCAGCTCCGCGCACACACGGGGGGAGTCCATATCTCACGTTCCACTAATCAATCAAAACGTCCGCGACTCACTCCGAAATTATAAATCAAATTCTAAACTAATTGTCAAATATCGAAAATAAGGACGATGAAAGGGTGCAAGCGAATGGCTGATTTGATTTAGGTATTGTTGAAAGGTAGACGAATTATAATGTAACATGAGCTTGGAAATGCATTAAACAATATTAAGATATCTTGATGAAGTTTGTAGTCTGAATTCACTTAGCAACGTCTCTCTCCACTCCACCCTTAAGATCTTATCCCTAATCTAATATTCTAATTGTATTTTACGAAATGCTACATTCAGTTAACAGATTCCATGTTAACTGTTGCTCGGGCAAGCGAGTTTATATATAGACAGAGATCCTCCGGAGTTTGGAAAAGCTCCTCCGGGAAACATCGAAATCTCATTTCCGGAGCTCGAGTTATGACTGTAATTAGTAAAAGAAGCTACCCGGAGTATTGTTCTTAGTACCTTAACAAAGTTTATGTCTGCGAGGATAAGTGAATGCATTATGCAGGATAACGAATCCTATTCTATACGTTCCCGTTTCGCGCTAATTATCAAAAGAGAAAAAGGTACGGGAGGATATATTTTTAATCGACAATGGTATTAAATGCGTACGATCCCCAGTGTCTTTCTGCTTTTATTTGATGCGGAATATCAGAAGGGTAGTAGCAAAGTAAACTTAAAATCCACTCTAAAAAGGTGCTGACTCCGGCCTTTACAAGCACACGGCGATTTCCATTCCCGAATATGTAAATTTCTTACACACAAATCACACACAATCCCACCCCAATCAACTCAATCATACTATTGGTATGTAAAGAACGGTGAATAATTTCCCTATTTTTTTTAATAATAAGTTGAGTCTTGTTGCGGTGGATGAATGAATGCATTAGTATCGTGTTCTACACAGTGCCGAGGGATTCGTCTGACACTAACGACCCTGGCTCTTTTTCTCTGGCTATTGTTTCTAAAATATTATTCCCGCTAATTACATGTAATTATTCTTCTGCAGCTACAAATCTTTCCCGGAACGAGAAAATCCCCAAACATGCTTTAATCATTTATTTTCGTATCAAATTTCCTTATTTAAAAAAAATTATATTAAGAAATATATTTGCAGTAATTGTTACATAAGGAAAATGAAAATAATTTAAATGAATGCATTTTGTCTGTTTTTTTGGTTTGAAAGTTTATAATGTATACCGATTTCTAAGGCATTTAGGGCTTAGTAAAGTATGCATAAAATAATAATATAAAATGCGAAAAGCCACCGCTTTAATTTTTTAATGGGCGAATGCTTTTAGAGACGTCCTGACTGCGGCGTCTGAATATTTAAAAGTAATGCGAACGTCTAAGAGCATTGCGAACATTAAGAGAAGGCAATCGGGTCGGCCATCAAGACAATGTATGGCCGTAATATCGCGCGCGCGAGTCACGAATTAGCATCCATAAGGGATGAAAGTGAAACGGGGAACGAGCGCACAGGTGCCGCCTTCAATTTGATTTAGTTAACGAACAGAAAGGCCTAAGTTTTATTATCATTATTATTTTTTGCTGGAAAGTGAGACCACAAAGAGCATTTATCTGAATATTAATACGTTTAGGGTAATGTGATATGTGTTTTGTGGAGAGAATCTTTTATTAGACACTTTGCGGAGTTTTAGCAGCTGCGGCTTTTCCATGCAAATTGAAAAACATTGCGTGAACATAACGAAGAATATATGAAAAGTCATAAACAGACTTGTCGGCTGTCAGTGGGCGAAACCCCGAAGAATATATTTAATACTGCGACGCAGTCAGTGCCTTTCTCTCCTTCTTATGTGTTATTAACTTGTGTATATGGATGTTGTATCCTCGCATTGTTTTATTTGACGAGGCAATCATCTTTAAGGCTCTCTTTATAGCCTGATAATTTATTACTCCCCGCGTTTATATGTTGCAATTTCTTTCCGTTTAAACCCGCAAACATATTCATTCTCAAACCGCTTTTTTCCGCTGCTTCTTCTTTCTCCTCCACACATATTTACTCAAAATTTACAACAAAAAACAAATTACATATAATACATATACATTCTCGTCAAAACATCTAAAAAGGACAACTTTTACTCATCTTTTTTATAAATTTTGCATACCCGTTTATAATAATTTCAAGATTTTTTTGCATTTTTTTTGCAAAGCTTTGTAAATTTGTAAAACAGCAAAATTCAAACTAACGGTTTTTTAAATACATATTTTTAATTGTTTCAAATTTAGCGCATTAATTTAGTATTAATTTCAAGATTATTTTTGCAAATTTTAATTTAATAAAGATTGATTCCAATCAATTTTATCTAAATTGCTTGGATAGTTTCAAAATTAGATTCAGTTTTGTAAAACATAAATGCATGACAAAGTTGAAAACTGAACATTGGAATTTCAAACTTTTATTTCTTATATACACTCTTCGCATTATTATTATTATTATTATTTAAACAGTTAACAAATACAGTTACATATTTCAGTCACATAATAGTATATTATGTAACGAGAGTTGTAAGAAGCATATTACGTACTAGCGGAACAGTTACGCACAACCCGCGTAGCGTTCCGCGAAATAATAATTCCGCGAATACGTAATTGCCTTACAACTCGAGTTATGTACTATACTTTATGTACGACCACACTAATTTGTTTCTGTTTAATAAAAAAAATATGTTTGATGTAACAAACTTATTTCTTATTAGGTACATTATTTAACATTATAATGAACAAACAGTTGTATTTTCATATATAACTGTTACTCGACATTATTTAACTTTATAGAAATGAAAAGAAATAAATTCTCAATGGTTACATACCTTATTATTTAGTACTTATTTGGCTTAAACCGGAATAAGAGTGCTCATAGATATAGGCAACCCAATGCACACAATGTCAATTTCTGTTAGTTTGAATTGTGGCACGGGGGGCGCTAAAGGTATGAGCACGTAGTAACAGCTCTCAACCAATCAACGAATCGTAAACGAAATGCACGTGTGTGTTATCAATCATAACTTATCATTAATCGCGGATTGTTAAATACGTGTGTGTTATGATCTATTTACATAGTCCACGAACTGTACAATAATGGGCATTTACAATAGTGGTAGTAAATAAATATAATTACATGATTGCACTTAAGTACGGTGGTGTACCTGTATGTTCACTGACAGCAGAAGCTGAAAAAGGAATATTGGTAGAGAGTATCGTGTAGATAAAAGTTGATCAAAATGCAAGCAGAAGTGAACCTTATGCTGTAGTGTTGAAAGTAACGTCTAGAATGTAGATATATACTATAAGTGTGGTGATTAATATAGATAGTCCTTACATTTTCTGACAATTTTTTTAAAGTTCCTGATTTTTCTTAAGCCGTCCGGTAAATGTTTATAGATTTTTGACGCTATAATAGTCGGCACTTTTTTTGCTGGCTTTTGTAACGAAAGGGATCATGACGTTATTTCTGGTTTGATATGAATGGCTAACAGTCTTTAACACAATCTTTTTTATATGTGTTTACAGTTAACAAGAAGATGCAGAGATCTTATATTCAATACATCTTTTATATATACTAAGTCGGCGGAGTATAATTTGGTTTTGGAAAGAATAACTTTTAGAATAGAAATATGTGCAACATTTAGTTACTTTATGACATTTTTATACATGCCGTAGACTATAATTCCTCAACAAATGATTGCATTCAGCCAGTGGTTTGTATAAGCAGATGAGTATTTTTTATTGACAAAACCATGTAAGATATAGAATTTATATATCACTCTCTTATTTTTTGTTAGATCCAATACATGGACGTCCCATCTTACAATTAGATGATTGTCAATAATCAGTCAGAGGTATTTCGTACTATTTGATTCTTGTATTGTTCCGTTCATGTTATCAAAATTAATTTCTTGGTCTAGAAAAGTCGTCAGGTCTAGAAAAAGTTAAAATAGAAAATGCTTGTTTTCTTAATGTTTAATTATAGATTACTGTTTTTATTTTTGTCTTCGTCCTAACTTGATTAAATATCAAATCAAATATATTTATTATCTAAGGATATACAAGATGTACATATAAGATAAGTAAAAAGAAACTAAAAAATTACATGAAGATTGAACTTAAAGAGCAAATAAGACATTCTATATAAAATGCAGGAAATTAAATAAAACAATAAACGAGATTTGTCCATATCTAAGATTTTGATTCTAAGAATTCATAGCGTTTTTCACTAATTGTAAGATATTTTTTAAAATTTGACTACTAGGCTACCTTAACTACTACCTTGGCTAATAGGTTACTACCTTGACTACTAGGCCACCACAAGTACACAAGTAGGCTTCCGAATACAAACCACTGTATTTTTGTTGGCTATTTCTAGATTTTGTTTTTTTGCAGCGCATATCTTTTTTTGTGTAGCCTTTAGTTAAGTTTTAGTATTTTGCTTTTTTTGAAAAAGAAAAGTCCTATTTAACCTTGGAAATGGCGCAGCTTTCTTTTTAACATTTTAACGATTAGATTCAAAATAGACAATAATCCAAAATTATCCTTTATCGTGCCAATGCGCAAATTTTTAGTACATGAAAAATTTTCCGTTCCTGAAAAATTTTCCGATCCGTTTGTGACGAAAAATAATTACTCATTGTCGAAAGACCGAAAAAAAAGTCTGCTGTATGGGCAAAATGGGATGGCATGGGACGAAAGTTTTTGGTTTGTGGGATGGGACAGTGGGACGAAAATGTGATGGAATGGGACAGTGACAAGGACCCGTCCCACGGGATGGGATCTGGAACAAGAAACTTGTCCCATGCTTATCTGTACTTTATTTTCAGAGCTTCTATTCAGAACAGCTATTCTCAACCGCTGGTCCGGCGGACCACCAGTGGTCCGCGGAGAAATTTAACTAGTCCGCGGACAATTTTTTCTATCAGCGAAAAATATTTACTTATGAAAAAAAAAATCTAAATTTTTAAATTACGAAATACAAATATCTAATTTTAATTAAAACTAATTTTAATTCTAAGTAATTTATGATTAGTACGAATAGTAAACGATAATAAAAATGTTACAATTAACTTATGTAGTAGTTCTTTAATACCCAGTAAAATTTTGTTGTTAAAAAAATATCACTGGTCCGCGAATTTGTTTACAAATTTTACTGGTCCGAGGGCCAGAAAAGGTTGAGAAACGCTGCTCCAGAGCATAACGTTAAGCTGCTTCTAAGTGTTTGTAAATTTTGACAGCTTCTTGTGAAGTGTTAGTGTTTATCCTTAATCATTGCAAACGATTCTTCAATCTTATAAATATAGCATGCCATCTCATAAACATCCATCAAAAAGTATGACAGCATCATCGGCGTATGAGATGATTGTGAGATTTTTGTCTATCGTCCAGAGTGAATTTATATAACGAATAGAAAAAATTGGACCCAGTACTGTTCCTTAAGGGACTTCCTTCGTTACTAGCAAGGGTGTGCAAAGTTAGTGTTTCACTCTCAAGAATTGAGTACGTGAGCTAAGATCATCACGCCTCACGCCATAGTGTTCAGGAACATCCAGCTGTATGGTGTATTAGGTGTAAAAAGGTCGCTAGGTGTAGAAATATAGCAATTTTTTTGGTTTGAACTGCCTTTTGATGCTATTGATTAGGCATCACATGTGCTGACACCTTCCTGAAAGCCGTACTGTTTAATATTTATAATATTGTTTTTTACTAGAAATTCGATTATTTCAAAACATTTTTAGAATTGATTTCAAATTTAGCAAATTCATTAATATTAGCTTCAAAAAAGATTTTTTTAAAATTTTGATAGAAATAACATGGACATTTTAAAATATTTACGATGAAATCGCTTTTTTTATTTAAGGCATTCAGCACAAAAGCGGACTATTTCTCAATTTTGATTTCACCTCAATTTTTCTGAATTTGCGTTTGTGGCATTAATATACATTATTGTCCGCAGGAATCTAGCAAAAGTAAACTTAACCTAATCAAAATTAGATTACAATATAAAAGGAGTTGTAGGATTGAATGTTTTTTATATTGTCTGCAATATTGCACTAATTACAAAATTAATTATATGTGTTGGGGTTAGTCCGCTTTTGCGCTCAATATTTTATTTACTTTCTCATAAGTTCCTATGTCTTTCATTAGTCCGCTTTTGTGCTCAATATTTTATTTAGTTTCTCATAAGTTCCCATGTTTTTAAATGAAGTTTGGAAAAAATAGCAAACTGTAAATGATTTACAAGTGTTGTTGGACTGTTTTTTTTAAATTGTCGATGTGTTTAAACAAGAAAACCTCAAGTGAATTTAGGTTTAAGTTTTAAATTTCTTAAGTAAGAATTCAGGTTTATGTTAGGTTTATGATTTTAAGTTAAGTTTAAACGATCTTGACGCAATCCTCGATAAATTCGAATTCGAAAAAAAAGGAAGAAACGAGAGGCAGGATGGATTCTCCCTCTATATTATTTTGTATTTTATTTTGAGACAAAAAAATCATGATGAAGGAAAAAAAGCTTCGATGTATGGTATAGACCAGGGATCACCAATTAGTTTCTTCAGGGGTCCGGTTTTTAAAATAAAATTACCATCGCGCTCCGTTTCTTGAGTTTATTAAATAGGCAAATGTAATGTACAGAAGTAAAAAGGAATTTTTTTACATATCAACATTACATTTATTGCCTATTTGTAATTGAACTATTCGTCTGAAGTTTGGAGTAAAGTTGGTGCAAGTCGAGATCGAAATTTAGTTTTAATTAACTTTATCTTCGAAAATGCTGCTTCATAAATATATGTAAGGGTTATATATGTACCCAACTATAGTAAGAAATTTCAAGACTAATTTTTTTCAATTATGGGTATTTATTACCACACACAAATTTTATCCAGAACTTTTCACAAGGAAGTTATGTTTGTGTTTTGATACTGTTTTTTTCTTAGAAATCGATCATTTCTCTGCAAAGTAGCTTTATTACTTCGGTAAACATTTGCGGCTTCGTTGCTGCATCATCATCAAGATGCAGAGAATAAACGTTGCTGAGGATTCCGACAATATTTTCTCAGTTCTTGAAATCTGTGAATGTGTTTTCAAATTCCGATTTAAGATCCTTAATGCACATCTAGTATAGACCGTCGTCAATTTCGTTGTCACTGCTGATTATTTTATTTAAATTAGGGAAGGGCAGACATTCATTACCAAGGTCATTATAGAAAAGATCGAGGTTTCTAGAATACGTTTTTACTTCTGACATGAGTTCCCATATGCACTTTCCTTTGCCTTGAATTTTAAGATTCAAGTCATTAATATGTTTAAAAATATCCATTAAGATAGCAGCGGAAGATACATTTTCTTTTTTAATTAGAATACTAGATATGAATTGGATGAAATCTGATCACTGTTGAAACGAAATGTCTTCAAATGTTCTAAAGTGTTGAACTATCTTAAAAGTAGTATCGTCATATTGTGCATCAACTTCTTCAAGAAATGATTTCAATTTACATCTTTCAGTGATGATTTATCACGAAGAAAATTTACTATTTCAATCACTTTAATCTCAAAATTATTACTAAGTTTGCAGCAAAGCACAGTTATAATATTATACAGTGGTAGAAAATAAAATTTTCATTACATTTTGCATTGGTCCTCATTAGGTCCTTTTTTAGTCCCAACCATTGCTGGCGGACCCTCAGTAGTTACTGTTAAAAAAAATTTCAGGTCTAAATCATCTTAATCGAAATAATTCATTACCGCGTTGTCCATATCTTCTCCTCGGGTTCTTCATAATAATGGCAAAACAGCCAACATCTCCCCCAACAAAAGTTTTTCTTATTTGGTCCAGTACGCGTACAAAAATAACCAGTTGTGCCTTATCATTCACGTGGCATCATTCATCCATAGACAAGGAGTAAAAGTTTGCATTATTTAACTGCCTTTTCACATCACAATGATTTTATTCTCATAAAACGTGCGTATTTCTTGTGTTAGTAGACGCGGATAACCGGACCTGTCGAGTAGTATCAATAATAACTTTTCTGTTCTCAAACAGAACATGCCTCGACAAAGGAACTATGTCAGTATCAGTAAATGGTTTCATATGCTTAGCAAGAGTCCAAGAAACATGCGAGGAAGCCTCACCACATTTTTCATGCTCAGTCATTGAACGACTCACGATCTGGGTCGAAGATGCTTAGCTCGATAATAAACTTTTAAGCAATTTTAGATTTACGCATGTTACTACCAAGTGGAAATTTTTCGACAAATAATTTATGTTTAGTATCATAATGCCGTTTAATATTCGAGCTTTTAATTAACGTCACTGTCTGCTGACAAATCAAACACATTGGTACTGCTCCAGTACGATTTGGCAGCTTAAAGCAATATAAATCGGTCCATTCTGACAAAAACTGTCTATTTTCGATTTCCACCTTTCTTTTTTTCGGTTCCATTGTAAAAAAAAACTTGCAAATGTAAGCAGATAATTAAACTCATAAGGTAGGCAAAACACTGCCAGCGAGCGCCGGCGTGAAGCTTGCTGTTGGTGCCCCCGCTCTCGCGCCTCGCCGCGCCTCGCGTCACACTCTCTCTCTCGCACATTACTTCGCTCGTCGAATTGACAACAATACAAGTTACTGTTTACTTAAAGTCCGCACAAAACAGGTCGGCGGTCCGGATCCGGACCGCGATCCGCCATTTGGTGACCCCTGTTATAGAAGTCTTCAACGGTCTACTTGCAAAAGGACGTAAGTCAGATTTTTTGAGAAATTGAGGTTTTGGTATATCTGCATTCATATCGCTACATCGCACGCCCTGAAACAAATCCGGTGTCCTAAAGTGTTTGATGTGCTAAATGTTGTATGAAATTGAAATGGGATTTCTATATTTCTATATTAAACTTATCTATAATCTATTTTACTTCCTAGATTGAAAAATATCTTAAGTCTAAAATTGCTAACTGTTTTTACAGTCTAAAATGTTTTATACTAGAACCTCTTTAATGTCATTTTATACTATACTCGTACCGGCGAGAAAATGCATCTCGACGAGTTTTGCGCATACCCCCACATTATTTTGAGTGCGCGGTGTATTTGTTAGTTTACTGTATTTAAAAAACTGACGCATATTTCTTAACTCAAACTAATCTGGGCGTATCTCGGCGCGTCCCTTGCCCCTCATACCTCGGCGCAGTACAGCTGCATTCTCTCGCCGGTCCGAGTATAGATAGGCAAAATTATTTATTAACTTGTCTTACAAGCATTGAATATAAAAGGTGTGCTAATTTAATATTGGTGAAACCACACTAATTCTAGATACAATCATAAACTTATAGTATATTATAGCCTTGCCACTTATGCACGAGGTGTTCAAGTTCATGTAAGTGTATTACAATCTATAATTCAAAACAGCAAAGCTGGACTGATGAGAGATAAATCTCGAAAAGCGTCTGCAGATGGTTATTCACTTAATCTAATAGAAAGAAATGATCTTAAAAACAATGATATTTATCTAGTACTCGTTTAGTGACATGAAAATGTACTGGGGGTGGTAATAACAAGCAAATTTTTCTTGTATAATTCAATATACTGCGTGGTATTAGCCAGCGAAGTTGTTATTTCAACATGGAGTTCGTTTTGTAGTCTTAATAAGACTTAATATTATAGAGCTACGAACAGGTTGAATTTATTTATATATTCAGGCTACATTTAATGTCTCTCCTATTAAGCTACATGTTCTGGACTTATGCCTTTTTGCATGTAGACCACCGATGTGTGGTTATGTAACTTATTACTGCAATACCAAATATTAAAAAATATTTTTCAGCAAGTTTTAATTCGTGACCACAGAAGTTTCCTTTTCGAAATTATCCTGTCTTCCTTAAATTTGTGCTTAATTAAATCCCTGTGGAATGGGATCAGAATTATTTCACGGTGTTTCCTGCATGTCGTAAAAGGCGACTCTAGGGACAATAATTGAAACTAATTTTTTGTAATAAAATGTTTTATCTTAAATTATTTAATAAACAATATAATTACTTAGTTTTAGGTGTTTATAAATTAGGTGTTACTTGTTAATCGTAAATTAAGTATTATTTTTATAAATCCACTAAGAAAACTAGTTCTCTTGCTTTAATATAAATATTTAAATTTCCCATTTCTTCTGAAAATCATTTGTTGTCTCTAGCGGATAATATAACATTGACAGAAATTACTATCCCAATGTTATATTATTCTCTAGTATAGCAAGCGCACGTGGTGGTCTAAAATATGTCTGACCCTGGTTCTAGATAAATATGATAATGTCACTTCATTTCCCATCGAACACCCGACTAAATAAAGTAAATTGTAGTTTATATTTAATTTAATTTGAGATTAGATGACAAATCCATACTGGTGAAGCCAAAATACATAAATGCGTCTATGTACGTTATTATTAATGTTTATCAGGTTATGGTGTTTTTTAGCAACCCACATGGTCTCTCGTTACACGAAAGTGCAGGAAACCAAATTGTACTTGTAATTATATTTAGTTATTTTTAGTCATGAGTGACTTAGAACATAGTAATTTCTTAATTCTTTTCTTGTAATTTGTTGTCTCATTCAAAATTTCCACAAGACAAATTTCTATTCGCTAGGTAAAGAGTTTTCGTTTACAATCAAACTAATTTCAAGTCGTTAAAACGGGACTAAATCAAAAATATTTCAGGTGATTTATATTTTTTTCTTTTTATACTTTAAGACCAAACTGAATTTTAAACATAGTTATGTTGGACACAAACGTGTAAATGTTGAAAATGAATCTTTGTTGTAGAAAGTACAACTAGCTAATGACCAGAGTATAAAAAATATTTCTTCAAATGTTTTCATATTTTGCACATTAATTAGTTCTACTATTTAAAATAATTTTTGGAATCAAAATTGCATGGACAGTGTGAATACTAGACTTTGTTTTGTAAGATCCAAACTTCCAAATGTTGAATATAGATGCAAATTGTAAACTTAAATTTCTCAAATATATGAATAGGATGGTTGCGACTGTTACTACTTTGTACTTCATACTTACACTGAATTGAAAAAATCATTATGTTTTAACCACACTTATATGGACTTATTATATACATTATTTGTGTATTTGACCATCTTGAAGTTATTATATATATATATATATATATATATATATATATATATATATATATATATATATATATATATATATATGTATATGTATATATATATATTTTTTTGTTTTGTTATTTTATACTTTATTTACTTCAAGAAGATTAATTATATAACAAATTGAAAGTTTTAGTTTTTAGTTTCATATATAAAAGTTCATGTTTTACCCTGATGATAGCTATTTTTTTAATAATAGAGCGCCGAAACAAAATAACAAAATAAGTGTACCTATTCCATTTTATAACTCAAAACAGCAAAACTGCTCTGATGAAATGCGTCTGCAATAACAATGTTATTTATCTAGTTCTTGTTTAGTGCCACGGAAGAGGACTGAGGGCTAGTAAATAGCATACAAATATCTGTTGTGTTTCAATATGAGATTTGTTTTACAGTCTTAAAAATACTTAATAATTTTATAGAGCTACGGAAAGGTTGAATATATTTATATATTCAAGCTGTATTCTGCTTTAATAAGTTGGTATGACTGTATCTATAATTAGTTTGGTTTCAACCCAATATTCAACAAACATCCATATTTTGAAAATCAAACATAGCAAAGTTCAAACGTAACTATTTAAAAAAAAAATATTTTGCGCATAAATTAGTTCAAATTTAACGAATAATTTCCTAAAATGTGATCAAAATTGCATGGAGAGTTGTAAATCTAGATTAGTCCAGATAGTTTTGTAAGACACAAATTTTTAAGACAGTCTTGCAAGGTATTAACTTACACCTGTTTTTTTTTGCTGATTCCCTAGCTGAGTGCATAGAATCCACTCCATGTAGCTATGGCCACTTTCAAGAAACTTTTGCTCAATCACCTCGAGTTTCGTCATTTGTACCAAGTACAACAGTAAAGTAGCAGCTTCTTCCTATTCTACCCACTGTTTATTTCCTATACGTTTCAGGTGAACTTAACGGGTTTTACCATTCGCACATCAATTTTTTCGGGACAAGCGGAAATGCGCTTCTCTAAAACATGGAGACCAGGAACCGACCTGTAGAACCCCCAAAACATAATTTTGTAACCAAAAAACAATTTTGAGCCAAAACTCGATTAAGCGGGTATTTCTTTTACTCCCACGATACATTTTTTTATTTATTACTACCTACTAGTCTCTAGTATTACTGGAATTATTTGTGTAAATTTTGGTCAAAATTTCAAAAACCATTTCAAACCTGGACATAGTTTTCATCGTAGATTACATCAACATGTTTTAATTGCAAACTTAAACTGAAATATAATAGTTTCAGGAATATATTTGTAAATTTTGATCAAAATTCCATTGACATTTTCCAAACTAGACTTTTCAATTCATTTGCTTTAAAAATTTGCATAAATTTTATGTAGAATTACATGGACATATTAAAAATGTTATTGACAATTAAACATTGCAAATTTGAAACTTACATGTCGCAAATGTATATTATTCAGTTGCTTTCAGATTTCCCAAATAGAGTAGTATATACTTTTCGTTGTAATCTACACCAAATGTTCATTAAACATTAAAAATTTAAACTTAAATTTCGTAAATTCATATGCTTCAATTGCTGTATGGATTTTGCTAACATTGCTGGAACAGTTCGAAAACTAGACAAATTTTTTGTAAAACGAAAGAGTCAAATGATTGGATTGGATTGGCAAATTTCAAAATTAAATTTCTCCAAAACATATTTTCGATTTTTAAATTTTGCATAATACAAATAATAATACAGATTATAAGAAAATTTTTTAAATTTTGTTCAGAATTGCATGGAAAGTTTCAAAATTAGCATAATATTCAACATTCGTTTAGAAATATAGAAAATTACTTGTGAAAGATGTTTAATTGTCTATTTGACATTCATGAGACATGTTTTGTTGTTGATATAAGCGTTGGTTTAGTATGTGAAAAAAAGTAAAAAATACGAATACAAATAGAAATGACTGGACAAGAATGGTATGGATAATTTAAGGTGGAGAGCCGTCGGGGCAAAGTAATACAAATGTGTTTGTTAACTGAAATTATTATTTACATAGAAGAGGTTGCTGCTACATGTCAGTTATTTGCGCTGCTGACCCACGGTTTTCATACATCCTTAATGTTAAGTCAACAATGTTTACGTGTGTGTATACCCCAGCGCCGTTTCGTTCCACTTATATCTCTATGAAACACAAATATCCCACTTTTAATTACAAGTAGATCCGCAGGTATTATAAATCAAACTTGCACCCCTCCGAAAACACATATACATGTCCATTCGCGTTTATTGTTTGCTACGCGGCTTAACAAAAGCTACGATTTAATTGCATGCCCACCCTCCTCAAACCCAAGCGTACTTTTCGTTAATCTTATACAGGGCCCGATCTCTTCCACATATCTCTACGCAAATTAAATCTTAAATGAAATTTGAAACTATTTTCCCTCGCTTTTTCTTGCTCCCTGTGATGATATATCGCGGGCTTCGCATTATTAGTTGGACTATGTGTTTTCGCCGGAATGCCCGCACGCTTTGTTCAGTCGCCGGGGAGCGAAATGAATTCGCATACGGCCGCAGTAATTCAGAGAGGATTTTCCACAAACGAAATTCTTTTCGATTTTAACGGTCTTAAGCAAACAACTCTTGATATATTTAATGGAACAAGACAAACTGAGGGTTTTATAAGAAATTGGTTTAGTTTGACTAAACATTAAAGTAACATGCCGTATTGACTAAGTATTAATAAAATAAGAGTCGTATTATGTTCGGACCACAGTACAAATCACTACCGAAATCTACAAATCTATGTTCGGACCTTGTCAGACATTTTCGTGCCCAATTATATACACAGAATAAGGATTATTAGGCTAGCGGTATATACCGATAAGTTCCTTTACTGAAGGATCTATATTGAGTGATTAATGTACAAAAAAGGGTTATATTTTAATGTGGAATTATCTGGTGACGATAGGACGACATAATATTGTCATATCGTCAGCAGATAATTCCAAGTATATATCTATTTTTTTTCTTGCACAATTTGCACAATACAATATTGTCTATTTAGTTTTGTCTATCAAGGTTTACGTAATTTTATTTTCTCCATTAAATTATCAAGCTTCTCGCAACTCAATGTTTTTTCTATCAGGAATTACACTATTTAATTTTGTATATATATTGAGTTTTTCAATAGGGACGACGCATTTTGTTTTGACATTTCTCGAATAGGAATGAAGCAATTGGCTTCGCAATTATTTCATATTTTGAAACGTTAGCGTTAACGTAAACGTTAGGACATTTAATCATGGAGAGATACACGCTTCAAAAACGTTTGCAAATTATTAAGCTTACCAACGCTGTAACGCGCAACTACGTTGCTCGCGCTTACATCAATTTTGGGTCGACGAAACCGTCCAACAAGACGGACTATTGAACGTTTGGTGCAAAAATTCGAAACAAATTATGCATTGCATACTGTACCAGTGCCTCTGCGACAAATTAATGCTCGAAGTGAAGAAAATATCGTTCGAGTAAGTGTAAGTAGTTAAGGATGTCGACTGCTCGCCGATCGCAGGCGTTAAACATCAGTTTGACCAGTTTGTGGCGAATTTTGCGGAAGGATTTGGCTCCTCGCCCGTATACGATAGGGTTGACTCAAGAACTGAAGATGACGATAGGGTTGACTCAAGAACTGAAGATGGACCAGATGCAACTTGACGACAACTTTCACAAGAAAATCATATTTTCGGATAAAGCTCACTTCTGGCTCGATGGTTTTGTCAACAAGCAATATTGCCGCATTTGTTCGAGTGAGCAGCATGAAGTGATGCAGAGCACACAACTTTATCTGAAAAAAATTAAGTGTCTTGTGCGGTTTTCATGCTGGCGGCGTCATGGGCCTATTTTTCAACGGCGATCGCTACAGGGCAATTATATCGGAGTAATTTTGGGACCACCTCGACGCTACGGACGATATGTGGTTCGAACAGGACGGCGCATCGTGCCATACATCGTACGACACAAGCAATTATTGATGACCAAGTTCGGCGAGCGAATAATCTCACGCAACGGTCCTCGCGAATGACCTTATTCGTGCGATTTAACCCCTTTGGACTTTTTTCTTTGGGGTTACATTAAATCGCCAGTCTATGCGAAGAAGCCAGCAACGTTAGAGGAGATGGCCAACGTCGAACGCGAAATTTCTTGTATTTCGGCCGATTTGTGTGCTCGAGTCACGAAAAATTGTGTCCAGCGTATTCACTCGTTCCAGCGCCACCGCGGCGGATATTTGAACGATGTCGTATTAGATAATTAATGGCATCGATTATACTTTCATTTGAAATAAAAATCGTTTCCGTAGCTGACCCACATGTCTTTTAATTGATAAAACAAAATGCGTCCCTCTTAATGAAAAACCCATTAGTTTTGCCAACCAAGGTTTGCCCCACTGAATCTTGTTCATGTACTTTTGTTTGTCAAGTATCGAGCAACTCAAGTTTATTAATTTAGTTTTCTCTATCAAGGCTTGCAAAACCAAATTTTGTCTCTATCAATATTTGCGCAACTCAATTTTGTCCAATTAGTTTCGTCTCCCAAGATTGAAACTCAAGTTTGTCTATTAAGATTTGTGTAAAAAGTGCCGATAGCAATTCCTACTGTATAATCCTTATAATGTTATTGATACGTATACATATCCTTCCAATTGCATGGTTAAACTATGTTTAATTATATATGGATATGAAGATTAAAACATACTCCGTCTCTGTAAAATCCAAGCTTTTGGAAAATAAAATATTTAAAAAAAAAGTTCGTCGTTAAAATTAATTAATATATGGAGTGTTGATAAGTGCCTTGTCCACGTGTCTTTCATCCTGTATAAACAGGCGGCACGCATTTCTTTAATAAAGGTGATATTCTAGCTACTGCATTACAGACTAAGTTATTATTAAAATTAGATCATTAATCACTCGGTGACATCTCTGACAGGACGTCTCTCCGTCCCCCCAGTAACCAAGGGTGTCATCACCTTCTGCTTTCTGCTCATTTGTAACGTAAATATTCGCCAAAACGAAAAAATAATAATAATTATCCCGACAGGAAGTTCATTAGTCAAGCTAATATAAAACCTATCAATATCTTGTGAACAAAATAATAAAAAAAACTGTGTATGTGTATTAAAATATAATTTTCGTCGTGAATAGGCGTGACGTGACACCTCGTTAGGGAAAAAAAATGTTTTTCCAATTCCAACCCTAAACAGTCAATATTGTCAGAATTACCTGACGGCTTTCGTAAATAAACATTTATTATATTCTGTTGAAATAATAAGGGTTAAAAAAACCATGCGACCCGAAACCCAATTTGTACGTTTCCAGTAACCAGAGATGATTAAGCCAACAGGGAATAAGACCCCCGATTTTTCTTTTAATAAACATCCCAATTTGTTATTAAAAAACGCATCCTAATTAAAACCTTGAGATGCTTTTCGGTCGTAATATTTCTGGGGAAGAGTCGAGCACCTTCGCCGATTTTAATATGCATCCTATCGAATATTAATATCAATTGTGCTTCCCTCCGGCTAATATAACTACAGTAGGTTCTGCTAATTATTCGTTTAATAACTCAACTCCGGCTCAAAATCTACACTGATTGACTGTTAATTGCCCCAAGACGTAATTAAATTTTAATTGCTCGCTTACGATTCACATGGATTTAATTGATATTTCTGTTCGAAAAGAAACTCGAAATAACTGAAATTTCTTAAACTCACACGATTTTACATCATTTTTATCAACATGATTTTTATTTGTTCATTGACAAACTTTTTGCAAATTCCTTAATTTTTGTCTAAACTACCGATTTCCTCATATTTTGATAATCACTGGAGTCTACTACATTTAATGGATTTTTCATTAAGAGCGATGCATTTTGATTTTTCAATTAAAAGACTTGTGGGATAGTTATGGAAATGATTTTTATTTCAAAAGAAAGTACAGTTGATGCCATTAATTATGGAATACGACATCGTTCAAATGTCCACCGCGGAAGCGCTGGCACGAGTGAATACGCTAGACCCAATTTTCCGTGACTCGAGCACACAAATCGGCCGAAATACCAGGAATTTCGCGTTCGATGTTGGCTCCTCTAGCGTTGCTAGCTTGTCGGCATAGACCAGCGATTTAATGTAAACCCACAAAAAAAGTCCAAAGGAATTCAATCATACGAACGAGCCGGCCATTCGCGAGTACATTTGCGTGAGATAATTCGCTCGCCGAACTTGTTCGTCAATAATTCGATTCTGTTCTGTTGTCTGTTGTCCTGTTGGAACCACATATCGTCCAAGTCTAAAGCGTCGAGCTGGTCTCAAAAATACTCCGATATCATGGCCCTGTAGCGATAGCCGTTGACGGTTGCTGGCGCGCCGTTTTTATCAAAAAATAAAAATGGCCAACATTGTTTTAGCGTGTATCACTCCATGATTAAATGACATAGACTGACGTTTCAAAATATGAGAGAATTGCGAAGCCAACTTCACTCCTATTCGAGAAATGCCAAAAACAAAATGAGTCGTCTCTACTGAAAAACCCGATACTTAATACATAGTAATTGTCTGTAACTAGACAATTATTCGTGAATTTAAGAATATATTTGATTTAAAAAAATCAGTAAGTTTGTGGAAGCCATAAACCGTGCGGGTTAAATAGTAGAAATTTGATAGGTATGATTGAAAAAAGACTGGCTTTAAACAAAAATCGATTCGATTCAACACTTTGTAGAAAAATTGTGTTTATATAGCGGATAAATCAATTTATTGCTAATTCCGTTTAATATACATAACTAGATTACAGTCTACCGTTTAATCTAGGAACTAGGCAGGCTAGATAAGTTAGTCGAGATATAGTGGACTAAATTAGATAAAATTGGTTGAAAACTAGAACGTCGTATCTAATCTGAGACTCAAGAAATAGGTTTTCAAATTTACTGATTTTTTTAAGATTCAATACTTATAAATGGTCTAGATTAGGTAGACTTCCAGTTTTTGATCTAGAACTCACGTAATTTACTAGATAGACTAGTGTATATTGACTTAGATCTATATACTTAAAATCTCTGAAGAGCAGTGAAAACTAGCAGGATATATCTTAATTACTTGGTAGTCATTGGTCTACGTGTAGTCAAACTTAGCAATTTGGTTCGGGTCTGGTAGAGTACGAATCTAAGTTCAATGACCTAGAACTTAGACTAATACACTGAGAATGTTATACTACACATACAGATAATTACATTATCTATTTAGTAATTTAAGCTAGAATGTCATAGCTATTCTAGTTAACTAAATTCCAACTAGTAAACCTAAACTTTCTTTTCTGTTGGAGTTAGTGGTGACTTGAATATCGAAATTGTATCTAGATCTAGAATTACATTAATGTAACTAATTCTTACATCGTAACCCTTTAGCTTCAATTCAAGTTATAGACCATTAAGACCATTAAGTTATAGAACGCCACAAATATAAGTGAAGTTGATTATTGGAAGTTGAGTGAAGGTTAGGTTTTCATATGACATGTGTGTAGGAAGATCTGAACTTAGTTTCAGTTATTGATTTAAATGATAATTGAATATTGGGGTCAAACCAAACTAATTATAGGTACAATCATACAAACTTATTAAAGCGAAATATAGCTTGAATATATAAATATATTTAACCTTTCCGTAGCTCTATAAAATTATTAAGTCTTTACTACAAAACAAATCTCATGTTGAAACACATCATTATATATTTGTCTGTTATTTACTTGTCCCCAGTCCACTTTCGTGGCACTAAACAATAACTAGATAAATAACATTGTTTTTAACATTGTTATTTATTTAGTTCTTGTTTAGTGCTACGAAAGTGGACTGGGGGCTAGTAAATAGCAATCAAATATCTGTTGTGTTTCAACATGAGATTTTTGACATTATTTTCTACATGAGATTTTTTTGTAGTCTTAAAAAGACTTAATAATATTACAGAGCTACGGAAAGGTTGAATATATTTATATATTCAAGCTATATTCCGCATTAATAAGTTGGTATGATTGTATTCTATCTATCTCTGATCTATAATTAGTTTGGTTTCACCCCAATGTTCAATTATCATTTTATCAATAGCTGATGCTAAGTTCAGGTCCTTCTACACATATGTCATATCAAAACCTCAATAGCCCGGCACACGTTTTTCAAACTAATGTAAGTGTATTCAAAAGAGCAAAGCTGCACTGGTAAAATATAGATCTTGAAACGCGTCTGCAGATGGCTATTAACTTGGGTTAAATAGGAAGATGTGATCCTAAAAACAATGTCATTTATCTAGTTCTTGTTTAGTGCCACGAAAGTGGACTGAGGTCTAGTAAATTGCAGACAAATATCGGTTGTGTTTCATTTTTTTTGGCGCCTTAAAAGTCTAGTCTAGTAGATTATACAGTCTTTTTTGTGTCTATTTTGGGTCTTTAGCTGATATCTTAGGAACTAGACTACTACGAGTTACGTAAACGAGCTAATATCGGTTTAGAATTAGAAGAATCGGATCTCAGACTAGATACGATTCTAATCTGAGATGAGAGATATATGCCAACAAGTTTTGCTAGATTTACTGTATTTGGACTAGATATACTTCTAGTTGTAGATCTATAACTCACGTAGTTTACTAGATTTACTACTGTAAATTGACCTAGATCTAGATAATTAAATTCTCTCTAAACTAGTGAAAACTAGAAGGAAATAGATCAATTAGTATAGATGCTATTGGTAGACAGACTTGAAATATGGTAATTTAGTAGATTTCGGGTGGTTAACCAATATCTAAGTAATTAAACAAGCTAGAAGAATGTTAACACTACCCTTATATATAATTCAATCATCTATTTAGTAAACTAGTTTAGGATATCCTAACTATACTCGTAAACTAGATATCGATCAATTTTACAAGATTTTCTTCTGGTGGAGTTTATGCTGACTTTAACGTACAATTTGATTCAAATCTTTAGTGAATATCTCAGAACCTAGACTAACTAGATAAGAACGTTAACACTAAGCACATATATAATTTAGTAATTTAGTAAATTAAGATAGAATATCGTAGTTATTCCATTTAACTAGATGTCTACTGGTATACTTATTTTCTTTTCTGTTGAAGAGGGCTGCACACGATCCGGCAGGCCTGCCAAGTAGAACTGAACAGTCAAGGAGGCCGGTTACCTAATGCAGTGTTGCGCAAACTATTTTCATTTGCGACCCAACATTTTGTATAAAATTTTATTGCGACCCCTGGTTAGAAAGTAGACATTTTTTAAATTTGTTTTATTGACATTTCACTATTTTACTGCTACCTGATCCTTACACAAGAAAGGCCCAAATTTCTTTATGAATTTGACGATCCAAATAAAATCTCTATCAACCCTTCTTGGGCGATCCACGGTTTGCGCATTACTACTCTGGAAGACTCTTACATTTTAATTCACTTTTCGGGCAATTTTGATACGATTTCCACAAATTAGCTAAATTATTCTATAGGAATAAAAACTCGGAAAACAAGTTTTAGGAAATTACTAAAAATTAGAAAAAGGCCTATCTATATCTTTAGATATTTTAAGCATTTGAACCGAATAAATTGGAAAATCGTGTTCAACACTTGCATTTTCCTCGGAAAAACTGAAAAAAGGTTAGGGACATTTTAAAAAAAAAACATCAAAATCATCACCGTTTTTATCAGGAAAATAGCTCACTTTCGGATTTTTACAAACCTCTCTAAAACTACAAATCCCCGCGAAATCATTTTGGATCCACTGAAACTAGACCAGCAAATCGATGTATAAATTATTTGGAAAGTTTAAATTTTTTATTGAGATATTCTGATTTCAAGTTTTCCAGAATTTCGTCTTCATGTGCCCATATCTCGAGATACGGTTGCAGATAATTAAAAACAGATTGCGGCATCGTCATTCGGGAGGTCATTTCGCTACGAATGTACTTAGATTTCCTTAAAAATATTAATTTCCCAGTTCTCTGCTCGTTTCACCAACACTCGAAATTTGGCTCAATTTTGCCAAATTTATCAAGTTATATCTGGCGAAGCGAAGCGGCTAGCAAAATGTAATTTTTGTATTTACAATCGGCATGGAAAACTCTTTCGGACACATTTTGAAACTTTCCATTTACTTGGAAAATAATGATTTTAAAGAATATATTTTCTCGCATTTTCCGCAGTTGTCATAACTTTTGAACGGCTTATCAAAGAGACTGAACTTATAACTGAAGAGAAGTAGACTGAACTTGGTCTTCAAGGTTTCATCTAGACTAGTAATTTAATATTCAAGTCTGATTGCCTAGATTAGACTTGACCTTCAAGAGTTCATCTAGACTAAACATTTAATAGTCTAGTCTGATTGTGTAGACTAGACTTTGTCTTCAACATCTTTGTCATCTAGACCAGTGGTGCGCAAATTATTTTCATTTGCGAACCAACAACGTGAACATTATGATTCCCAATCAGTTCTACCAAAATTTCGACAAAAGTTGAAACAAATCCTCAAATTAGTTTTTGAGGAAATTAACTTTGAAAATGTCAATGTTTACAAATTTGATTGTCAATGCACTGTCAATATAATATAAACATTAAAATATTGACAAAATTTGCTAAAAATTGCGAAACATCTCTACCAACATCTCCACAAAATTTTAAACAAATCCCCAAATTAGTTTTCGAGAAAATTAAGTTTGAAACTTTCAAAGTTTATAAACTTCATTTTCAAGGTGGAATTTACAAAAAACTGCAATATTTGCTGAAATAAATATTAAAATATTGAGAAAATTTGCTATATATTCCGGAATATTTGTACCAACATCTCCACAAAATATGAAATAAATCCCCATGTTAGTTTTTGAGATAATTAAGTTTGAAACTTTCAACGTTTAGAAATTTGATTTTCAACGTGGAATTTACAAAAAACTGCAATATTTGCTGAAATAAATATTAAAATATTGAGAAAATTTGCTAAATATTCCGAAACAGTTCTACCAACATCTCCACAAAATATGAAATAAATCCCCATATTAATTTTGGAGATAATTAAGTTTGAAACTTTCAACGTTTCGAAATTTGATTTTCAAGGTGGAATTTAAAAAAAATTGCAATATTTGCTGAAATAAATCTTAAAATATTGGGAAAATTTGCTAAATATTCCGGAACAGTTCTACCAAACAGCTCCACAACATTTGAAACTAATCCCGAATTTAGTTTTCGAGAAAATTAAGTTTGAAACTTTCAAAAAAAAAAACCATGGCGCTGCAGCCCAGGACGGGCCTTGGCCTCCTCCCACAGAATATATCAAACCTCCCTCAAACTTTCAACATTTAAAATTTGATTTTCAAGGTGGAATTTACAAAAAAAAAAACTGCAATATTTGATGAATTAAATTATTGGGAAAATTTGCTAAATATTTCGCAACAGTTCTATCAACATTCAAATTTGAAACAAATCCCCAAATTATTTTTAAAAAAAAATATGTTTGAAAATATCAATGTTTGTTAAATTTCTTTATATTGACATTTCACTATTTACTGCTACCCAATACTTACACACGAAATGCCTCAAATATTCTTTTAATTAGACGACCCAAAAAGATTCTCTCTCGACCCCTTTGGGGGTCGCGACCCATAGTTTGCGCACCTCTGGCCTAATGGACTGACGACCCTCCAAACGTTCAGACGATTCTGAAATATCTGTATGTTATCATCATGACTTCCACTGACGTCGACGTCTTAGCACTTTTCGGTTTAGCAGTTGCTTCTTTGGATAAACGTCTGGTGACCGGCCTTCAGGCGGACTGTTAAATTCGAACTGGCAGGCCTGCCGGCTCATGTGCCGCCTTTAGTAGATGACTTTAATGCCAAATTTCGATCTAGATCTAAAACTACATTGAACTTACTTATTCCTAAATCGTTTAGATACAATTTAAACCATACATCTGGAAGATCCCACTAATATAGGTAACGGTATCTAATAGATTAAACTACAATGTTTATTTTTTCTGTCTATTTAGGTCTTTAGTCGATATCTCAAGAACTCTAGTTAGATCAGTAAAACTAAGAGTGTACATAGCTGAAAACAGATGAAAACTAGAGGGTTGTAGTATCTGAGACCCGAGTTGTAGACTAGCAAAGTTAATGTTTTTTCAAGATTCAATGTAACTAGATCTAGATTAGTAAGACATCTAATTTTTTATTTAGAACTTACTTGACGTAGTACTAGATAAAGTAGTGCAAGTGGATCTACATATATAAAACTATATTAAGTGCAGTGAAGTAGAAGGATGTAATCTAACTTGAATCTTAGCAATTTAGTAGAGTTCAAGTCGTTAGTCAATGTCTAAGGAATTAAATTAGCTAGATAGGAATGGTAACACTACGCTTATGAGTAATTAAATTATCTATTTGTAAAGTAAGCTAGTATATCGTAACTATTCTAGTCAACTAGATATGGAATAGTAAAATTAGACTTTCTTGACGAATTAGAGAATCTAGGTCCAATTTTGACCTTGAAACAAAAGTTAGGATTTTAAAGGTAAATTTGGATCTATATTTGATATAAATGTGGCTTGTTGAGTGGAACAAAGGTGGACTGAAAGCTATTAAATAACTGGCAAATTTAAAATGAGATTTGTTTTGGTAGTCCTAAAAAGACTCAATAATGTTATAGAGCTTATAGAGCGGAAAGGTTGAATATATTCATATAATCATGCTGTGTTCCGGCTTTATTAAGTTTATATGATTATCTATAATGTAATATGGTTTTACCAATTCTATATTTGATGTAATTCGACCTCTCCTATTTAAAATTGCGATAATAATTTTCATTTGTTTGGTTTTTTCAGGTGATATTTTCTGATGCTTTTTCTTCCAGCAATTTGGGTAAGAATAGTAGTTTTACATTTATTAATAATAACTAACTTTAACAGTATAACTTAACATTTTATTGATATATTGATAATACTTTATTGTATATAGCAGGTAATACATTTCTAGGTGAAGTAAGTAGTTTTTTTTTAATAATTATATTTGAAATAAGGCTATTGTTTTTCTATACGACTGGAATATAGTTCGAAAACCTAGTTTCCTTCAATCCAATTTAGTTAGTTCATTGTGCCATCCCTTATTATTTATAGCAGAAGAAGAAAATACAGGAGACGAGAAATATCTGCTTTCTTTGGGAAAAGCGTCGGAGATGGAGCGTGCCACGTGGCCATAAAATAAGTGTATTAATTCCACAGCGCACGCTGTTTTAATAGAAAAACTGTGCCCGGCGGATATAAATCTGTCGCAACTTCTGATTGTCTATTGTCTCCATTGTGGCCACTTGATTGGATTATATATTTTACACCTGTCAACACTACCACCACATTTCCACCACCATTCCCAACACGTACCTATTTATAGAATCAATCAATACCACACATCCACCCAAAAAACAATCCATTATTAATCAAATTGATTTGAAGTTTTTAATCACATATTATTGAAACCTAAAGTTTTAAGAATTTTTTTATAAAAAAATTCGTTGAAATTCCACGAAAATACATGATTTCGAACGGATTTGTTGAATTGCAACAACTATATTTCGAAAACTAATTGTCTTGGAAATTTATGTAGATATAAAATAAAAGCTACTTTTTAGTATAAACTAAGAAACTTACACCTTGCATTATCAAAACTAAATTTTTATAATGCAAGATGTATGTTTCTAGATAATGAGATTTTTGTTAGAATACACATATATTCTCCGAAATTTAGAATAAAAATTGTATAAGTTTGAATAATTCAATGAAATGGACTTAAAAAAATGTAAAATTATGTTGTTTATAAACAGAATATATGTTTTAGTTTCGTATTATTTATGTAGTTATGGTAATGTGGCAATTAGTTAATTATTGTTATTGATAATTCGCGTGCAGGCATTTATCGCACCGTCCTCCATAAATATGTATGTTAAAACAACGCGGTGGCAAACCACGGGTGTCTGTCTGCTACTAACAGTCTATACTTGCAAATCATTTCACTTTGCGCGTATGCCAATTCGATTTATTGCTAAATCTTGCCCTACACATAAATTTATCGACGTTGGATTTTTAAAATTGATTCATTTTTTAATATCTCAGGTTTTTGTAATAATCTTGAAGGTTATCTAAAGTAATCTTTAAACTCTCTTGAAAGGAAAGAATTATTGTGGACAAATATTTTAATAGAAACCTGGAGAAAATTCTAAGTTGTCTAAAGACAAATTTAAAAAATAAATTGGACTTAATTATTAAAAAGTTATTAGTAAGGATTAAAAAGTTATAATCAAATCTGATTAATAAAACAACTTCTTAAAAAGCACATTTTTAATTTAAACGGAGTACGAGTAGGAGGAGCATTAAAAAGGAGAAACTATTTTTGTCCGTGTTGACTATAAAGAAAAGCGTGGAGCGCTGAACTCTATTGACTTCGATGCTATCTTCATGCTTTCATTTATAGTCAACACGGAAAATATGCAATCGAAATTTTAAACATCGATTCATCTTACCATGCATTCCTCTCGAATTGTGTTTTGCGTAGTCCAGATGTTCATAAACAATACATCCACATATACGCTCCTCGACATATATAATTACATTTAGAAAACTAAATGTTTAATGTATTAAAATATTGCATTCACTCATCCAACGATATAGTACTTAGCTATGTTTAAAGTTTCAAATCTCTAGCTTATCGGGAAGTTAGTTTAAAATCGATTGTAAAAATCCTTCCCAACGGAACGAATGAAAAGTGAACGGACAAGAGAACGGACACCAAAAGCGAGTTAATAAAAACGTGTTAAAATAAAAAAAATCTTTTACTTCAGAAGGATTTACTAATTAACTTTTTTTACAGTCTCAAAAAATAAGAAATGAAGTTTTGGCTTATTTAATAAGTTTTGGGCTATTTTAGTTTTGGGCAACTTAAAATTTGCGCAAAATTTATAGTTTCAGTACAATTTTAAAATTTTTGAATATTTTAGTTTGTCAATAATTTAGCAGGATTGTCGAAACTACAAGCTATTTCATTGTTTTAAAAACTATGCATTCCTAAGTAATTGTAAAAACCTAAGTCAGTGTTTCCCAAAGTGTGATACGCGTACCCCAAGGGGTACGCGGATGGTTTGAAAGGGGTTTCGTACCCCTTTCAAACCATCCGAAGTTCAAAAATTTCATTTTTGTGTGTGCCAAAGTGGATATAAGAAGAAAAATAACAATATTATACAACCAAAAGATTTTACTAGCTGCTCACGATAAAATGATTGTAGATTGTTTTCACGCATATAAAAACAAGCAGAAACTGTCTTTAAGTGAACTAAATGTCATAAAGTATAACATTTTTCCAAATATATATAATAATTTTTATTCAATTTTACCTGAAAAGTCACGTTAAATTCCTTAGATGCGGATCAATAAAACAGTGGTTTATTATTATGTGGTTTATATTAGTGGTTTATATTATGCACTTATACTTCCTTAAAAATATTAATTAGTTTCCCAGTTCTCTGCTCAGGCAACCAAATTTCGTGAAATTTCGCTCGATTTTGTTAATTATATCAAGTCATAACTCGCGAACCCGAAACCACTAGGAAAATACAATTTATATATTTACAACCAGCAGGGAAAACTCTTTGACACACTTTGAAAATTTCCATTCACTTCACTCATGATGATTCTAAGGAAATACATTTACTCGCATTTTCCGCTGATTTCGCGATGTTATAACTTTTGAACGGCTTATCGCAGAGACTTCTAGTTTTTACCAATCGATTCAGCGCCACGAAGTTAGTCGTAAAACATATTTCTAGGAAGCTTTTAATTAAAAAAAACATCGATGCAGCCAACGATCCGCTGGAGGACTCTTACAAATTAATTCACTGCTCGGGCGATTTTCGACCGATTTACACAAATTTAGTCTCGAAATATACGTAAGGAATTCGGCTAAACACTTGCAATAAATCCGATGAAAAGGCTAAAAATTGCAATTGTAACTTGGGCATTTTGAGAATTTATATGAGATAAATTGGAAAATTGTATTTAGCACAAAGTTTATCCCTCGGATAAATTGAGAAAAAGGCCCTAAAATTTGCAAAAATTGCAAAAAAAAAAATTGAAAATCGTAATGGCGCGCTGTCTATTTGGTATACCTTCCCGCAGAACAGCCGTTAGTTAGCTAAACAAGTGAGTTTCAGCTGCGAGAATGTTCTAGATGACTTAAAAGAAAGGGAAAGCGCTTACGCAATTTAGTTCCTCTTGTGATGAGAAATTGCGTTTTCGTTTGCGCCAAAAGCCCAATTTAAAAGCGTCGACAAAGACGGCGAACTAATCGCCGAACACCTTAAAAATAAAACCTCGCGCGAGAAAACGTCGCGAAATCGCATTTCCGTTCACGTTTCCATTATTAACTTCCCCGAATGTTAGTTCTCCGCGTCGAAATTGCCCCCTCGGCACTGCCGAATCATTTGTCATCGCTCGCGGCTTAACAGAAAAAACGCCGACGCAAAGACGGTCACACGAATTTAATGATATCAAAGAGATTACGGAGGATGTAAAATTGAGTCGCGCTTTCTTTCCTCAACAAATTATTCTATGCATAATAAGTTTTATTTCACAAAACTGAATATTTCTTCTTTTAATCTAAAACTAACTCATAACCATATTTCGAATTCATTTTTTCACGGTTTTAAGATATATTAATAAAATCAGATTTCGTTTAAAAGAAAAAAACTTTGCAGTAGTTTTCCTTTTTTCTGAATGTAGAATATGATACGCGAATAATGAGCAAAAATTTAATCAGATTACTCGTTCGGCGAGCATTGCGTGTAAACGAAATATGCACGTTTAATCAAGCTCTTATTCATTTTTTAATTCTTTTTTATCAATTTCGATATACAAATAAAATTAAATGGAAATACAAATACGCAATTATAATTGCGAGTCGATAAATTATGGACGTGTTAGGCTCGTTAGATTTTTTTTTCGAAACTTAATTACAAATTCACGCCTACCTCGTAAATATATCAAAAGTTAAAAAATAAAAACTAATTTCATGTCAATTAGCAAATGTGCTCTTTGTGGTAACTTCTTTTTACTCGTGAACTTAACGCGTTTATTCAAACAGAAATTATTAAAACCAAAAAAAGTTTTTTTTTCCAAATCTTATCAATTAATATGATCGCTGAGGTTCTAATTATTCAACGCTCCAAAAAAATATTTAATTACAAAACGGCTATTTCATGAATTATTAGTACGATTCAAATGGACTTGTTTCTCTTTTTAATTGTTTTATTTAAATTTTTATGTTTCTGGATCGGTACAAAATTACACATTTCTACCTCTTTATTTACATAAAAAGAAACCATTATTTCATTACATTACAATAATTTTCTAATTAAAACTCGTTCATTACAGCCAAAGAGTCTTGAATATTAAAAACAACTAAAACTATAAGACTTATTTCATAACAAAACAATTTTAATATTGGATTGTTCGAAAAATATTTTTTCAGTTACATATTGTCGGGTGGTTGAGGGTTGTCTTGTTAGAATTACAGTTAATGACAATTACAACTAATAACAAAAAATTAAAATAATTTCCGAACAACAACTAAAAAATGGGTTTGTTTAACAGAAAAAATGTGGTAAATAAAACTATTAACATTTTTCAATAAGTTATGTTAATTAGTAAACACTTTCCAAATTCATTAATATTGTGAAAAGTTCTCATTTTTGCAATTATTTATCTACATAGTTTAAATTTTTTAAATATCTGGTTTAGAATAATAGTTGTAAGTTGCATTATATTTTCTGCATTTGCAAAAATATACAAACCCCCAAATTTTTAGATAAAAAAAAATAAATAATTCACATTTTTTTTATAAACAGTTGAAAGTTGAAAATGTATCACTTATGTAAATCAAATGTATCATTTATGTTATACAGAGCAGCAAAATTTTAAATTTTGTGAAAATTCTAAAATCTATTTCTTGCTTTTGCAATTATTACTGTACAAAGTTGAAACTTTACAAAATCATAATTTATAATAAAACCAATAATTGTTGCAAGTTTCATTCAATTATAAGCAGTTGCAAAATATATGCAAATCTGCAATATTTACAATTAAAGAAAAAAATAATGTTTTTAGAATTCAGAAATTTTTGTTTGGACAGTTGAAACATAGAAAAGATATTGCTAATGCGAACTAAAAAACGTTGCAAATTTGATAACATTTCGAAAATGCGCGTATATTTTACAGATATATTTTGCAAATTTTTTAATTTTGTGAAGATCGCAAAATCCAGATTTCCAAGTTTTGCAATTATTACTTTAAAAAGTTAAAACTTTATTAATTTGTATTTTATAACAAAACTAATAATTGCTTAAAATTTCATTTAATTCTCAACATTTATAAAAAATATAGACAGACATATAGATTTACAAAATTTTCAAATTAAAAAAAAAGCTCGCAATTTTTTGTCTCACCAATTGAAACTTGCCAAAAATATTGCTATTAATGAAACTAAGAAACGTGGGAAATTTCATTACATTTCGTAAATTCGCATGAATTTGACTGATCTACAAAATTTAAATTTTCTGAAAATTGTAAACTTTTGCCATTATTACAGCGTTAAAACTTTCAAATTTGAAGTTTAATATTAAACTAATAACTGTTGCACATTTCATTCATTTATTTAAAATTTAAAAAAAAATCTCGAATTGTCCAATTTTGGTTTGTTGATGTTTGAAATGTTGCAACAATAATGTATATATTTATTGTATACTTTATACAAAGGACTATCGAGCACGAGGTCCTTCTGTACGGGAATACAATACAATTTGACTTGACTGAAAAAAAAACGTATGTACCTACATACCAATATATATGGCAAATACAGTGGCAATACAGTGACATGTGAATACAGTGAAGATGGCAATACAGTGATAGGAATGAAATGAGATGATGAATTTAGTCGTCGTAGATTATCTCGTAAAGCGTCTTAGTTGGGTGTCTGCGTGAACTGTTTTTTTGGTCTCGTGTTATGCATAGTGCGTCTACAATGGTCCGTCCAGTGGTTGTTGCTGTCTTTGAATTTTGTTGATAGGACTTCACACGAGAACGATATTTTTCTAGTCGCGTCTCGCCTCGTCTCGTTAAAACGAGACGAGAGCAAGACGAGATTTTTGTAACTTTTGAAACTTATGAACTCTCGCCCTATCTCGTCTGGTGTGAAGCCCTAGTTGATAGTGGTTGTTGATGTCTGTTTCACGGAAATATTTACTTCTTGCTATTGTCTTTGTGTTTCGTTGTTTCGCGTCGTTGGTAAATTTCATCTTGTTGTCGAACATCACGCCTAAATATTGGGTTTGAGGAGTGGGTTTGAGAATATGTGAGGAAAGCTTGGGTAAACCTAGATTCTGTGGTTAGGAAGGATGAGTTGACATTTAGATGGATTAGCGGAAGTCTATAACGAGCTATGATATTGTTTTGTCAGTAAGGGCTTGGAGATCGCAAATCTTTTTTAAGGTTTTTGTCCTGGGAGATGAGAGCAGTGTCGTCTGCATATTGTAGGATGTAGGAGGAGAGGTTGATTTGGGGTTTGTCGTTAGATTGATAATTTTATATGTCGTGGCAGTATATCTTGGACTTTGGGGAAGACCTTGATGTGGGATAAATTGAGGTCGTTGTTTAATTTGAATTGGAGGGATCTTCCTTCAAGGAAATGTTTAATTAAGTAGAGGGGGTAAGGTGGATATTGATTTTTCATTTCGTAAAGGAGTCCCGCGTGCCACGTACTGTCGATGACTTTGTTGATATCAAGAAGGTATGAAGTGTTAAAGGTATGAAGCCTGTAGGATATTGGTAAGGATACATAAAAGATGGGTAGTGGAGTGGAAGTGCTTGAATCCAAATTGATATTCTGGGATGGTGTTTACTAGGAAGATCTGAAGTCTGGTTTTAAGGATATGTTCGAGTATTTTGCCAATAACTGTTAGGAGGCTAATGGGTCGGTAGGGATTTAGAAAGGAATGGTTTTGTCCAGGTTTGGGGATGGTAATTATTATTCCTTTTCTATCACTTAGGGAACGATTTCTTGTGGAGGCAGACGTTGAACAATGTGTAGGTGGATTTCGTCAGGCAGGTTTTAGAGTAGGGATTTTTTAACGCGATCAAAGCTAGGGGAACTCTTTTTGCCATGGCTGAGGCTTTTTTTCATGGAGGACTGTTGGGTATTCCGTACTGTCCGTAAGTCCGTAGGTACTGTCGCTGTTGAAAAAGTCAAACCAGTAATTTACTCTGTTAAGGTTATTATTGTCAAAGTGGGGGGAGTTAGATGGTGTAAATGAGTTATCACAATGTTTGGAGAATAGGAGAGCTTTTTCGAAGTTAGTGTAGTAGAGACGGCTATTTAAGGGGATATCAGGGATGTGGAATGCTGGGGAGTATGTGGAAAGTTTTTTTTTATATTTTGTGCCAGAATGTTCTATCTTCATTGTTTTCAATTTCTTTACAAACGGAGAGTTTTATTTGTCCGAAACTGAGAGATTGATTATTATTTGAATATTGAGTCTGTTGATTTCCGTTCTCGTTGCTCTGTCTTCTGTACACTTGAAACTTCTGTAGCGTTTTTTTTTTAATTAGAGATTATGTATGGAGGTAACTTTGGCTTGTAGAAGTTGCATCTGATTTTGGGCAATTTTTCAGAAAATAAGTCTGTCAGGTTGATCTAAAATTCGTCTATGCTATTGACCGTGAGGTTAGGATACTAGTGCTGACTTTAGAAACATTGGTTAGAATTAGGTTGATTTTGTAGGTATATTGGACAGGGGGAGGGTGAGCTGTTAAAAAGGATAGAAAATGAGATTGCCTAAACTTTGAAAATTTCACTATAATCTTGATAATCCGATATATATGGGACCAGACAACCGCCGGATTATCAAAGCGTAACGTGTTTCCCCAGGGCGCCGGATTACTGAACGTGTCTAATTAACCAATTATAGTCTTATATATATATATATATATATATATATATATATATATATATATATATATATATATATATATATATATATATATATATTTATATTATAGTCTTTTTAACGGATTATCAAGATTATGCTGTATTTCGAAAATTCGCATATATTTTACAGATTTTGTGTCAATTTTAAAATTTTTTGAAAATTGTAAAATCCAGATTTCTAAGATCTGCAATTATTACTCTACCCAGTTGAAACTTTGCAGATTAAATAACAGGCAAAGCTAGTAAATAACAGGCAAATTTCACATGAGATTTGTTTTGGTAGTCCTAAAAAGACTACCCAAAAGAGTAATATTATAGAGCTCCGGAAAGGTTGCATGTATTTATATATTCAGGCTGTGTTCCGACTTTATTAAGTTTATATGATTATCTATAATGTAATATGGTGTTACAAATAGTAAAATAAAAATCTATAAATTGCGCAATTTTATCTTTAACCAGTTGAAAATTTCTAAAAATATTGCTAATAATGAAACTAAGTAACGTTGTAAATATCATTACATTTCGTAAATTCAATAAATAAATATAGTTTACAGAATCTGCAAATTTTGAAATTTTGTGAAAATTGTAAAATTTAAAATTGTAAAATTGCGTGGAATTACTACTTGAGGAATTACTACTCTAACCTGTGCACATATGATGTTTATAAAAAATTCCACAACTGTTGTAAATATCATTAAATTCGCAACATTTGCAAAAAATATAGTTTTGCAATTTTACAAATTCTTAAAAAAACTTATAAAACTTATGCCAGAAAGATATCTTGACCAAAATGATATATCATATTCTGCATTCTATTTTGCAAATAGTTGATATATTTATCTTGAAATGAAGACTAAAAGATTTGTGTTCGGTATAAGGTAAATTGATATGGTAATTTATAAGGGTTAAAGTGTGATATTCTAGATTCGAATGTGAAATAAATAGTGTGCATTGTGATGTGCAATGGGTGTTAATTAATGCAGCAGGACAGGTTAAGTCGGAGCGACAAATCAAAATTAGCAAACAGAACGATGTCAGTATTTGTCAAGTGTCGGGGAGATTTGGGTGTCGGGATTCGAACCCCAAAGCTGGCTTAGCGGGCCATGATTTGTGTGACGCGCGACGGTTCCACCGCCGCCGCGGCTCCGGCTCAGTTTGAATAATCGAGTGTCACGTCGAATATAGAGTTTCGCGCTTCGGAAAACCGCATTTTTACACTGCAAAAAGTGAGGGGAAGGGGGGCGGTGGATGCGGATTTCCGGCACCCTTTAGATACGTTCAAACGGATTAGGGCTTGCAAAAATATATATAATTGGGTTAGAAAGACGATAATGTCATTTCGCTTTTTTTTCTCTCGGCAACGTAACTCTTGAATGTTGCAAGTTCATAAATTATTCAGGAAATGTGAGTGGAATTTTCTTAAAATTGATTTGTCACAAAAATGAAACAAACAAAATTTTAATACAAAAATTGACAAAAATAAAATCGTGCGAGACTTGACTTTTGGTCAAATATTACAAACACGAGTAACACACATACTCCAAATTGCGGACTAAGCAAAAATGTTAGTAATGAAACTAATCTATTCTAAACCAAGGGTACGAAACACGAGTGACAGTCGTATTTTTACCACCTTGAGTAGTCTGAAAAAAATTTAAAAAAATTTTAATGTCATGATTAGAGCACAAGCTCCAATCTTGTTTATAATATTTGATCAGCAATCTGAACCATGAGTCTCAAACGACATTAGAGAAGTTTTCGTGTGCACCATCTCACCCCTTTTAACCTTATTATATCATTGACAAATATTGTACTTAATGGTAATCTATTATCTATACAGACCAAATATTAAAAAAAACTAAAATCAGAATAGTTTAGCGAATTTTCAAATTAAAAATTTTCTGGGATCACGAGTTTTACACGTTATTTCAACACAGAAGTTTCAGAATCCAAAAATCCTGTATGTCATGTATGTCATTAATTTGACAAAAAAAATTAAAAACCTATTCAAATATTTAAAAAAAAAATCAATTATCTTCCATTGAAATAAGGACAACGAGTCTGACACGTTTTTACAAGACAATTGTTTAAAATAACGTTTACTGTCAAAGCTTCCAAATTATTCACATTATAATATTTCAACGAGTGTCACACGGTATTATAAAGCTTAAAACAAGAATCTCTATTTCCTAAGTTTATGAACTATTCCTGTGTGTGTATGTGTTATCTCGCCCAGTTGTATTCAATGGAAAATCCAAATTGGTGGAAAAATCCATAAAAATATTTTAGAAAAATTGTAAATTTTCTCGAAGGTCGTATCTCTAATATTTACTCTTAAATGTGAACGAGTCTCATTCCTTATTTTAACTTTATATATTCGTTATTATACCAAACCTCTATTGTCAATGTTTCTAAATTATGCATGTGATTTTATTTTACGTTCTTACAAAAATTAAAACAACAATCTGTATTGACAAAGTTTCTGAATCATTCGCATGTGCCATCTCTCACCCTGTTTAACCTATTGAAAAATCTTTGTTAATTTAATAACAAAAATTGGTGAATTATCTTTGTACGTATATCGGTGGGATTGAATGTGAATTGAATCTTTGTTAATTTAATAACTACAATTGGTTTCAAGAACCTATTAAAATATTTTAGAAACATTATTATAATGAAATTTCTTCTACCCTTTCGGGTGTAGAATGGTATTGTTGACCAACTTCATGTGTTTTCTCTTATTATTATGTTCCAGCTCTTTTTGTTTCTTGTGCTTTCCTTCATCTGGGCGTTTGAGATTCCTCTTGTTTCCATAATGTTGTCGACATATTTGTCCCATTTTTTGTTGGTCTTCCCACTTTCCTTTTCCCCTTTATTTTTGTTTGCCATATAATTTTTGTTTGGTTGATGTCTTCTCTTCTGTATAGATGTCCCAGCCATTGCAGCTGACTGTCTTCTATTATTTTGTTTAGTTCTCTTCTTATGTCCAAGTTTCTGACTCTGTCTTTTCTGGTTACTCTATATACTTTTCTTAGGTACTGCATCTCTAGTGTCTGTATCTTGCTTTTTTTGTCTCCTATTTAGCGTCCATATTTCGCATCCATGTAGCAGTGTTGGGATTAATACTACTTTGTATATTATTAGTTTTGTTTTTCTCGATATCTTCTTGTTGTTTAGTATTGTCTGTTGGATCGTTTGGAATGTTCTTGTTGCTGCTTGTAGTCTGTTGTTTATTTCGAATTCGAGTTCCCCTTTGTTGTCTATTATTTGTCCTAGGTATTTAATTTGTTCCATGTGCTCTATTTTTGTGTTGTGTATTTTTATTTCTTTCGTTTCTTTCCCTTCTCCTATTTTTGTTATTTTAGTTTTTTCGAGACATTAGAAACATTGTAAAGTTTATATTTTCGAATCTGTCTTCAAGTAACGACGTAGTCTCCATACAAACTACCATGAAAATATATAATGCTATATGCAGACCCATCCTAGACTATGGACATATAGTTATGACTAACGCACGAAAAACCACAACCGACATACTCACAAAATAGCTTAAATTACATCGTTACGTGTAATAACGAAATTAAGGCATCCTAATAACATCCTTCATAACCATAAACAAAACCATCTCTTATATAACCTGACCTAAATTTCAAATATCTCACACAGACAAAAACAACTACTGACCTGATTAAAAGACAGAGACATTCATCGGACATTAAAACGCGAACTAAGACACCATACTCGCAGACATCCCTCAAAGGATATTACCCCCATATTACCCCATTTTTTTTCAAATTATATTTAACAGACGAATTGTACTCCCTCGCAGAAAGACCTTGTAGTCGATAGCCATTTGTTACTGTTGGTGACAATAAGGATTATTATTATTATGATTGTAAAGTTTCTCCAAGTACGTGTTTCTATTTTCGCCTGAAATCTGAACAACGAATCTCATTCGTTATTTCAAAACAATTTCAATTGTCAAAGTTTCTAAATTATTCATGTAATTGTGTTTAAACGATTCTCTCACGTTATAAAAACTTAAAACAACAACATTTCTGAATCATTCGCGTGTGGCATTTCACCCTGTTTAACCTAATGGAAAATTAGAAAAATCGTTGTTAATTCAATGACAAATTTAACCCAAATATTTTAGAAAAAATGTAAATTTTCTCGTCTAATATTTAGACTGAAATCTGAACAGCAAATATTACGTTATTGCAAAACTTAAAACAATTTCTATTGTCAAATTTTCTGAATTAATTCGCGAGTGTCATCTATCTCAACCTGGTTGAACCTGGAAAATCTGGAAAAATGGTTGTTAATTTCAATGCAAATTGAAGCAATTTTTTTTTTTAATGAAAATTTTCTCGAGTTTTGTGTAAGGCTTCACACGAGACGAGATAAGGCGATCGTTTCAAAAATATCGTTTCGGTCTCGTTATAGTGAAAAAAAAATACCCTCGTCTCAATCCCGTACTCGCTCTCGTAACTGTTTGTCTCGTCTCGCTCTCGTAACCGTTTAGAGACAAGAAGACAAGACTTGTGTCGTGTCGTTCGTCTCGTTTCGTCTCGTCTCGTTTCATCTCGTCAAAAATCGTTCTTTCTAAAATAATGCCAATAAGATAGTCCAAAACGAGCTAAATATCGAAATTCAAAACTTTCTCTCGGTCTCGTCTCGATTTTACGAGACGAGACGAGAAAAATATCGTTCTCGAGTGAAGCCCAAGTTTTGTAATCCAAAATGGAAAATACGAGTGTCAAACGTAATTTTTTATTACTCATGCATTAAAAGTACTATTTTGACTTACGTTTTTTAGTACGAGAAATGCCACTTTTGGTTGTATTACCACATAACTTGGGTAACGCACGCAAATTTTCAATATCGCCAGGTTACATTAAAAAAGAACAATTAAATAAATAAAATACAATCAAGACCTCAATATTAAAAAAGTGACGTGAAAGTGACAGATTTTTTTTTCATTACAAAATAAAAATTAAAGAAAACGTTTTAGAATCCACACCACCGGAGACAATTGAAAAAGCCACTTCTGCATTTCTTATTCTATTTTTTTTTAGATACATCCCCTCGCATGAGTAATAAAAAATATTGTTTGCAACACGGGCGGAATTATCAATTGCCCTCTCGAGCTAATGTGCGTACTCACTTCGTTCGTGCGCCCAATTTCGTTCTCGTGTCCAATTGACAATCTACTGCCCTAGTTGCAAAATATACTATTATGACATTACATCAATACAACGTTTTGTATTACCAACGTTTTAAAATTATTCACCTGGGCCATCTCACCCTGTTTAAAAAAATTTAATCAAAATATTGCGTGGATTGTAATTAATTGCCCACAATATAAAAGACTAATGTTATTGTAGTTATTCTCGTGATAATAATACGAGCCTCGCGTTATTGCAACAATCTGTATTGCCAATATTTATGAATCATTAGCATGTGCCATCTCACTCTGTTTAGCCCAATGGAAAATCAGAAAAATAGTTGTTAATTTAATAACAAATTGGTGCAAAAACCTGTTAACATATTTTAGAGCAACAGTAAATTTTATCATGCCTCGAATTTCTAAAATTCAGACTGAAATCTGAACACCGAGTCTCATTCTTAATTACAAAACAAAAATATCTATTGTCAAAGTTTCTAAAATATTCACGTTATTATATTCAAACAATTTTCACACGTTATAAAAAATTTAAAACAACAATCTCTATAGATCTTTTCACAGTTGAAATTTTTTTGTGCGCATCTTTCAATTTCCGCCATGTTATACGTCAAAAAGTGCCCGAACTTTTCGACGTATAACTAACTATGTGCACGAAACTTTCATATTACCACCTTTCAAATTTGGCGGATGCGTATGCGCTTAACTAACCGTAAAAAGGTCGAAATTTCTGAATTCGCGTGTGCCATCTCACCCTGTTTAAGCTAATGGAAAATTATAAAAATCGATAATTCAATAACAAATTGGTGCAAAAAACACCTAAATATATTAGAATAATTGTAAATTTTCTCATGGGTGATGTTTCTAAAATGTATCCTACAATCTGAAGTCTGAGTCTCATTATTTATTACTAAACAACAATTTCTACCGTCTCTAAATTATTCACGTTCTTAAATTTAAATGAGTCTCACACTCTAAATAAATCATTATAAACAACTTAAAACAACAATTTCTATTTAATTTAAAACAACAATTTATATTATTTTAATTTTCTGAATTATTTCTGTATGCCTTTTCACCTTGTTGAAAAATTTTTGTTAATATAATTGCAAATTGAAGCAAAAATATAAAAAAACAGAATTTTCTCGGGTTTTATGGTTAAATGGTTAAAAATACGAGTAGGTATCACACGATATTTTAAGACATGAAACCAAAACAACGATTTGTATTGCCAACCTTTTAAAATTATTCAACTGCGCCATCGCACCCTGTTTAAACAGATTTCATCCAAATGTTGCATAGATTGTAACTAATTGTCGTCAAATTAAAGATAAATACTATATAGATTGTAGTTATTTGTGGTCAATCTAATCATTTGTGAACAAAATTTGTTTTGTTGTCAATCTAATACCAAATAAATCATCAAAATCTTTGAACAAAAAACATTTTGAAGTGTTTTAAGGAAATTGCAAATTTTGTCGAGTTTTGTATTTTGTATATGTAATAATTGTTTGGAAATGTAGACCAAGAGTCTCACACGATATTAAATATTAAGCGTTTAAAACAAAAGTCTGTACAAAGTTTCAAAATTATTTTCGTATTTGCCATCTCACACTGTTCAATCCGCTTAGTCTTATTTGTATTTTTTTTTTGTTATTTGTGTTACAGATTTCTCGATTATAATATATGTTAGAACGGATTATTTTAGTCATAGATGTTTTATATTTTATGAGATTTGTGGATTAGTGTAAATTAGCAGAAAAAAACTTTTATGTGAAGGTAATAAATAATTGTGGAATAGGTTTTATTTCTGAATATTTAATAGGAGACTAAAGGATTCCCGGTCTAAAAACAAACACATTATATTTTTATGGTAATGTTGCGGAGCTCATAAAAAGCCTCCCCTAAAGCCCGTGACAGATCCTCTCAACGCATTCGAAAACGAAACTGAGTTAGTCATTTGTCAGGGTCCCAGCTGTAACTACAAGACGCGCGCCTTTTTAATTCAGTTATTGAGCACAGTTTTTTCGTGTAGTATTTTTTTAGAGATGTTTTAAAAATCATCAGCGTGTTGCCGAAACGTGTCGCAACCCCTCGTGGCCCATTTGCCACGCACATTTACATGAAAAATTACATTATTACACGGCGCTGCGGAATGAATGCCGAATTCCCAGGGAAAGCGGGCAGTTAATTCCTGGCAGTGACGTTTTAAAGATGCGAATTTATAATTAATGTAAGATCCGGCGGCAGTTACAGTGACTAGCATATTTGAATAGGACGGACCCGACGCGGGCTGCACGTTCGTCCTGATAAGACCCCGGCTCTACCCATCTCTTTCAGATAATTAATCTTAATATAGCATTCTTGGATTGTTCGCTTATCGCGTGTAATATATCTGTTAATTAACTATGCAGGTTAAAACTCACTATATGTCAATATTGAATTACAGTCCCACAATGCATCCAATTTATTTTCACATTGATTTATTGATATTTATATACGTACATGCGTTGGGATTGGACCGTTCGGCCCGCCGATCGCCATTCGGATACCTAATCACTTTTATCAAATCATAAAGGAAAACAGTTTTTTTTTCCTCTCTATTCGATTTTATTGTCCGGTTTACAAAGCCAGAACACGATCCCAGCCAATTGATTCGAGAAACAATGATGAATTAAATTGTTTGCCTTTACAATTGTCCCGATCCTTTCACAATCATAATGGATATTGTAATTACTTTTTAATATCTCGTCACCCTTTTTTGTATCCAATTAATTTATGTATTAATGCAACAAACACTTCTTTTGCAAAATCAATTCAACAACGTTTTCCGATCATAAATATAACAATGTTAAAACAATACTACTATTGTTCTATTAGTACAAAAATATATTTACAAATTTTCATCATTTAATCGAAACACAAACAATAATTAAGCACAATTGGGGTTAATTTCTAGTATAATAGTCTATGCCATCTCAACCTATTTAACACAATAACATATTTTCTCCATAATATAAACAACAATTTAAACAGTTTAAACAACAATTTCTATTATTATTCGCCTGTGCCATCTCGCTGCAACATAAATTTTATTTAATTCTGCTTAAACAAATTTTTGAAAAATATAGCTTGTTTCTAAATTTTATCTGAAAATCGAAACCATGGGGTCTCCCTTAAGGTAGACTTCCGAACAAAGCGGCTCGGGCGTCACTAACGCAGCGATACTGACGCACTGACGCTGAGGGGTCAATGCCGCTGCGCTCGAATGGCGCCTCATAAATTTCCATAGTGCATAATATTATCGCTATGTCGCGGCGGCTTTGAAGCTGCGTTAGTGACGCCAGATCCGCTTTGTTCGGAAGCCTACCTTTAAAGTTTCAATTGATTTTCGTCGTTTTAATATATATTCTAATTGCTTGAGTTTTAAGTAATTATTGTTGAAGTTTTTGTTTAGGTGTAAACTAACTAAGTCTGTTGATATTGTTGATAATGTGAATTGAATAGGGGTTGTGAAATTTATACGCAAAAACGGATTCGGGAGTCCGATTTAAACTCGAATTAGGGGTTTCCCTTCTGGAGAAATTAATTAATACTCGTCACATCGCAGACTTTGGCAATTAGTCTGGTTGTGTGCCGGCTCCCTTATTCTTACATCGGCTGTGTTTATGAATATTAATAATTCCTAAACACCGCGCCACCCGCGATAAGAAATTCACGTTTTCGATCCGATTCCGACGATTTGACTGATGACGAATGAAAGAGGAAGAAGAAGGATTCCGTCTTATAAAACGCTAATCGTCTTCTTGCCGTGATAAATTTCAGATTGATAATTTATACATGGAATAATAAACTGGGGGTGCGAAATGTTCATTTATCATCTGTAATCGGCAAGAAATTGAATCGAAATTCATTTCTAAAATTGTTATGAAATATATTCAGTCAAAATTAATAACACTTGAATTGCCTAATCACTCCACACTGGAGTACTTTACTATATGGTGATTTGTTAAGAATCTTTTACTTCAAGGTCCAGCTTTTCATCTCTAAACATATGCTTTTTTTTATTGCCATTTTCTATGTCGTATGAACACGATTGGCACTGTTGCCTAGCCATACGATGTTAAAATTATCATTTCCTATGATATATATAAATACGATTGGTGCTCGTGCCCTAAATATGCGATGTAGAAATTATCTTCGGTACTTAAGTATTAACGCCACCACCGTACATACATTTACATGTATGATACATTTACATTTTTAAATGCCGCCAATCTGCACCTAAAATTTTTATGATAAATCATAAAATAAAACATTTTATTTAAAATTAAAACATTTTAAAAACTCAAAATACTTTATTTTTTAACCCCGGTTAGATTAGGTTGCCCGCCGCGAAGCGGACAGATAAATTAAGACAACTATCGATCCAATATATAGCGGTGGTGGCGTTAATACGTAAGTACCTTATCTTCTTCTATATCGTATTAATACGATTGGTACTTGTACTCTAAATATACGATATTAAAATTATCATTTTCTGTGTCGCATAAACAGGTTTGTCACTCCTACTCGTACAAACATAATGCCAAAATTATGATCTTTTATGTTGTATAAACACGATGGGCACTCGCTGTCTATACATATGAAGTTAAAACTATATCGTATAAACAATACCCTCATGCTCTTAACATGTTAAAATCACAGCTTACTATGTCGTATAAACACGATTGGCACTCGTGCTTTAAACATGCGATGTTAAAATTACCTATTTCTATGTCGTATAAACACGATTGGTACTTGTTCTCTAAACATATGATGATTCAATAATCTATATATTCTAAACCACGCGACCCCTGGAAGTGTTCAAACTCATATGTTGCGCACCCCTGGTCTCTTCTACATGCTTAAATAGTCCAATTTTTGCAAAAATTAGCTCAATTGTTAAAGAGGTTGAATTAACAATAAACCACAAATACATAAACATTGACGCTAATGTAGCGCCAGTAGTCATTTAAGCCTGGTTTAAATACTGCTAATGTTGCACTATTGGTCATTATTCATTATTAATAGTAGTATTTAAAAACTAAGAATATATTATATATTATCTTGATCTTGAATGATTATTAATCAAATAAAAACTTTGTTTTTCAAGGAGAAACTTCCAATATTAGATAGTCGTTTACTTTATATCTACACCAATCTATGTTTTAATTTTGGCCCAATTTATTTGTGCCGAAAAGATTCCAAATATTAAAGGGTTTAAATTAATGACGAGCTACATTGTGTATTTATATTATATATGAATGATAAGCAACAAAAACGCTAGAATTTTGACGCACATGTGGCGTCGGTGGTTATTACAGACTAGTTTAAATGACACAAATCTGGAGTGGTTGGGCATTGATTATAATAAGTTTACTTAAATGGAGACAATTATTTTAAAATCTAAGAATAAAGAATAAAATATATAATAATAAAATATATGAATTTTAAATAATTTATTTGATTATTAATGAATTATTTACAATGTTTTTCATTATATTGACTAAACTTGATTTTATATCAATATGTTACAAAATATATAAAAAATTCTTCTTCAAAACAATTGTAAGTGAAAATTGAAGATTTAATAATAAACTAACTTAATTCTAAAAATGTTTCATCATAAACAACATTTTGTCTTAAAAGATTTCTATCTGAAGCATGTGAGAAATAAATTTTAATATTTCTTGAATTACCTCATTAAGTTTCAGGACAAACGTTCAACAGAAAATAAATGTTATTAAATAAGTTGTTTAATTATGTTGAGATTCGTCGAGTTCTCGTAATATTTTAGTAAAAAATTCCTTATAAAGCAAGATTTCAATGACATACCTTTCTAGATGTTTAACAATATCTTCGTAAGCCGCTCTGCAATTCTCCCATATACCAGACCTGCAAGAATAAAACACAGATTCGCTTTAATGACCGGCATCGACTCAAATTGGATTGCATAGTCGTTAACTTGTACAGTTAGAGGCCAACAAAATACACGCTAAGCCGCTTATGGAATTGCCGAAGTCCCACATATATATTTGACGCGTTCCATGCTTGCGGGACGCGCACGACAAAGTTCACGGGGTTAATTACCAACGCACACCAAGAATTCACTTTTTCGCGAACGAAAGATGAGTAAGTAAGAGGCCACTGCACATACTAATCCCGTTTCGGCATGGCGAGCACTCGTCTTCTTGTTTACACCGTTGTTCAAGTCATCATTATCATTTCAGCGCGCTCTTTCGTAATTAAAATGCAAATCCGGGCCGCTGGATGCGTGTACACGTCACGGAGCGCCGTGATTAATTCTCCAGGTAGACTCTCAACGGCCCAAAGAATAGAGATTATTATTGAGAAAATAAATAAATAAATAATAAATGTTCGCGAGAATATTTTTTAATTGACAATTTATTTTGGACTAAATTTGATTCAAATTATTTTTACAATGAATTTGTTCCATTTGTTCCTTAAAAGTTCAATCAAACGAACCTGCAATAAGCCTTCAAAGTCTAGAAAATTTAACATTGACATAGTTACTAATATTATCATTACCTTTGTTACTAACATCATCACTAGCTTTGTAACTAACATTATCATTAACTTTGTTACTAAAATTGTTATTAAGATCATTATTATCATTGTTGAGTTTAAAATTATGTCAGTGGTCATTATATTTAGTTTGACAAACAAAGTCTACTAGTGGTAGTTGGTCAGTGCTTGTATAAATATTTCATGTAGGCAAAAAAATTGACAAAATTTTACATATTGTCTGCAAATTTAAAATTTTGTACTGCAGTTTTGTGTTTCCCAACAAGTTCCAAACAGCGGAAATTGGACATTGGCAACTTAGCGGTTGCATACAAATGACTCCACAGTGGCATAGTTAATCCATCTTTAATATTTTTTGAGTTGCTTTCCATATTAAATCTACTAATTTAAAAAATAATTTTATATAATTTAGATAATTTGATTAATTTTACCCATCAATTCGGGATAAATTGTTCCAATAAATTATACAGTTTGAAATTTTGTAATGATTCTGGCCCAGTAACATGAATAGGAGAAAAAGCTGCATAAATGTAGGGGCATAATTAACTTTAGCACTAATACGGTTACTAACTATTAAACTTTTACGTCAACGGATATTAAAGTTTTTCACGCATGACGCCACATGGGCGTCACAGTGGTTGTCTTACAAGCAAAACTAAAATTTATCTAAAGTAATTTGATTTTTAAACCTCGTCTTGCCCAAAATTTCCCGGCCAAATCTTTTCTAGAAATTATTGACTATCAAATATTGTCTAAAATCTCTAAAAGCTCTTGCTTACAAAAGTTCAAATATTGCCTGAACAAATAATACATATGATCAATGCTTGCTGCCTATAAAAATTTGCCAGCCTAAATTTGCCTACATAATTCTGAACCTTTTCATTAATTTTTGTGTCAACGGCTATTAAGATTTGTTCATAAATGACGTCACTGTGGCGTGATCACTATTGGTCTTACATGCAAGACTCGTAATATTTATCTAAATTATATTTTTAAAAACTTGCCTGTAAAATTTACCAACAAAAAGAAGAACATTAGAACCCTGAAGAACTATTTAATACTGGATTTAAAACAATTTTTCCTACACAATCTTACCTACACATCTTGCCTATTGATGGGAATATTGTTTGTCAAATTTTCTTAACGAAGGTGTTTTTGTAAAATCTTGTGTGCCAAATCTTGTGTAGAAATTATTGACTGTAAAATATTGCCTAAAACTTAGTGGCCTTACTGTATCTCTATAAAGCCTTGCCTACAAAAGCTCAAATATTACCTAGACAATTTATGCGTCAATTAATGCATTCTGCTTATAAAATCGTACTTGCCTAAACTTGCCTACAAGATGTTGATCGGAAGAATTAACCTATTTAACCTTGCCTGTTACAACTTGCCTACTAAATCTACTTGCTTAAACTTGCCTACAAGATGTTGATCGGAATAATTAATCTATTTAACCTTGCCTATTGCAACTTGCCTACCAAATCTTCTTTATAAAATCTTGACAATCGAATCCAGTCTACAATAAAACTTTTCTATCGTGATTTTGCAGTAAAACCCTGCCCTTCAAACCTTGCCAAAGCTTGTCTAGAAAATCTTGAGTGTCGAGTCAGACCAAGAATATGTCAAACCTTTCTTCTTCTCGACCAAGAATATGACAAATTTCTAGCGAAGGTGTTTGGCAGTTGAGACCCCACGGTTGCCTAAGTCGGATTGGGGAATTTAGTGTGATGGGTTGCAGCTATTAGTTTTTAATTTTTGCTGCTTTGGTTCTGTGGGGATGTAAACCCCAGCTGTCTTATTCAAAGGCCAAGTGCTTAGCTATCTGATCCACCACCACACCCTCAATAACCTACAACTTATTTACTATCAGAAAATCTCAACAAAGTATTGCTTACATAATTTTGGACAAAATCCTGTATGAAGAGCCTTGAAGTTCAAATTTTACCTACAAAATGTTTTCTAGAAAAGTTTTGATGCAACTTCTTTACCAAGTCTTGCATACAAAATCTTGCCTATCAAATCTAGACCTAGACTACCAAAACTTTCCCACAAAACCTAGCCTTATAATCTTTTCCGTCAAAACTGTTTGGTTATAAATGTTGACCGTAAAAATTTCTACAAAATATTTTCTGTAAAACCTTGAATATTTCACTGAAAATGTAATGCCCGCTCCACACTCTCGCGAAGTAGCACGGAGTTGAGCGAGGAACGAGAGTGTGGTCAGGTTACTCGGTCCGCCTTGTGCTTCCTCGCCTCGACTTGGCTAACTTCGCTTCAAAGCGCGGTGTTTCATACCCGAGTAAAAGGGACACGAGGCGCGAGTACGAGGAAGGCAGAGTATCACGTCCACACTCTCGTGTTTACTCGTCCTTTCCTATATATTATACACACAAATAGTTGCAGCAGCAGCTACCACCTGTTCGGTATCAGTCAAGGCGCTGAGGTCCTCGTGAAGTAAGGCGAGAGTGTAGATGCCTCCTCCGTCTAGTTCCTCGTCTCGAACAACTTCGGCGAGGATCCTCGCCGAAGTTACTCCGCGAGAGTGTGGAGCGGGCATTAAATCAAATGTTAAATATACATGGAAGATTTGGGTAAATGTTTGAGGAGTTTGAATGAAATGAAATTGAGGACTTGAAATGAAAACCGAGTTAAGTGCCAAAAAATATTTTTTTGCTAAATTGGAGGTAAGTGTCAAACCTAGTAACCTGAAAACTATGCTTTGTTCCAATGCACTGGAAAGCAGCAAAAAAGAGATCGAAGATGTAACGTGTTAAGTCTCGACCTAACATGAAAGTAAAAAAAAAAACAATTTACTAAAATTATTTTATTTGGCACTAAAACACTGTCTGTTTTCACTTCAACTCATTTTTCGGTAAATTATAGATAAATAAGTCTTTACTGACTGAAATAATCCGTATATTAATCAAACTTTAAACACAAAAACTGGAAATACTAGGAATGGACATTGTAAAACTAAAGCTATTTAAAGCCATCAGTGTAATGAGATTGACGTAGATGTAGAGTCAAAGGCGGAAACAGTATACACAAAAATGACGCGATTATTAAATGACACGGATTAGTCATTATACAGTTAATATATTAAATTATAGTAAATATAACGATAAATTTTCAGAAATTTTAAAAAGAAAAAAAATGTAACTAAGGCTTGAAATCTTAATAAATATTATTATCCGGTAAATAAGAATAAAATGTTTTTTGTGTATTATTGCAACTTGCTAAGTATTTGCTAAAAATATCCTTTGCTATGCAAATAACAATAAAATTGCCAAACCACACGATATTGACGCCAATGACGTGACAACGGTCTATAATGGTTGATACATCGTTACCAGTAAACGTGTGGAGTTATTGTGGTTAATGTATTTCAATAAATTTTTGTCAAATAATCAAATTTAAAAACGAAATCTAACCCACCATAAAGGTACAGTTTATTTGATTGTGTGGATCGTTAACGGCCTCTGACGCAACAATAGTTATACCAACAAATTGATTGTCATTTTTAAATAAATTTTGCAAAAAATATCAGTAAAAAATAAACAGCAAATTTTAATGAACATGAAATTAGAAATGTTAGAATGATAAAGAAACAAGTTTGTTAGTTATAAAAAGACAATAATAGTAGCTACCAACGTGATAAGATAGACACTACTGTCATGTCAAAGGCCGTTAACACACATTCAAATAAACTGTGTCTTTATGGTATACTCCGGTTTGAAACTAATTTATTATTAAAAAGTACAAAACTTTTATTCGAAATTTTCAATCAGACTCAACTCATTACTTTGTAATTAAATATTTCGAAATAACAGTGCAAGCGCCGGTATCCTGACGCGAATAATCCGGGGATTTTCTGTACGGAGTTCAAAGATTCTGTGAAATCTCAAAGTATGCGGCGCGCAATATTTAATGGGGGAGATGGTGCGCACGGGGATTACACAGATACGAGATAACGTGAGGTTTAACTTTGAGTGCACTATATGTACATAGATAATCGAGCGATTATCGCTGAAATTCAACTTATAAAACAATTATAAAAAAGATGACAATGTGTCAATCCAGTGTAATAAAAAAATGTTTATATGGAATGTTCTCTGGGTTTGGACAATTAATTGTGACTTAAAGGAAATGTGTTAAAGGAAATTGTGTCACGGCATAGTAGCGTTTGATTGAAATTTAGTTGTAAAATTATGGCATAGTGGGATTTTAATCATTAAACATTTTTGGCGTAAACTGCGAATTTGAATCATAAATTTGCCGCTTAATAACTTATATGGCGTTTGTATTATATTATATATTATTATATATATTGTTATGTTAAGTAAAATATCAAAGTAAACAATAAATTTGTATCTTTGTTAATTTGATTTTCTAATTAAGTTTATGTGTAAATAAGAGTGGATAAAATATTACCTGGCGATGGCTTCCATGGTGGGCATTCCTTGATTTTTAATAACAGACCCATCGGGTCTTCCGAGATTGTGCGGCATGGCCGGCGATAAGAGGGCGGAATGGGCGGCTGCGGGATGGGGCAGTTGCATGAATTGCATGTGGCCCAAGTGCGGGGGGTGGTTGTACCCGTTCGCCAGCAGGGGAGACTTCTCCATCCGTGACATATCTGAAACAAAACCAATCCGGTTGAAAATAGATAAACAGCGTTCGACTTTAATCTGCGTAGAGACAGAACTATACGGAATATGTGCATACGGAGTGACAAGGGTGTGATTGATGAGCGAGCGGGTCCTAATCACTCTGGCGGACTCGTGTCTTGTGTGGCCTTCATCTCAATATATACAAATCGACTAATTATAAAAGATAATAAACGTGTGCGCGATAGCCGAAATGTAATAATTGTAAAAGCAAATAAGTGTGTATATGAGGCTACAGCTCATTAGAGTTCCTCTGAGAGCCCCGATATTTATGTGTATTTGTGAGAGGCGATTTGGAGCACGACGGGGGTCGCGGTCCCCCGGGGGCCACCTCGTTCCCACACCACCCTCATTAACAGAAATAATTACACACAAAACTTTAATTATTGCTCTTTTTTTTCTTTCTCTTGAAAAATAATCCATTATTTTCTCCAATTATTTAATTTCGCTTTCAAGTATTTCTCGTTTTGATCACTGCTCATCTGTCGCATATAAATATCATTCGATCCACATTCTCTCTTTGAGTTGATTATTAATTGATCATATCCGACATGGTTTCTTTAATCGGATAACAAAAATATTTTTATTGCTCACGTTGTATTTCGTTTTGCACATCAATTATTTATCAAAACATCCAATTGCCCAATTTTAAAATATAGTGGAGAATGTACGAATATTAAAATTATAAAATTTTGAAAATACATATTTTAAAAACAAAATCCTTAGAATTTTAGATTTTGTTGTCAAATAATAGATAAAACTATAATTTTAAAATTTCTTTAATTATGTGAAAAAAGTATTCCTCGTTTTGTTTACTGCTCATCTGCCGCATATAAATTCAAGTTTTTTTTTTCTTTGAGTTGTTTAATAATTGTCCATATCCGACATGGTTTCTTTAATCGGATAACACAAATATTTTTATTGTTTACATGGTTTTCAAGGTGTTTCACAAACACATAAATTATTTATTAAAACATAATTGCCCAATTATTAAAACATTATTATTGAAAGCGTTATAAAATATTGTTTCTGAATTTTCAATCTACTTTCTGAAGAAAACTCTGTTACTTGTTTTTAAAAAACTGTGATTTTGTTGTTGATTATTAGAAAAATGTCCTGTTTTATTTGAGTTAAAAGTTTTGATAAAAATGATCAATGATCATAAAATAAATTATGTTAAGACAATTTGGTCATCCATTTCTGGATATTATCTAATTCTGGAACATGGTTGTTTCTTTGATAGTTTTATTTTAACAAAAATTAAAATTTTATTCGCAAGCATTTTGATCACAAACAGATTTTATTAAACAAATTTGATATTTTCTGAAAACAATTTCATAAAATAAACGTTTCTAACAAATTTTGATGTGTAAGATTTTATGCTTACCTATTAATTAAAATTAAAATGTATTAAATTTTATATCATCGGATATTAATTAAAATTTTTAAAACACATTTTGATAGAAACAGATTGCATCAAACAAACTTGAGATTTTCTTTTCACAATTTCATAAAATAACACAACTTTACAATTATTTTTCCTTGTTCCTGGGTTCAGTTGCCTAGTGTCTAGTTTTTTAATCGTTCACCAAAATGATGGGAAAATATCCATATACTCCTTATAGTTCGCATGTGTAGTATTGCTAGTAATAATATAGAGTTTGGTTTACATCTTTTTTTGTTTCAAAGATGCGAAAATCACTCGGCAACGCGCAATTTTGAAAAATGTTTCGATAAAAAACTTGAAGAGAATTTATACCAGCTTATTAAAGCAGAATATAGCTTGAATATATAAATATATTCAACCATTCCCTAGCTCAATAATATTATTTAGTCTTTTTGAGACTACGAAACAAATTTCATATTGAAACACAACATATATTTGTCTGCTATTTACTAGAACCTAATCAATCCACTTTCGTTCAACAAGAAATTGGACTTCGTTCCAAACGAAAATGGACTAGGGGCTAGTAAATACCAGACAAATATCCGTTGTGTTTGAACATGGGATTGGTTTTGTAGTCTTAGAAAGACTTAATAATATTTTAGAGCTACGGAAAGATTGAATATATTTATATATTCAAGCTATATTCCGCTTTAATAACTTGGTATGATTGTATCTATAATTAGTTTGGTTTCATCCCAATATTGAAGGGAATTAAATTTTGAATAATAAACCTTTTTATTTTGTAATTTTTTGTGTGTAAAGTTGGTAATAACCAAATTTGATCAAAATTCAAATATTGTTTTACATATCTTTTGTCTCAAAGGATCGAAATAATCAGAAAACAAAACAAAATTAAGAAAAAATCAATTGGTATTTAATGATTTTTTATCTGTCCAGTTAGTAATAATTAACCTTGAACAATGTGATCAGATTATTTTTGTTTCAATTTTTTTCTATCCCAAAAATTCAAAAATACAAATGTTCAAGATAAAACTAGTAAAGGATGAAATTTTCTATAACAAACCTTATTATCTAGTGATTTTTGGTCTGTCAATTTGGTAATAACCAACCTTGAACAAAGTCAAAACCTTGTTTATGTTTTATATATTTGTTGCCAAAATACAAAAACAACTCGGAATTTAAGCGAAATTTAAAAAATGTTTCAAACAAAACTTGTAGAGAATTACATTTTCTATGTATAAGAAATCTTGTTATCTAGTGATTTTTTGTGCGTCAAATTGGTTCTACTTAACCTTAAGATAACCTATCGTAATTTCATACAATACGTTTATATAATACCTTAAAGCTACGTACACACGATATAGAAAACTATCGTATAGTCGTATAGTCCTGTCCTATTCAAAACTGTACGTATAGTTGAACTAGACGAAACAGTCAAACAGCTATAGTCAAATTATAGCAGGACTATACGCTAGTTTTCTACACGGTGGGTACGTAACTTTACTTCAGTCACCAAATTCATGTTGATATGTGTGATTCAAACAACGTTAATTTGGTCATCTATTTCTACATGTTTTTACAAATTTTGGCACAGTTATTTGTGCAACTAATTTGTCAAACTGAAAGAAATTATATTTTTCTTCACAGTTTCATAAAATTACCACTTCTTACAAATTTTGATGGATTTTTAGTTACCGAAATTAAAATTATGTTGACGGATATTTTGACCTTAAGGAGGTTCGAGCAAATCCCATGTTAAATATTTTTTTTTCAAGTTTGAGCTTTGAAACTTTTTATACATGAAGATCATTACTTTATTTATGTCCTCTCAAAATTCGAAAGTGATCCTCCGTTTAGTACACAGGTTTCTATGGCCAACAAGCTTCCGTCACGTCTTTATTTATTTTTCTCGATATTAATTTCCCAACTTTAAGGAATAAAAAACTATATACAATAAACTTAGATATTATTAAAACACGATAACATTAAAGCAATCTTATGTTCCCGATGCAATTATTTAAATAATTTAAGTTAATTTTTTTTTTTTGAATCTTGTTTATCGACAGTAATTCGCATGACAGGTGGTTTGGCAACGTCGTGTTAACAGCTGACTGTGAGAGAAAAGAAAAACATGGAAACATTTTGAACTTTTAAACGTCTGTGGAACTATTTGACAGAATACACTCCAGCTTTTTACATAGATTATCTATAATTTTTTGTCTTTTGGTAATTCCAGGTTTTCGGCCAACATCTTGGGCTAATAAAATTCTGATCCCTTTACAACCAGTCGACTCATAACACTGATGTTGCCAGATCTTTTTATGTCATCTTATAAATCAAAAATAACGTCATTTATAACGTCATTCATAAAAATAAAGTAATTTAATAGCTTAATAATTTTATTAAATAAATAATAAATACCAATTTAAAATTTTTTTATGTTGTTATAAATAAAAATAATGAACTTTAACAACTATTAGGATAATTGAAAATATAGAAAAATTCAAGCATTATTTTACTCATTAGTTAGGCTCGAACCTCCTTAGCAGATTTTTTTCTGAAAATATAAAATTAAACAACTTATGTTTTGGGCTGATATATAGCCAAATCCTTGCAATATTTGATTATTTTTAGTTAGGAATGATATAAATTGACCCTACATTAAAATTTATCGCTCAAAATACGTTGTCGCTCTCTTTTCTATAGTCCATTTTAAGAATGCAGTAACTAGAAACCTGATTTACACTATGACAAATGTTCAATCTAGTTAGAATATAGCGCTAAATTCAAATATAGTTACTTGAATATAAAAGAAAAATACAGCTAAATAGACCTAATTGCAACAATGGTAATAAAATACGAACAAATAAATGAAAAAAAACGCAACAAATCTAAATGATACAAGCAGATCAGATGATAATTGTGGATTGACAAGGCAGCCATTGACAACTAACAACTCAACATGCATTGTACGAAAAAAATATACTTGGAGTTAATTATTTTTTTTATCTTTAAATTTTAAATTGAATATTAAATTATTTGTTACTTATAATATTATTATAATATATATATATATATATATATATATATATATATATATATATATATATATATATATATATATATATATACTTATATTATTATATTATTACCTATTATATTTATAAATTATTCGTAGTAGTATATTCATTGAATTACATATCACCAATAGTGTAAACTTGTCATTTATATAGACTTTTCCTAGTTTAAAAACATTTGAAGCTACAAATACCTTAGTAACTATTTTAAGGTACGTTTACACTAGCACACATGTATGAGAACTTGTATGAGAAACAAGTCTGAGGTTGCAGCAACAAATATGCAAATCATTTAATGTTGAATAACTAATGCTGAATGTACATAAACATGGCTACGTTTCTGCAACAATTACAAATTAATTGTAATTTTCAGTTAAAATTTTTCGCGTAATAGGGAATATGATTTTTTTTATATACATTGAATTCACTGTTTACACCGTTATAACATAGTAATGTAAATAACTGTAAATAAAACTGTAATTAAGTTTTAAAAAATATTTAAAATGGAGACAAATTTTGAGCTGTTCAAACGCCGTCATTTTCGCGCGGTCTGTTGATGACGTCAATTACTACTGAGAGTTCAGTCCATTGTTTACTACAGCTGTTTTCATTTTTAACTTCACGCTTTTGACGTTTGTTTTCTAACCAAAAGACTGCAATAATATACAAATGTAAACAATGCGAACTTGTTTACATGGTATGTTACATCACTTTCGTTTTAACCAATAGTGTTGCGTTTTACAAATTTCAATAACCCTCGCTTAATTTGCACTTTTATTTATTAATTGTAAGTTATTAAAAGATACACTTAACCGCAAAATTAACGCACCACATATACATTTCGATTTATTTTAATTGTCGTCAATATTATCATACATTTTGAAAAACATGTTAAGAATATAACACATAAATAGAATTATTTCGATAATAATAATAAATTTGACTGAAATAATTGTGGAGATAATACGAAAAACAAAAATATGGAATATTTAACAAAATTATGTAAAATGATAATTATTAATATATACACGAATAACAGCTTCTTTTGGAACGTTTTTGGCTTATCAATAACTAGTGTTACCACGCTAGATGTTATTACAGCCTTACATCGCCGTGACATACTTTCAATTAGAGATCTAATTGTTTCTTGAGGGATATCTTCCCATACGCGGATAATACTTTGTCGCAGCTCGTCTAAGCTGTTAGGTGGTGGGTGTAGACTTCTAACCCGGCGCCCCGTTATGTGCCAAAGATGCTCTATTGGATTCAGGTCTGGACTGCAGGCTGTTCACTCCAGGACTTGAATATTAACACAATTTAAATATTCAGTAACAATACGTGCCGAATGTGGCCTAGCATTATCCTGCATAAGAACGAATCCAACCCCAATGTAAGATGCAAAATGTACCACAAAATGTTCTAAAATGTCTGTTATGTATCATTCAGAATGCAGACGTCCACCATCAACAATCAAAATTTCTGTGCGATCTGTTAAAGATATCCCAACCCATACCGCCACCGAGCCACCTGCATATAAAGTGGTTTTTCGAATGTTACACGCAGAATATCTTTCGTTTGGCCTTCTGTTCACTCTTGGGTAGCGATCATAACTTACAAGACAAAACCTTGACTCATCTGTAAATAATACCTGCCCCCAATCATGGATTTCCCATTCCACATGCCTCCTTGCAAATGCCATTCTGTTTCTTCGGTGGTCTACAGACAAATCTGGGACCAGTAGCTGCTACCCGAGCTCTTAAATTTGAAGCACAAAGTCTTCTTCTTATGGTATCTTTACAAATAGCAGTGCCATATACCTCAGCATGTTGTATTTGGAGACTTCGTGCAGTAGTGAACCGTTCCCTCAGTGTTTGAAGCATTAAAAATCGGTCCTAGACGGCATTAGTAGCTCGTGAACTGCCTTGACCAGGTCTATAAACCTCTGCAGAACCCTCGGTAGGGTTGTTTGAGACACTCCATATCTTCTACCAAGTTCGCGATTTGTTAGTCCTTCATTGGACAAGGTTACAATTTCAAAACATTCATCACGATTTAAATTTTGTGTAGCACGTTCATTGCGAGCAGATGCATTTCTCAAATGACAATTATCGTATCTATTGATAAAACAAGTGAGAACCAATTTTAGAAGCGAGGTTTAATTATTGGAAAAACATACTACTTATGAAAAGCTGCTATTATCTCTAGATTAAATAAAGAAGACAGCTAAAACCTACAAAAGGCGTAACAATAAACATTATTATTATACTTGTAATTGATGAATCGGAAAACACATATTATTTTTCGAAATAAATCAGAATGTACAAGTGGTGCGTTAATTTTGCGGTTAAGTGTATTAATTACAAAAACATGGTTTAGTTCAATTGTCCGGTCAATAAAGATTTGGAAAAAAATATTTGAACCAAATTTAAATTTCATGCACATTCCCTATTGAACGTTTTGACAAGGAAGCTGTTTTATCTTAGTTTATATTGAATAATTATATTTTTAATATCAATTAAATAAATAATTAAGTAGTAATTAAATAATACAGTAATTAAATAAATAGTTAATTATTAGATTAATTACAACACGTTAAGTAGATAAACAATATAATAAATCTCAAACGACAAACAAATCATTTTTTAAATTTCAATCTTCCTGTAATCAGGTGTTCAAAATAATATAATTCACTCAAAAACCCACACATGTGAAATGTGTGAGCTTTTTTGCTCATTTAAAATTGTATGAGGAAATATATGAGTCCATACAAAATGTATCAGCTATTGTAAGAGGTGATGTTTCAAAACTTGTGCATTGATTTGTTGACTCCCACAAGTTCACATACATGTGTGCCACTATAAACGTACATTTAGTCATTTTTGCAAGTGTAAACATGTCTGTTGCATATTAGTCTTTTTAGTTTAGTAGTAAAAAACATTTAGAGAAATGCTGTGAATTTTAGACGAAACTGAAACGTTTTTTTCAAACAATTATTTCATAATTCCATTAAAAACCTGACATATTAAAGTACAACGCGGTATACACATTTCATTTCATTTCCAATTTGAATGTTCATCTGCCTGAAATAAATAAACATTAATTCCAAGCCTTCTTTTACCGTTTATAAATTGTCTATATCCGGGAGATGTTCGTATCCGATAAGCAATAAAATGATTTCCTGTCTGATGGGAGTCCGATACCGCGTTCGTATTTCGTAAGAGATATCTAAGATCTGTCGGAGGGACGGCGCGGCGTAGGTGCAGACATTGCGGGGTAATTACTCATTACGCATCACACGCGAGATATGAATACCGTCGGCAGCGAAATGTGAGAATTCGCAATTAGTCGGTGGTTGTGTTCAAGGAAAATGCGCATAAATTCGCTCTGTTTATGGAAAACGCTCGATGTGGGATCAAATAAAATACATACTATTTTGCGCAATCTACTAATTAAGACTTATATTACTCATTCTGGAATAATAATACGCACGTTATGTAACTTTATAATTATTTAAATTTTTCCCCTAATCTCAATGCTTTTCTTTGAAATTCTTATAAGATTATTAGAATTATTTACTACTATGTTATTATGTTTTTTGACATTTATTGTTTTTATAGATATTGTAGAATAACACTGTTAAACACAGATTTTATGACATGCAAATTTTTAGTTGTTTCTTATACATTTTAGAACCTTAAAAACGAATTTAAAAACAGAAATTGCCACGATTTTTAAGAAACAAGCATATTTATTTATATAAGTATGTAACAAATGTTGGATAGATTTATCCAAATAAATAAATTAGTACAACACTTGTATATATCAGCTTTGTGTAATGACGAATATGTCGTGTAAAGACAAGTTCATTGCTGTCTATTGCTTACCCCAAATACGAGCTCAAGAGTTCTTATACTTGTAATTTCCGAGAGTTAAGCTACATAAACACGGTATAAAAAACTAGAGTTTACTGCAGCTATAGTTTGACTATAGCTGTGTGACCGCTTCGTATAATTCAAGTAGACGAATAGTTTTGGACTATACGAAGCGGTCACATAGTGAAGCTATAGCAGGACTATAAGCTAGTTTCTATACCGTGTGTACGTGTACGTAGCTTTTGTGATGCTAAACCAGGACAAATGGAGTACTACTGTGATTGCTAACTACAGCTGGACTTCTTTGTTGTCACTGGGACAAAATATTTCCGCAAAACATTTTGAAGTAAGAACATTCCAATCTTGCTATATTTCAGTATCACACGCAATACTTCGTGGCAAATAATGTATGGATGATAAAGAAAATCCAATGTCATTTTCTGCATTCTAGTATAATTTTACCTAACATACTCCCTTTTGTATCCATGTCAAGAAAACAAATAAGTTTTGTTTAGCCGTGTAATTAATGATCCTTGTAAAAACCCAATTCCTATTTACACTAAGAAATGATATATATATATATATATATATATATATATATATATATATATATATATATATATATATATATATATATATATAATAATGCTATGGATTATTGTAATAATGGTATGGATCATTGTAAGAGTGCACGTTTTTAGTGAAATAAATTTTTAATTTCTTGGTGATAGGAAACTTGAATATTCTATGTAATGGGAAATAATGAAATATTCAAAGAATCTGGCTACATTCCAATACAAAACATGTATTTTTTTATTGACCGTTGTAAGTATGTAGTTAGTATTAACGTTAGTATTAATCAACCACATTTTAACACGAAGATTTTGAAACGCTCTTCCTTGTTTAAAAACATACTTTAAGATCATTTGAAATTAAGATACTTTCGACATGGTTAACCTATGGTTCTAGACCAAGATTTATCATACTATGGATCATTACTAAAACTTTTCTGACAATTTGTGAAAGTAAGGCTATTAATTTTAAAAAAGATTTAGAAACAAACTTCATATTCAATATTGAATATTAAAATCCATATAAATCAATATCTGAAAACTAATGTAAGTGTTTTCTATTTTATAATTCATAAGAGCAAAGCTTCACTGATGAGAGATCTCGAAACTCGTCTGCAGATTAAGATCTGATCTTAAAAAACAATGTTATTTATCTAGTGTCTTGTTTTAATGTCGCGGAAGTGAACGAGTCCTAGTGAATATCACAAATATCTGTTGTCTTTCAACATAAGATTTGTTTTATTATAAACAAATTATAAAAACATAAGCGAACAACTTATTAGAAATATGAAATAAGATCCAAAAATATTTGGTGACCACTAGTCTAAACTAAAGAAAACATCTATTCATTCCATCAATCTATCTATTCCATCTCAAACTTGACTTTGCAGTCTAATCTTGTTAATTTTTATATTGCCGACCCTTGATATAGAATATAGACTAAATAGTAATTTTGATTTAATTCTATAAATGTTAGGGGGGGGGGGTTGAATTAAAACAAAGACAGGTGAAAAAGAAACCAAAGACTGATCTTCAAAAGAATGACAACCTGTAATTAGAAGCTGGGTATTAGGATGTTATGTCTAATGTCGGTGCAGAATATAAATAGAGCGGCAAAAAGTAATTTTAAGGATTGGATTTGTATAATGCATTTTGAGTGATTTTGAAAAATTTCTTGCAACTAAAAAATAAAACATTAGAAAAGAAACTTTGAAAAAAAAATTATTTTCAATGAATTTTTAATTAAAAGGTAAAATTCGGCAATATTTTAAGATTTATAAAACAAAAATACTTTTATTTAGTTTTATATATTTAGTAAAACTTTTTTTTCAAAGAACAATTTATATTTTGCATGACATTTGTGAAATCTTCTATATAATAAAATTTTGTAAAACCTTTTTTAAAAAAATTGACTTCGATAAATAGTTAAGTTAAGTTTAGTTAAGTTAAGTTTAGTTTTGTTAAGTTTTAGAATGTTGAAGGTAAAATTTGGCAATATTTCAGAGTTTATAAAACAAAAACAATTTTGCTTAGATTTATTATTTTAATTTATTAAAACTTTTTACTAAAGAACAATTTATATATTTCATAAAATTTGTGAAAACCTTCGATTTAATAAAATTTTGAAAAATCATTGTTAAAAAAATTTGACAATATTCAATAAATATATTTCGGTAGTTTATAAGTTTAACCTGTTTTAAAAACATTTGAACAAATTATTTTTTAAATCGTTTCCAAATTTCTAAATTATATGGAAATATAATATGTCAAAAAATTAAGTAAAATATACAAAAAATAATCATATATTATCAAAAATATATATTTTTTCTTAATTTCATAGATTTCATTTATAATTGTAAACTAAAAGAAAACGAATAAACATCAAAAAAATAGTTTAAAAATCCCAAAACAAATCATTTTGTCGGCATTACCTCAGAAATCAACTGTGTCTCAAACGATCAGGTTTCGTACAAAACCCATCAAATGTAATAAATTAAAGTAAAAAATTTCTGAAACACTGGTTTTGTTTATTTTTGACAATTTTTTTTAATATTTCAACGAATTATTTTTTCAATTGTTTTGCCAAAATTGTATCAAAAAAAATTATAAAAAAAGTTGTCAAATCATGGATAAAATCCTTTAAAATTTGTTAAATTATTTCAAAAATCATCAAATTGTGACACATTTAGTTTTTTTTTTTTATTATCAAAATTAATAGTTTGAATATTTACCATCAAAAATTGAATGAAAAAAGATTCTGAAATTATTTCAAAAACCGAATAAACAAATCATTTTATTAGGTTATTTTCAAATTCCTTAAATTTTATGAAAAAATAAGTCAAATTATATAAAAGATGTGTCAAAATGTTTAAATATGTCAGAAACCATCAAATTTTTCTGTCAAAATTTACTAGATATTGTAAGAAAATATTCCAAAATTTTTAAACATTTAATTCAAAAATATGTCAAATATTGTAGAAGTACAAAATAAAAAGATGAAATTAAAAAAAAAATTAACTAATTTATAAATGTTTTAGTGACAAATATTTGCTTCTAAAATTAGGGCTTCACACGAGACGAGATAAGGCGCGAGTTGCGCCTTATAAAATCTAGCCTCGGTCTCGTTAGTTAGAAAAAAAAACCCGGCCAAGTGCGAGTTGTGACTCGCGCACCGAGGGTTCCGTACAAACTTGTAATTAAGGTATCTTTTTTTTGTGGAGGACGTAGCAAGCACATTCAGTTAACTTGACAAGTGGCCCTTCTGAAATCACGACCATCTTAGTACCGCTGCAAGCAAAACCTTAAGATGTCGCTGTCGTATGATGGAATTCTACCCTATATTTTATTACCATACATCCCCCATTCACTATGAGTGTTTAGGGGTTCTGAAACTTCACTATTTGTTTTTACTGCTCAATTTTGCCTGTATACCTATATACCCTGTATAAAAGTATACAGGGTATTTTTTTTTAATAAAGCGAATATTTTTAAACTTATAAAAAGAAAAATTTATTTTAGTATTACACTTATTCACTAACTTATATTAAGATCTAACTATTTCTAGATCTAATATAAACTAATATATTAACTATTTCTAGATATATTTCGATACTCTTAACATTCAGTTGTTCAATTGACTGCTTTTGGGCAATTGACTACCAAAAAATATAGGGTGTACGTGATTTAAGTATATGTAGATTATAAAGAAAAATTAGACGAAATATAATATATACAGGATGTTACGGGACTTGAGTATGTCGCATGTCTGTTATAAACAATCAAACTTTAGACATAATATATACCCTGTATATATTATGTATATATAGCGTACGTGATGAAATGCATAACGAATATAAACAAAGAAAATTCAGAATAAACAGCTTGGTGCCGACACATACTTTTTAACCTTCGGACCTAACCGAGGAGGACCTAACTGTATGCAACCCATATGCTTCTGCTGCCTGACAATACCACGCAACACATTAGTGTATTTTCATAAGTTTCTAATAGTAAATTCAAATTTTTCTTGTAATTAAACTACATATTTACGGTTTTCACATTTTTCCCATGTGCTGTAAGACACCGCTTCTTGCCAAATTTCATGATTCTAGGTCAACGGGAAGTACCCTATAGGTTTGAATTCCCTTGTGAAATCGCAAAATATGCGACATAAACGGTCATATCTTTTGATTCGCGTTGACTTACAAGTTTGATTTTTTCACAGCTGGAAGAGACCGCAGACCCGAGTATTTGATACAAATTTCAACTTGTTACGCGTTCCTGAGAAAAATGGTCTTGACAGACAGACAGACGGACAGACAGACAGACAGACAGACAGACAGACGGACAACAAAGTGATCCTATAAAGGTTCCGTTTTCAGTACGGAACCCTAAAAATTACTCTCAATCAGAGAAATTACTCTCAATCAGAGTCAAAGATTGGTGAAGAAGTTTGAACGAGATCAGAAACGAGACTCTCGTGTCTCGCGAGAACGAGACCACATACGATGTCGCTCTCGCGAGAGGAAGACCACATACTGTCTCGCTCTCGCCTAAATTATTTTCAAAACAGTCTCTGTCACGTCTTGCTTTTACGAGACGAGACGAGAAAAATATCGTTCTTGTGTGAAGCCCTATCTAAATTCCTCCAATTATATAAGAAATCAATGTGCCAAAAATTGCTTAGAGAATTAACAAAATTTCTTAAAAAAATAGGGATACTGAATCAAAAATTGTACAAAAAAATCGTTATTTGAGAAAAGTATAGAAATCTTGATAAAATCCTATAAATATCAAAGTTTGTAAAACTTTCCCGATCCAAAAAGGACTTGGAGACAAAGTCAAGACAATGTTCGAAAATGTTAATTAAATATCAAATATCACTTCTTCATAGGTGTTGTTTCCTTCTTTCTCTTCAAGAAGCCTGTCATCCTGGTCGACTGCGCAGCTTTTCAGCCGTCCATTCTCCTCTGTTGAGATTCTTCTACTCCCCGACAATAATTTTGAGGCCAATTTTTTTTTTCTGTACTTTATTCGGTTTATCTTCTTCAGTAATTTTGAATTTTTGAAGTTCTTCTTTCATTTGTTTTACATAGCCTCCTTGCCCATTATAGTTCCAGATTTTATAAATAAATTGTTTGTTTAACGTTGAGCAATCCATGCGGACCATATGTCCATAGAACTGGAGTCGCGGTTTTCTGATCATCACTTCAAGGTTGTCAATTTTACTATACATTTCTGCATTGGATCTCAGTCTATAACCTTCATGTGTTTTCCAAGGACCACAAATCTTTCTTAAAATTATTCTTTCTATCTTGAGGAAATTCTCCATTCCGGTTATATTTATAGTTTCCATGCCGTACAAGATGACTGGTCTAACAGCTCCATTAAAATGTCGTAATTTTGCATTGATAGACAGGTTCTTTTTATTGTATATATTTTTTGTACCAAAATGTAATCTTTCCAATTTCCCTTTTTTGTCCTCAATTGCCAATTTATCCGTCCCATTGCTACTAATTATTTCTCCAAGATATTTAAATCGGTCAGTGACCATGATGCTCCCATAATTTGTTTTTATCATTTTCTTAGTGTATTTTTGTCATTATCTCTGTTTATACCAACGAAATCTGTAAGCCCGCTTTTTCCGCAGTTTCGTTTAACTGATCAATTTGGTTAATAGCTTCTTGTTCTGTTTCAGCAAACAGCGCTGCGTCGTCAGCAAATGCTAAACCTTTGACTTTGAGGTTCTGATTCTTTGTACCAATTTTAGCACTTGAATCGTTCTTCTCCCAAAACGTCCTCATGACTTTATCCAAGACCAAATTGAAAAGCAGTGGTGATAGACTATCCCCTTGTCTTAGCCCGGTTTTAACCTCGAAGGGCTAGCTAAACTTCACTTAAAAAAATGACTCTGGAAATCGTATTATTAGTTAACATAAGTTTTATTAAATTTATGGTTTGTTGATCAACTTGGCATTCCTTCAATGTGTCAAAAACAGTATTCACTGCATCATACGCTTTCTCAAAATCATCTTTTAATATCAAATTTTTAATTAACAACATTTACTTAACAAAATTTAATTGCCAAAATTTTCAACATTACTTAACATATGTTAAAAATAACGGTTCTACGTGATTTAAACATAACAGATGAGCTTGAGACAGTTCAGTTACATTTATATCTAGCATTAATTATTTACGTGATGCTTTACACCACGGGTCTCCAAACTTTTTGAGAATGGGTCTGGATTGGGAGCTCTGATGAAAAATACTATTGAAATCCTATTTGAATATAAATGTATATTAAACGTGAAAGCAAATATTGTTTATATTGAAATTTATCATGACAAATAAAAATCCGGTTCAAAATCTTTAGATGGCTGGATTCTGCCCGCGGGCCGTAGTTTGGCGGCCGCTGCTTTCTACAACTAAGATTGGATCTAGTTATGCAGAAAGTAACCATTTGGCATTTTTGCGAGAAATGAGTTATTAACACGACCATACTAATTATGACATGATGGATTTTTTTAAAAGAGAGCTATGTCGATATATTTTATAACAGCGGAGATATGAGCAGTCAAATACAGCCATTCCAATAAATATTTTTTGTAAAAATCAGTCAGCATGGTATAAAATTACCTGCATTCTAACATAAACTTAATTAATTTCAACATAAACTGATTCGAAGGACTGGGTAGAATAAAAAAATATCTAATACGTCTATATTTTTTATATACTAATACTAATCTATATTTTTTAAATAGTAATTTAACAGAATAATAATAAACTACAGAAAATCGCTTATAACTAATTGGCACTTCTCCCAAGTTGGCTCCTTTCTGCAAGTCCAATTATTATCTTCAGAACTGCATGACACATGATGAAAACTTTCGTCAAATTTTACTATATTGGTGTATTTTATGGGTTTTATTGCGCAAAAGTAGGCATAAATATATTTAAAGCTCCTGGTAATAATTTTTTTTTTTTCTACGAATTAAGAAAAATCTCGAACCATCAATTTAAAGCCATTTTTCGTTAATATTCCAATTGCAATTTTATAATCTCCCGTTTATGGTTAATTTTTTGTTGTTTATTCATTAAAGGGGTTATAGATTATCGAAGAGGAGACCCCGACGTTTTGTTTTTAACGATCGCTTTTAATTATTATTGGGTCTCCAACTCGGTCTCTTTTAACAGTTTCTGTTTTACAGCCGCACATATTCGATGTCATCGTTTTATTCCATCCCTTTTATTTATCGTGTCATAAACGGCCGTAAAACCGGGGATATTTTTTGATTGGTTCTCTCAGCACTCACTCACTTTTTATATAAATAAATTATGTAATAAAATAAAAAGCGAAATATGCGGCCTTATTAAAAGAAAAACGCTAATTTTAAACTTGCGTTATATGCCGAATATAAATTGGTTGTGGCAGGTATATTCACTCTTTTTTAAGTGCACTGCACGCTGCTAGTTTCTGTTTAGTTTTTAGGGGGAGACCACCCGTCTATCTAGCAAACATCCCTTGCAATTGTAATATGATATCATACTTCATATCATTCTGTTTACTTTTCATATACGAATGCAGTCCGCTTTGTGCACAATATACGCCCAGACAAATACTCAAAAAAAACCTCCACAATTTCTTCTCTGCTGCAATATTCTTAGGCTTAGCAATTTTGATGTTTTTTTGGTTAAAGTAAGTCTAACAAGGCTTGTCTCATCAAATTATGTTCAGGTGCAGACACAATGCTGTCTGGACACCCCGATTTATGTTGGAGGAATCCACCCTCGTGCTTTAATGCCGTAATGGAATTGTTCAAATATGAAATGCGTTTTGTAACTTAATTTTCGTATGGGAGAGAGAGATATTGAGTTTCAATTTGGAATGAAAGTCGTATTGATTTTTGTTTTCGCAAAATATTATTGAATATTGTTTGTAATACTTTTCGTAGTTTTAATGGGATTGAGGTTGGCATTATAAGCATTGTAATGAGCTGTCTGGGAGAGAATATTCTCAAGATTTTGACAATTTCTTGTCTAACATTATTGTCAAATTGTTTCAATCTGTATTTAAAGAAAATCATAATCAATTGAATTTTAAACATTTGTCAAGACTAGTCACATTGTGTCAAAAAATGTTTTAAAAGTCATAACATTGTTTAAAAAATCGTTTATGACAAAAAATCGAATATTGGGGTGAAACTATACTAATTATAGATGCAATCATACCAACTTATTAAAGCGAAATTTCGCTTGAATATATAAATATATTCAACCTTTCTGTAACTCTATAATATTATTAAGTCTCTTTAAGACTACAAAACAAATCTCATGTTGAAACAACTACTTCCTTTGCTAATACCACCCAGGATATTGAATTATACAACAGATATTTGTGATATTTACTGGCCCCCAGTCCACTGCACTAAATATGAACTAGATAAATAACATTGTTTTTATGAAGAGATCATCTCTTTCTCTTTAAGTTAAATGAATATCCATCTGCATACGGGTTTCGAGATCTATCTCTCATCAGTGCAGCTTTGTTTTTTAATTATAAAATGAAATACACTGAAGTTAATACGAATACACTCAAGTTAATATTAGTGTAAAACAATGTTATTTATCTAGTTTTTGTTTAGTGCCACGAAAGTGAACTGGGGGCCAGTAAATAACACAAATATATGTTCCATAATTCAATATCCTGCGTGATATTAGCAAAGGAAGTAGTTGTTTCAACATGAGATTTGTTTTGTAGTCTTAAAAAGTCTTAATAATATTATAGAGTTACGGAAAAGTTGAACATATTTATATATTCAAGCTACATATAATACAATATTAAACAGTTACGGAAAGGTTGAATATATTTATATACTCAAGCTATTTTTCGCTTTAATAAGTTGGTATGCCAAAAATCGTTCAATTATGTCAAAAATCGTTCAGTTATGTCAAAAATCGTTCAATTATATCAAGGAATGCCAAATCAAGTCGTCAAATTTTGATAAAACTATTAAAATATAAAATTCTTTAAAATATTGTCATATGATGCAAATAACCAATGTCAAATTCACTCAAAATTTGTTACATTCCTACAAAAATTGCCAAATTCTTCAATTTTCACCTTTCTGCAGTTCAGAAATTTTATAAGAAAATATATTTGACAATTTTTTTAAAAGATAATTTTGCAAAATTATTTCAATAAACGTTAATGTAAATGTAAAATGTAATGTATGTATATGAAGATTGACGATTTCGGTGGTGACTTGCACTGCGAACTTTGTAGATATATTGTACCCCACCCTCTTCCTCTAATCGTTGGTATACTTGCCCATTTAGAGCGCATCCCCTAGTCCAGATTCCTTAAGGAATTTCAGGATCTGGGTGGCATTCAATGATTGAAAATCTTCTTCGTTCAAGCAGTAGGCCCTAAGGTACATCTGTCTCTTACGGAGCAGTGCTCCGTAGTCTTCGAGCAGGAGCATGGGGATTTCCTCTGCTGAGCTGCACAATCTGCAATTGTAATCCTTTCTAGGCCTAGGGTCTTGATGTATTTTCTAAGTCTGCAATGCCCCTTAAAGACTCCTGTCAGGATTCTAAACTTGTTCATGTTTAGTTTCAGGCAAGCTTTTGTTATTTTCTGGTTAAAAGTAATTATCCATTACTTTTATCCGTATTATGACTTATCCATTGTAATTTATGTAAAAAAAATCTGTCAAAATTGGTCAAAAATTCTGTCAAATTACATGACAGAAATCACAATTGTCAATATCCAAAATGTCAAAGTTTATAAAGTTTTTTGTTGCTAAATTATGAAATTGCATCAAAATTTGCCTAATTGCTTCAAAAACTATTTAATTGGACAAAAAATATGTCAAAATTTATTATATAGGGTCTTCCAATAAGGGGTTTCATTTTGATATGTAACCAAAACGAGTATTTTTAAGCGAAATCATCGGATGTTTACTTAGTTGTAAAGAGGAGAGTATGCCATTAATAATGGAAAACAATATTAGCCAAATGAGCCCCACGGCTACGCTTGCAGGACCATATTCTTTTCATGAAATTTTCCATCACCATTTCGCTCATTTGCGGCTGAATGTTCTCGATAATTTCATTAATACCATCTTCCAGATCTTGAATCGATTGTGAGCCATTGGCATAGACCTTATCTCTTTGTTACGTAACTCCAAAGAAAAAGTCTTGAGGTCGCAATCAGCAATGACACGACGTTATTGATGGTCGGTAGGCATGAGTTCTTGTGTTAACTGAACTGTAAAAGCCTTAAGACGTACGTCTTTATGCAAAATGCTGTGTAATGTCGTTTGTGGAATGCCCAATTCCAAAAATCGACGAGAAATGGACAAATCTGGGTTTCCCTCAACACCATGGGCTACAACAACAATATTCTCAGTTGTTCTTGAGCGGTGTGCACGAGTACGGTTCTTCACATTACTAACTTGTCCCACCAGCTCAAACTTTTCCACCAGTTCCACAATTGCTGGCCGAAAAGGTGCTCCACGACGAAGCAAAAATGCTTTAGTTTTGCGAACTGTGACCGCGAAATTTTCACAAATTTTCTAGTGAATTTTAATAATTTCAATGCGTTGTTGTAGCGTATTTCGTTCCATTTTTTATTAACGGCGTAGTTTTTACTTGTCGTCTGTCAAGTATTTACAGGTTTACTCATGACAACTGTTAAAATGGCGAACTATTGAGAATGAAACCTCGTATTGCAAGACCCTATATATAAATTATACATAATAACTGTCATACATCTGACAGTTCTACAACATTTTTTCCCTTGTGCTTGGGTTTATTTAATTGGGTTTATTAGTTTAATTTTTCATCAAGCACCAAAATAATGGAAAAAACAATGGGCTACAACCACAATTAGAAAATATCTCGAAAACTAGGCGTAATTTGAAAAGTATTCGGAATAAAATCTTTCAAACAAAACTTGTACATAATTAATTTTTTTATGAAAAAACTTGAGTGTTGTGATTTTATTTCTGTAAATTTGGAAATAATCAACCTTGAACATTGTCAAAATCTGGTTTTAGTTTTATATTATTCTTGTCTTAAAAATTCTATAACAACTTGAAAGCTGAGCGAAATTTTGAAAAACGTTTCGAATAAAACTTGTAGAGAACTAAATTTTCTGTGAGAAACCTATGAGTGACTTTCTGTGTGTCAAGTTGATAGTAATTAACCTTGAATCATAGTCGAAACCTTATTTTACATGTTTCTTGAAACATGGCTATAAAAGCAAATATTTTTAAGAAACATAAATTATTTTTAGGTGAACCTATCGTTATTGCATACCCAAACCACAAGACAATTCGTGTCAACTCGTGTCATCAATTACAAAGCTAGAAGTATTTTTTTGTCGTTTTTGACCTAATTACAACAACAACAAAACCAATTTTTAATATTTCTACGGTTCATCCAAAAATTTCATTTTTTTTTTAAATAATAGTATATTGTGCAACTAGTGCAGCAAGTTGTCAATTGCCCACGAGAGCGAAATTGTGTGCATATCTCACTTCGTTCGTGCGCTCATTCGTTCGAGAGGGCAATTGACAACACCTCACGAGTTGCAGAGAATATTTTTTATTATTCATGCAAGGGGTATCTTACAAGTTTATTACAAAAAATTTGCTTTATCATTTATCGCCGGTGGAGTGGATTCGACATAAGAACTCTCATCAGTCTCCGGTATCACCATAGAATGTACGCTCATTCTAAAACTGTTTATTTAATTTCATTTTCTTAATGAAAAAAAATTCTGTCACTTTCACGTAATTTTTTTAATATTGATTTTAATTGTGATTTTTTTTTAGTTACCTATTCGACATTTATTGAACATTTGCGTGCGCCAAGCATAATTTACGTTCGACAAGTATAGTAGTCGCACGCAAATAATTGAATTGACAAACGGCCATTTGTCGTACTAAAAAACGGGCGCCAAAATAGTACTTATCCCGCATGAGTAATCTAATAAAAATAATTTTTAATAATCATCAATTACAAATACAGGAGTAATTTTCTGCCCTTTTTGACCTAATTATCGACAAAACCAATTTTGAATATTTTTACGGTTCATCAAAAAATTTCAAATTTTGTATTGAAATAAATAATTTTGGATAATCACCAATTACAAACACAGGAGTAATTTTCTACCGCTTTTGACATAATTAACAACAAAACCAATTTGGAATATTTTTACATATACCAATTTGGATTCATGAAAAAATTTAATCAAAACAAAAGTATTGAATAAAAATTTTTGAATTTCAATTTTTGATCAATCAATGCAAAATGAAATTGTTCAAAGCTTTTATGGAAATTATTATGACATTAAAGAAAATCACACCAATTGTACTATTTGGACAGTTTAGAATTGCTAACCTCAGCAAGCAACATCCAAATTTCAATAGAACTTATGTAAATTATGGCAACATTATGTCAACATTTATTATACATTTTCGGATTAGACACAACTCCATTCCTTGATGAAGTGTCAATTTAGAATTAAGACAATCAGCATTAGATTATTAAATTATAATCAAATATGTGTCAGTACCATAATTTAGACTTATTCTAAAAAACTGTCAATAATATCTAAAATATTGTGGAATTGTGTCAAAAATCATATAATAATAATAATAATAATGTTTTATTTCCAACAGACCATGAGGCCTATAATGAAAACAGAATACAATGCGATAGAGATAATTATTAAAAATAATATCCATATTATTTTATTATTTTTGACACAACTGTCAAAATCTGCAAAAACCTCTAATTTTAATTTTTAATAAAATTAATAGAAATTTTCAATGATTGATTATTATTAATAATTTTCAATAATTGGATAATATAAATAATTTTAATTAAATTGCTTTGAATTTTTTTTACTTCACGCATTTTTTTGGATGTTTCATTAATTTAAAATCAAAATTTGTGGAATTGAATTTAGTAAAAGATGTTGAAAAATATGATGTTAAAAAAGAACAAGATATTTATTGATAGTGTAAATTATTGATATGCAGTTAATGTGATCATTATAGAATTAAATAAATTGTGTATGATTCCACCAACAAAAAAATATGATTTAAAGGTGGAAGATTGTGGGATACTTATGTCTTTTTCCGATCCATAAAGAAGGTGACCGGCGTTAAACGATAAATTTTATAAAACAATAATTTAAGCGTTATTCGACCAAAAGAAGAAGAAAAAACCAGAAATAATAGCTTGAATTATTTGAAATTGCTATAATCAAACGTTTAAACCGTGGAGATAACTGCAGCTAAACTGAAAACAAATCTTAAAAAGGGATCATTGTAAATTATACATGGTCTCGAAGCCCGGTCGGGCCTGGTCGTTGGTCTTAGCCCCCGGTGACCACTTTCAAAGAAAATATTCTCTTTTTGGACGGACAAGAAAGGTGCATGTCATTCCCATAACAATTTTGTGACTATTCATTAATAATTAGTTCGGATTGCTATCATTCCGAGTACGAGTTAAGTGTGGGGTTTGTGGTTTTGGTCACTGGGTTAACCAACCATTAGTGTAATTTATATCACGCCACGCTCTAACCGAATTCCAATTTCTCCAGCACACAATACGCTCGGCCAGCGCCTGTCCTCTATTATTACCTACCATTTAAACCATTTCATTTTCGCATCTCGATTTATCATTTAATTATTGTATTTTACTCAATTTTTTAAATAACCCACCATTTAATTGGTTAATATACCAATCATTTTGCCAAACGATCACTTTTCTACATAATAATTATTCAATTTTTGCTTTTAAATACAATCATATTCCTTCATAAATGTCAAATTTTTTGACATTTTTTTACAAGAAGGATTCATCAAAAAGTGTCATAATTATTGTCAAAGAAATACACATGCGAAACTTATAAAACGAATATTTAATAATAGTAAAAACAATAATTATTTTAATTATTTTTTATATATATATTAATTATTAATTTTAATAAATTCCATAACATTTTAATTAACAATTTTCAAACGTCAATTTTGAACATCAACATCCCATTATTACATTACAATCAGATCATACCACTGTTATAGTAAAAAAAAACAACTTTATAAAAAAATTTTGGACAATTTTATAAAAAAATCTTGTCCAAAATCTTGTGAACCTTCTCAAAACTTTCTCAAAATTTGTAAAAAAAACCTTGTAAAATGTTATGGAAACTTTAATTTTCTAATTGTCATTTTTGATATGTTTACTTATAGTTATTTCAACATTAGTAATGATATTTGTCTGAATTATGGAAATACTTAATAGTAAATTCGAGTGCTAACGATGTTTTCGTTTGTTTTCGAGAGTCGTGAAAGGGTAATTTGGGGTTTTTTAAGGGTTTCATGAATTATTCCTGGTGATTGTTATTTTTCGCTTTGACCTCATTCTAGCTTTCCCCTATCTCAATTATTATCATTATGTGATAATTTCAAAATAAAATTAGATATTAAATTTCTTGTTAATTAAACATTTAGTCTAACAAATATCACTTTAATTCGAAAACTAGAGGTTATAATTCCACCAAAATTGCTGTATAAATACTTAAGTGGCACATTGCACCAACTCGCCCACCCAAATCGAGGGAGATGGTTTTGTAATAGTAGTAAGAATTCTGGTATTGTGTTTGTTGTTTTTTTAAATAATAATAATAAAAAAATTCATAATTGTTGCCGGTTTGAAACATTAAGCTTGATTTATTTGTATTGACTTATAAAGGTGAGTGGGTTTAATTGTCTTGACATTAAAGATTATGATATAAATTCTTATAAAAGTAAAACGATCGTTTCAAATTTGAGTTAAAAACACTTAAAGTATAATGCAATTTGCATATTCGCCAACAATTCGGCTCATATTGAAACGCGAACGAAATCCAATTAAAATCCGATTCCATCTAGCAGATAAAATAGCCATCGCCGACCCGCGGACGGATTTAATGTCTCCCATACGAGTTTTTAAGATTCCATTCCGTCCATAATTAAAACCCGACGAGGAAAAATAAACCTTTAATAACGATTTAAATCCCGAGCAATAAACGTTGGAGATTTGCGCAAATAAAATCGATGTTTAACGATATTTAGCCATTAATTATACGACTTTATTTATTAATAAAACTTATGTTAATTTTCGAATTGAGTTCTAAATAGTTTATAACTGGAAATGTAATTTTATGTGTGATAAGGAGGGTTCTTATATGAAACCGTTTTTGTGGGATCGCTTAATCGGCAGTGAAGAAGTGGATCGTTATAACGAGATCTACCTCTATCTAGTTTGCGGCGGCGGAGAGAGAAATGAAGTCCCTCCGTGACAAGTGTTATTACAGAAATAAAATAAACACTTTCTTGAGGTCCGAAGTTTTTACGAGGACGAGGTCTCATTTAGAGACGGCCAATTACACTTAATGATTCTGTGATTCACGCAACTTTATATCGCACGGCTATTTCGTATAATTAAAACTATCATCAACCCAAAATGGGGATGCTACGACTTATATATACTTATATTATGTATACTTAGCTATTTATAGCTTCACTCGTAAAAACAACTATAAATGTAATTAAATTTATATTTGCTCTCATTTTTTTTTCAAGATTCAATGTCATTACAAACGTTAACATAGAACCATTCACTCAACACAAACTTATTCATTTATTACAATTTTTGAATTAACTATGTTACATTTGCATATCACATCATTATCTTTGCTATTAATCTTAACAAAGAAGTTAATTTTTACGCGAAAGCAATACAAACTAAAAGTACAAATGAAATATTTGTTGCAATAATTTATAATATAAACCAAATATTTACTGTTTTCTTTATTTCTAATATGTCGTGATCAAAAGCAATTAAATGTCGGAATAAAAAACAAAGCTCGATATTCGCTGTTGCCCCATTTAGCTAACGCGATGTGCATTTACATTCGTTTCGAGTTGTTGTGTATTAAATTGCAATTTCATTTGTGATATGATCTGCAGCTGACATGGAGACTTTTCGAACTGAATACTTGTGCCAATAACAACGGCAACGGAATATAATTCTTCTTTCATCCAATCAATCAATTTCAATTTTATTGCGATTGGTTTTTGTTGGAATATCAACGTGCATTTCTTAAACAAATTGCGATCTCTTAAATCGAATTTAAAAATGAGGTCAATATCGAAATTTATTCTTTAATTAATGTAGAAATTCTTGGGTTTCAAATTCAAATTCCTGAAAATAATTCATTTGAAGCTTTGTAAAGTTATTCAGAACAATATTCAAGTATTTGCAGTTTATTTTGCAGTATTTTATAGTTTCAAGTATTTTCTCATCAGCAATTTTTATAGAAACACAATTGGTAGTTTTCAAATCAGACTCAATATTGTCAATTTAAATGATTAAATAAGAGCAAACCTGAGATAAATTCCAAATTATGATGTACAAACGTCAAACTGCAATGTATAAATGTTAAACAATGATATACAAATATTAAGCTGTATTAGATTTATGTCAAACTATTATAGATAAATATCAAACTATGATATAATAATATACGTGGTCTGTTAGAAAAGTATCCAACCTTTAGCCGGTAAAAAAAAACTGGCATACCTGGAGCGTTGGAAACCTAATCACCCTTAAAGTAGTCTCCTTGGGACTCCACACACTTCTCCCAGCGGTGCCGCCATTGTTGGAAGCATTCCGAGAAAGCCTTTTCGGTATCGACTTTAGCTCGGCTGTCGCTGCAGCCATAATGTCCTCTCTTGTATGAAATCGCGTTCCTTTCAATGGCCTCTTGACTTTTGGGATAGCCAGAAGTCGCAGGGGGGCATATCAGGAGAGTAAGGAGCCTGTCGAACCGGAGGAGCCCGGATTTTCGCCAAAAAATTGTGAACCAAGTGCCAAGAATATGCTGGAGCAATGTTGTGATGGATTTTCCAATTTCCTGATGACTACAACTCCAGTCGCAATTTCTCGGATAGTCACACGACGGTCCCGCATCACCACAGCGTTCACTTTGGCAATGACATGGTCATTTCGGCATGTTGATGGCCGACCAGAGCGTGGCTCGCTTTCCATTGAAGTGCGACCGTCTTTAAACCGGTTGTACCGCTCCTTAATCTGTGTGATGCCCATAGAATCATCACCGAGAGCCGTCTGAATCTTCCGAATGGTTTCCACCTGGTTGTCGCCCAGTTTCTGGCAAAATTTGATGCAGTAGCGCTGCTCCAGTCGTTCCGTCATCTTACTTGCATTAAAAAACCGACGAGAGCACTCCACACTACGTCACTCGAGCACTGCTCGACAGCAACTGACGCTATCTACAGATCACGATCACGCTTGATTCAAATCCATCAGGTTTTCAAAATAAAAAATAAGGTCGGATACTTTTCTAACAGACCACGTATACATGATAAAATAAATAATAATGTATACATTTGATACTATGGTGTATAAATGTTAAACTATGGCAGATAAGTGTCAAATTATGATGTCAAAATTTCATAAAAAGTGTCAAACCTGTAAATATATGTAAGATTTACAAAATACTGAATGGTTTTCGACAACGAAGAAATTTCATTTTTTTATTGCAAAATTTTAAACAAATATTTTATGCAAAAACTAATAAATTAAACAAATTTATGTTGTAAACTTAACCAGAATAACCTACATAATTTTGCCAGAAATATAATAGCTAGATTTTCAAATGAGACTCAATTTTGTCAGATTAAATATTTCGAATAAAAGCAAACATTAGATAAATTCCTGTTTATTATTTACAAATGTGAAACTACAATGTATATATGTCAGACTATGAGACATGTCAATAAATAATCGACTTGTCAGAAAATGTCAAACTAAGATAGAAAAATGTCAAGCTATGACAGACAAGAACTACAATGGATTAATGTCATAAAAATGGTAAATGTCAAATTATAGCAAAAAAATGTCAAGTTGAAATGACTAAATTTTAAACTATGACGATATAAGTCAAACTATATCGAGAAAATGTCAAAATGTGTTGGGTAAATCTAAAATTTTTACAGATAATTGTCAAACTGTGAAAGATAAATGTCAAACAATGATAGATAAATGTCAGATTCTGACAGAAATATATTAAATTTTGATGCATAGACTATATCTTATAGACTAATATCTAATTATGAGAATAAATATTAAACTCTGACAGACAATGTCAAACTATGATAAATGACAAAATATGTAAATATACAATTATAACAGGTATATAACAAACTATGATAGATACATGTCAAACTATGACAGATAAATGTCAAACTATAACAGAAAAATATAACGCATAAACTATGCTAGGCCAAATATTATATATTAGCTATTAAACTATGATAGAAACGGTCAGATTATGATGGATAAATGTGAAACAATAAGAGATGAAAGAATACGAAAGTATTATAGATGTCAACATATGAAAGGTAAATCTCAAAATAGAACAGCTATGTGTCAATATATGATGGATAAATCCTAAACTTTAGCGAAAAATGTTAAACTATATATATAATTATGACGAATAAAATATGAAAGACCAATATCTAGCATTAAAAAATATTAACTACGATATTCATTGTTAAACTATGTTAAACGATGACGGAACAATATCAGACTATGACATATAAATGTCAAAGGATAACAAACAAGTTTCGAATTATAAGGGATAAATGTTTAATCACGGTTATATATCTAACTGTAACGGAGAAATTTCCAACTATTATAAAATTTAAACTGAGACTGGCACTGTCAAACGATGATAGATAAATGTCTTGTCTGTCTGTTCTTGACTCTATAGTCTTGTATGTAAAGTCTTGTCTGTCCTGTCTTGTCCCCGCCTGTATAGTCTTTTATGTCTAGTCTTGTCTATCTAGTCTTGTCTGTCTAGTCTTGTCTGTTTAGTCTTGTCTGTCTAGTCTTCTCTGTCTAGTCTTGTCTGTCTAGTATTGTCTGTCCAGTATTGTCTGTCCAGTCCTGTCTGTCTAGTCCTGTCTGTCTAGTTTTGTATGTCTAGTCTTTTCTGTCTAGTAATATCTGTCTAGTCCTGTCTGTCTAATCGTGTGTGTCTAGCATTGTCTGTCTAGTCTTGTCTGTCTAATCTTGACTGTCTAGTCTTGTCTGTCTAGACTTGTCTGTCTAGTATTGTCTATCTAGTTTTGTCTGTCTAGTCTTCTCTGTCTAGTCTTGTCTGTCTAGTCTTGCCTGTATAGTCTTATCTGTCTAGTCTTGCCTGTATAGTCTTGTCTGTCTAGTCTTGTCTGTCTAGTCTTGTCTGTCTAGTCTTGTCTGTCTAGTCTTGTCTGTCTAGTCTTGTCTGTCTAGTCTTGTCTGTCTTTTTTTTATAAAGTGGTTCGGGGGAAGCTCTCACTAAACCCCCTATTCCACCTTGGCTTTTAGTATGCGCCACCCTGGTATCGCATATTTTGCATTCATTCAGGGTGAGCAGCCCGGACGGTTAACTGAAAAACCGCCCCAGTTGTTGTCTCCCCGACCAGGATTCGAACCCGGTTCTCACGCAGTGAAAGGCGGGTATGTTGTCAACTACACCACCGAGGAGGACAGTCTTGTTTGTCTAGTCTCGTCTGTCTAGTCTCGTCTGTCTAGTCTTGTCTGTCCAGTCTTGTCTGTCTGATTAAAGAGAGAACTCGAGACGGAAATCGGACTGTCGGAAAAACAATATGGGTTTAGAGAAGGTAGATCCACCCATCAACGCCCTAACCGCCGTATTCGAGATTACAGAAAAGGGCAAATGTGGTACCCAGAGGACTAGGCACAAGTGTGCTCTCGTAACATTTGATGTTACGAATGCCTTTAACTGTGCATGCTGGAAATATATTATGGACAGTTTGACAATAAGGGGCATATCTCCTTACCTACTACGAATAATATGAAGCTACCTCAACAGTAGAAGCATACTACTACTAGGAGACCGGAAAATAGAAGAGCAACAAATTAGTAGCGTTGTCCCTCAGAGCTCAATTCTAGGACATGCCCTGTGGACTGTGCTATATGACCCTTAGTATTAATCCTTAACCACCTGCCATACGTCTCAGGTGAGAAAATTACTGCTACTTTGGGTATGAGAGACGTATGTCAGGTGGTTCGGTGTTAACAATGAAGCTACCTTTGGGGGCTACCATAATCGACTTCGCGGATGATATTGCACTAGTCGTAACAGCGAGAACTGAACTAGACCTGATGCAAACAGCAAACCATTTAATACTACTTTTTCTTTCTATTCTCGTGTCACCAATTTTTAATGAATAGTCTTCAGCTTTGGTCCGACGCTTCGTTTGGAAAATATTATAGTTTGTCTTCTCCGTGTTTAAATGAAAATTATTTGCTGAAAACAAATTGTTCAGGTTACAAAGAGGGTTATTGGCTACTGCTTCAGTTGTTTCCACCGACTCCTCTGAGATGATAAAGCTTGCATCATCAGCGTAGAACACACTTTTGACTCCGCTTAAATATCGTGGGAGGTCTGCGATATATAGTGTGAATAGAAGAGGGGCGAGAACACTATCTTGTGGGACATCCATTTCTATATTGACAGTTGTTGATATGCAATTCTCTATTTGTATATATTGCCTTCTGTTTGCAAATGATCTAAGCCATCTTCTACATTTTCCCCTGATGCCATATGTTTCTAGTGTATTCATTAATTTTGAGTGTGATACGCAACCAAATGCTTTCGTGAGGTCACAGAAAATACCCATTGGGCATTTTTGATTATCAATTTCCTGGAGCATTTGGTGATATAATTGTAGTTTTGCGTTTGTGGTAGACTTCTCCTTACAGAATCCATGTTGTTCCTGTGGTATGATGTGCTTCTTAATGAAGGGTATTAGTCTGTTTACCATTGCGTATTCTAGGATTTTTGCTATAGCTAATATTAAAGCAATTGGCCTGTAATTTTGAATATTCATAGTATCACCTTTCTTATAATTCGGGATTATTAGTGACTTTTTTAGGATATTCGGAAATATCTCATAATCGAAAGAGCTGTTGATCAGATGAGAGATTGAATCAGCTAAAACAGAATTAAACTCCTTTATTAATATACAAGGAATGTCATCCGGACCTTGAGCTGTTGAGTTTTTTAAATTGAATATAAGTCTTGATGTTTCCGCAGATGTGAATTCTTCTAGATAGATTGTTTTGTTGTTGAAGGCTATGTGGTCATCGCATATCACTTGCGGTATTATCTTCTTATGTATTGCTTCAACAGAGTTCTTGAAGAAAGAATTAAATTCAGTGGCAATCTTCTTGGGAGAGGTTATCTCGTTGTTATTTAATTGTAATCTAATTTTGTTTTTGTTAGACAATTCGTTGATTGTTTTCCAACTTGCTTGCTGCTTGTTGACCGCATTTTCAGTTTTGTTGTTGTAGTTGCATTTAGTTTGATGAATAAGTCTTTGATGTTTCATTTTTTCCGCAATGGAGCGGAAAAGCAGCACGGCTCTAATTATAGCAAGGAAGAAAAACAACTTGGCAGAGTGATGTAACGTGATAACTCATTGATGAATGGCTGCTAGAAGCTGAAGGCTGCTGAAGATGGCTGCTACGCAAAAAAGAACAGTGGATCCAATTGCTAATACCGGACATATCCTTCTTGAAAAATAGAAAATATAGGAAGGCTAGTTACCATCTTAACCAGGTACTAACCGTCCATTGCTTCCGGAATTACCTCCACAACATTGGTAAAGCATCTGACGATTTATGCGTATACTGTGGAGAAACATGCAGCGTCAGTCACACCATCTTCCACTGTTGGAGACGGCAAATGGAAAGAGCGGAAGCTGAAAGGATCATGGAAGAACCTATTGGCCCCAGAACAATAGTTCCATATATGCTGCACGGAAAAGCAAACTGGAACACCATTTAGGTGCTAATTCATACAATAAGGGCGAAAAAATAAAATGACGACATGCAAGTCCAAAAGAAGACTTTAACAAACATGAAGTAGGCTAATTCTATAATTGATCCGTCACTCCGAGGTTTTACGACAAGCGGGTCCAGAGTGTACGGATGTGTTCCAGGGGGGCACTTGCCTGGTCAGGTTATGTTACTACCAGCTCTTATTTGTATAATTTGTCTAGTTTTGTCTGTCTAATCTTGTCTGATAAGTCTTGTCTATCTAGCCTTGTCTGTCTAGTCTTGTCGGTCTAGTCTTGTCGGTCTAGTCTTGTCGGTCTAGTCTTGTCTGTCTAGTCTTGTCTGCCTAGTCTTGTTTGTCCAGTCTTGTTTGTCCAGTCTTGTACGTCTAGTCTTGTTTGTCCAGTCTTGTCTGTCTAGTCGTATCTGTCTAGTCTAATCGTGTCTCTCCTGTTGTGTTTGCCTAGTCTAATCTGGGGGTGGCGCATACTAAAAGCCAAGGTGGAATAGGAGATTTAGTGAGAAAAAAGTCAAATCTATATAGTTCTTTAACTTTATTTCGAGTGGTATTTATATTTCAGTGGTGTTTAAAAAAAACATTTTGAATTGGAAATTGAATAATTTAATAATTCTTTTCTGTAATTGAATTATGAGGTTTCGAATTGAGAATGTGCATACCGATGTCGGGGATGGGATTCGTTTTTCGTTCGCTCGAATATATGTATCTGTGTAAAGGGGGTAGTAATGTGATAATTAATAAAAGCAGCCCCTGCGGCCGCTCAAACAAAATCGAATGTAATGTAATATATTCCCAAAAATATGTCGGCTGCTCCGCGAATTCCGTAACGTCGCACCTTAATTACCGATTGTGTTCAAACAAAAGGTTTAATAACTGAAATATTCGGCCGCAGAACGGACCCGGTACATCACAGCGACAAACAACAAACGATCACAACAAATTGTCACCGAATTATCCCAGGAATTTTCGGAATATTAATTATTTATTAATCGTTTTTTTTTACCGTGAATTTATCTGTAAAAATTTGATTAATTTATTAATTTTTCTATAAAATATTTATTTGCATAAAATATTTGTTAATATTACAAAAATATGCATTTAAACATAAAATAAAAACATTTTATGAAACTGTTCTTGCAACCTGCATCAATTTAGAAATCTAATTATATATATTTACATGACACAATTCATTCAAAACTGATCTAAATATTTACAACAGTTTGACATTTGTTCATCAAAGTTTGATGTTTATTTATTAATTTAATGCATCAAAGTTTGACAAGTATTTTGTTGTTTTTGACATTTATCTGTAATAGTTTGATATTTCTCCATTATTGTTTAACATTTGACTCTCAATGTTTGACATGTATGCTACATAGTTTGGCATTTGTCTGTTACATTTTGACATTTTTCTATGATGGTTTGACATTTGTCTATCAGTTTAACATTGATCTAGTTTTAGAAATAACAAAGATTAAAGTGGGTTAGTTGAACCTTTGGTATGTATAATAATTGTGGCTTCTGAGAATACCAAAAAAGGCACACAGGACCTACAAGACTGAATAGACAGGACTCGACATATAAGACTAGGCATACAAGGCTAGGCAAACAAGACTAAACAGACTAGACTAAATTGACAAGACTCGACATCTATTACTAACCAGAGAGACAAGAGTAGACCGAGAAAACTTTACAAACAAGGCTGGACAGACAAGACTGAACATAAGTGACTGTACAAACAAGACCGGACGGACAATAGTGAACAAACAAGACTGTACAAACAAGGCTGGGCAGACAAGATTGGACAGACAAGACAGCGTAGAAAAAACTGTACAGACTACACCGGGAAAGCAAGATTGGACAGACAAGACTAGAGAGACAAAACGAGGCAAACAAGATTAAACAGATAAGACTAGATGCTCAACTAATTGTAAGACAACAATTTATATATTTTTTTAAATAATTGTAATAGTGTTATTGTGGCGTCAACGGTCACTAACGGTTTACTAATGTTGCAAAATTGGTTTCAGTAAACTATTAATACATATTTGGACGTAAATAAAAAATACATATGGGAGATTTTTAAGCTTCTAATAATCATATGAGGATAAAGAAACAATATCTTCACAGTATGAGAAATACAAAAGTTTTTAGATATCAAAGTTTGGAATTATAGGAAACCATGACACAAATTGGCCAAAACTCTAAACAATATATTATTTTGTACTTACCCATGTGTCCATTTTCGTAAGGATAATCTCCATTGTCCAGTCTGTGTTTTTTGATTTGTTGGTGCTGCAAATGCGATGCAGCGAGACTGAGTCCGACGGGTGCTCTCTTGGGGGGTCGCCCAGGCCTGGAGCTGTAAAATAGTAGAGAATTACTGCGTTTAAAGACTCGGTGGCGCAAGTACTCGGCTCTTCCTTGAACCCGCAAAAGACAAATAAAAACACATCGTCTAGCTATTACGTTTTAATATTTGTTGATGAGTCTGTCCATTAGGGGGACGCGTCCGGCGGCAAATATCAGATATCGGTCACTCGACAAATCGAACTCCCCTTTTTTGATTTATTAGCTTCATTTCCTACCGATATATAACTCAATTTATAGACGAATAAGAGTGGAAATAAAACGGGAATCGTCGGGACGTAGGGATAGGGGATTTATTGTGTTCTGTATCGGGCATTACGTTCGATAATTGTGTGTGTATTCTAATTTTACGAATCAATGTGCAAGTTAATTACTCGCCTTGGGTTACAATTCACAATCAATTCGTGTGCAATTTAACGTTTACCCAAACACCACAAATCACAAATATTCCAAATCACAATAATAGAACACTTCAAAACATAAAAAGGACTACTGCGCTATAATATTGACGCCAATGTGGCGTCAAAGGTCGCTGCCACTTTATCATCTTTTATTTTAAGCACTAATGAATAATAAGCACAGATAACTAGACATACATCTTTCTTATGAATATTTATTTAAATATTGTTACATAAACAATTTTTCCTTTATTACAGTTAAAGCAATATTGTCATTCTCGAATCTAAACCATTTACCTTATATTATAACCTGTATGGATGGATATAAAGGGAAGAAAACTTTTATTATCTATAATGCGATGACGTCTCGACGGAGCAATTGTAATTTTGCATCAAACAAAACGGTGCGTTTAGGCTCGAAATCGCTTTTTTCTTACCTAATCTGATATTATGAATCTTTTACGGTCGTCTACCGGGAATTATCCTCCCCCAGGTGAAACGCTGGCATGCTTAAAAGAACTCTAATAACGTGATATCATTACTATATACACCCCTATCTAATCAAATAAAAAAGTAGCTTCGTTTTATTCCGATTTGGAATTGGACGTGATTACAAACGTGTAACATGCATCGTTGGATCTTTTTTTATCGTATTCTGTTGGGACTATCGATTTCGCATTTTTTTGGGGTAAGTGCTGCGAGGATTTTATAGTCTGTAGACTGTTGAATGTGTGCGCGATCTGGGGGTGGATTTTTACACAAAGTGAACTCGACGTTGTTTTCGGCGGGGAGGTTTTTATTTCGGTGATAAAAGATTGTTTTTAGTTGGATTTTAATGCGGATTCCAATTAGATAAAGTCTGATTAATATTTGGCACGCGATTCGGTAATCCTGGAACTAATTTTAAAATGTGAAAAGAAAGCTATCAGTGCAGTATATCTACTATTTGGGATCGGGGATTAATAAAATCCAAACACGAAATTCGCTTAAAATATGAATTGAAATTTCCAAAGTTTCTTCAAGGAACAACATAATTTATTTAATGTATTAACAAAATAAAGCATATTTAAAATTTCCCAAAATGTTTAGTTAAGACAGTGGAGAACAAGAAAAAAACCGATGTTATCTGTTCTGTATTCATTCACACACAATAACAAATATGAAATATTTAATATGAAACAGAAATGTTCGGAGTGAAATTAAAATAACAAATTAATATTCGTCGGGAGCGGAGAGGAACGGTTTACAGAAAACAGGAACTTAAAATAAACAGAAATAGTATTTTAACATGTTACAAAACTATGCGTCGCGAGAGAGAGATAGAGAGAAGTTTGTTTATTTTCCGTGAAATATCTTAAGTGAGCTCCACATATCTAGTTTTAGAGGAACAGCTTAATAAAAACCGAGAAATACTTCCGGCCCGAATAGAACATATGTACTGCAATTATACAAATATTTACACTTTGTATTATTAACTGTGAAATGTAAACAGATTATTTAAGAACGTCAACTTCCTCTAAGAGATTGTCAAAACAATAATATGAATTGTCTCCTCTTCCTTAACGGTTTCTTTTAGTATTTATTGCGTTTTAAACAAGGAACAATCCAAATTTCCACAAAACAAAATGTATCATTTGTTGTTTAAATAGTTAAATCATTCTATAACTTTAAACTTATTAAAAGCAAAATATAGCCTAACTACATAAATATATTCAACCTGTTCGTAGCTCTATAATATTAAGTCTTATTAAGACAAATCTCATGTAGAAACAACTATGTACTTGTGCTAATACCACGCAGGATATTGAATAACACCACAGATATTTGTATGATATTGCAAGCCTCCAGTCCACTTCCGTGGCACTAAAAGAGTACTAGATAAATAACATTGTTTTTAAGATCATATCTTTCTATTTAACTTGTACACGAGAGTCTCGTTTCTGATCTCGTCTTCAATCTTTTACTCTGACACGGACAGCCGTAACATTTTCTTCATAAACTACTCGTACTGGGCTTCGGCAAGTTCGAGTTGCTCGGGTTTAAATTTATGAAGAAAATGTTATGCTCGTGCAGGGCTCGGGCACAGTCGGGTTGCTCGGGTTCAAATTTATGAAGAAAATGTTACGGCTGCCTGGAACGAGATCAGAAACGAGACTCTCGTGTGAAGCCCTAACTTGAACGCCTCGTGCATAACTGGCGAGGTTAGGTTTTAATTTGACATTTGTGGAGAAAGACATGAACTTAGCATGTTATTGATTTAAATGATGCACAAGTTTGGTCAAATTTAAATCTAAATTGGTCAAAATTTCAAATTCGATTTTCTAAATTTGAACTAAGAATAAAAAATTGAATTTAGATGCAAAAAGTTCAAATTTGTGTTTACATTGGTCAAACTTGCTCTTTTTTAATTTGACACTAAATAGATTTAATTAAGAGAATAATGTCTATATTTTAATCAAATTTGATAAATATTCCATTGGATGGTTCAAATAGCTATTAGAAATTGAAAGTGGGAACGAGGTGGGATGTGGGAGGCGTGGAATGAGGTGCACGATTTAGAATGTGATGAGCTATGAAGAAGGCTCTAAGTACGGTTGGCGCGATCGGGTGAATAGTCGGGAACAAGTTCAGTTCCGATTCGACAGGTCTTCAGTCCAAAGACTGTAGACCATTAAACAGGCTATATAATTCCTTGATAAGTTTTAACATAGCTAGTGGGACCTTTTATTTAGAAAATTGGAAAATTGGTGCATGACAATTCATCCAATTGTGCCATCCACACAGCAGATGATTTGTTCATAGCGCATTATATTCTATAGGGTGCGTCAAAACGTGCAGTTAGTGCAGTTTTAACGGGCCGGTACTTCCAGTGTGGTAGAGATAGGAACCTGGGACGGGTTAAAGAAAACCCAAAAAGACAACAACACCCGAAAATGCGATGATAACAGTGAAATAAGCTATCGAAGAGTCACCTTTGCGCTCTGCCCGGAAGCACGCAATTGCATTAAACATTTCTGATTGCTCACTAAGGAGGATTTTGCATCATGATCTTCCACCCCTACAAGATTATGTTTGCCCCAGAATTGAAGCCTTCTGACTATGAAAACCGAATGAAACACTCCCAAGAAATGTTCAATCGGATCCCTCGAGGTCATCTTTTCTGGGTAGTGACGAGGCCCACTTGCACCACTCCCACTCTTTGGGGCAGTGAATAAACAAAATTTTTGAAAATAACCCGAGACAACTTCACGAGAAAACTCTTCACTTCCCAAAAGTTACCATGTGGTGTGCAATTTCTAAATTTGGGGTAAACATGGTTACCGCTAAACGTTATGTTCCATGTTGGAAATTTTTTTAAGACCTCCATTGGAAGAACTAACGGAGGAAACCGATCTGGGAGAAATTTAGTTTTAACAGGACGGTCTTACGTCCCATACTGTCTGAATTTCAATGGAAAAACTGCGACAAATAAGGTGTGATGTGCACGCTCACCGGATTTAAGCATGTACGACTTCTTCCTGTGGGGCTACCTGAAGGAAAATGTTTTTAAACGTCGACGTCACACCTTGAAAGAACTCAAGGATCGAATTCGGGAAGAAATAGCTCCCATACCCGTTCGGATGTGCAACAATGCGGCCGAAAACTTTATAAATTGACTTCTTGAATGTATCGCTGCTGGGGTATTCTTCAAAACTTGATACATAAAACGACATGATGTACCGAATGAATAAAATAAACCCCGTTTATTTTGTTTTTAATAGCACCTTAAAACTGGATCACCAGGATCCGAGTTTCTTTTCTGCCGAGGTTTAGAAATTAGAAATTGAGAAAATAATTTTCGAATCTTGAGTCCTAGATTAATCAAAATTTCAATTCAATTTTTCAAATTTTCAAATAAAACTTAAAAGAATTAAAACCAAAAAGTTAAAATTTAAGTTGAGATTAAAATTTTTGTTTGATCAGTATGCAATTGTCTTGTCCAATTTGAAAATCAGAAATTACTGCACAAATCTGAATTTTGGATTGAAGTTTGGATTGATCAAAAGTCAAATTCTATTGATCAAAAGTCCAATTCGATTTTCCAAAATTTTCCAAATTCTATTTCGTTGAGACAAAAGTTGTTATAACTAAATATTTTATAATTGAGACAAGAATTGTGGTCAAGTTTAATTGATATTTCATTGGATTGCTAAAATTAGGAAATTAATGTTCCAAATTTGAGACGAAAATTGTAGAATTGAGACCAAAAATTCAAATTGGATTTGGTTTGATCAAAATTCGACTTTAATTTGGCACTAAATGCTTTGTAATTGAGACAATTATGTTAAAAATGTTGGTCAAGTTTGACCAGTATTCCACTGGATTGTTCAAATTTTAAACATGAAATTAATGTTCAAATTTGAGTTTTAGATTGATCAAAATTCCAGTTCAATTTTCTAAGTTTGATTTGGATTATTCCAAAGTTATTGAGTCGACACCAAAAAGTTCAAATTTTAGTTTAAATGGATCAAAATTGGACTGTATTGGATTGTATTGGATTGAATTGGATAACGTTATTAAATGAAATGTCAACATTTTATTCAAATTTGATTTATATTCCATTAGATTGTCCAAAAAGTGTCAAAAATTCAAAAAATCAAAATTCGACTTCCTTAATTGGGAACTATATAGTTAGTAATTTAGAGAAGAATTCAACTTCCCTTGATTGGCTCAAATAAGTTGCTATGTCTTAATAAGGTGCAGAGAACAGTTTATTGAAAATAGAAATGGAATTAATATATTTTTTAAATGAAAAGAGAATATCGTCTTTTATGTAACTTACAAACAAAGAAAAAAATTATTCAATTTTCCAGGCAAGAGAGCAAAAATATATTTGCTCCAACCTGCATCCACTCATCCGTTAAAAACTCGCGGCGCCGCGAGGGGTACACCGCGACTCCGTCGCGTATTTTCCTTTCTTTTTAATAAGCGATTCTAACAACGAATGCCTCCTAGCCGTTTAATTAGGGCCAAGACAGAGTTCTTACGGGAGGAATCCCAGTTCCCTTAATCCGAGCGCCGCGGTGGTTTCGGCCATTATCCTGTCAGAATGATACAAACGGCCCCAATAACCGCGAGCTCGGGGTGAGTCCCGGCTACTGGACAGCTGATAAACAATACAGGCCGCAGGCCCTCGCTGATTCATTGCTCGCATTCGTAGCCACTGCAGAAAACTAATAGAAAATCTCTCAATTAAACGGACGCAAGATTTATTTACTGCTAACATTCATCTCATTTATCATCCCGACATAATAAAACTAGTTGCATTATTTACTCACTTCAACATACACATTTTTCTGTAATTGACAAATTTACATTCTGAACAACTCCATTCACGTTACTACTACATTTCTCCACAAACAGTTGCAACGACTGCTTTATCTTAAAATCGACTGCAAATAATTTACATTTGTTTAAACTACTTAACCATATTATACTATAAACGCAATGTATTCGCAACAGCGATAGACGCTACAACGGCGTCATTGCCTCCACAGTTTAGACTTATCAATAATCCAAAATATCTCCAATTAATACATCAATTCTGTGAAACTCATATAATTAATAAAGCTTGTTAATTAACAAAAACATTAAAGATAGTTATTGCCATTGATAAATAAAGATATTTATGTGAATTTTCTTGTTCTTTTTCAGATATTATCTTTAACTTGGATAAATTAAAGAAAATGTGAGCTGAAGAATACAAACACAATAAATTTGTGTCTGATGTTAACTCTTAATAGACGTTGACGCTAACTTCGCGTCATTGTTTTTAGGCTTAATATATATTTATTATAATAAATATTTGCAACAGATAGATGTAATGAAGAAGATATAAAGTTTGTTAAACAACGAAAATTGTCAAATATGCCGTATTGTTGTTAATGTTAAATTAAGATTTGTAACTGTTGTATTTGTGATGTTGTCTTCGGGAGTAATAAATCAAAGAAGTTACAATGTTTGCACGGTAGTTTAGGAAATGTTAACAGCGCTGTTGGCAAAAGATAAAAGAATAAAAATGGTTCGACATCGACGGCTCTCTCTGTATATACACATTGGTCGCAAAATAAGCCGAGAGCCGGTGGCTTGATTCTTTTTTACTGCCCGTTTTATTGCTCGCCTCTAACTCTTATGGGGGGCGCAAATAAAAAACAATTTGCACACACAAGTTAACATTAACTAGCTAACTCTTTGTAGGGTTTTTTTGTTCGCTTTATTGTCCGCCTAAACGTTTCTCACTCAATTACTTTGAAACATTAACTTTGTAACAACAACGAAAATATTCGAAATTAAAATATTTAGAAAAGGAAAAATAATTATCTTTATATACTCGCACACCAAAATGAATACATTAATAAGTACATTATTGTATGTGAAGGATGCCATTATTATAGTCCAAGCCAAATCAAATGGAGTTTCATTATTAAACGATTTCTGTTTGTTGTTACTATGGCAACAACTCGCGTCCCTAAACAAAAAACATAGACGTAGTGAAAATAAATTTAATAAATTGTAATTAATATTTATTATTTTGCATCAACGAGTCTGGCCTCTCAGTCTGGATTTATCTGGCCCTAATATAACTTAACCTAACCTTAACCTAATCTAGATTAAATCTAGGTTAACCTAGATTACATCGACAACGACAAAATAGTTTTCCCGTCACTGTGCGTTTTTACTAGTTAGCAATTTTTACGATGGAGGCGCTGGACGTTCTAACCTTATTGTGTAAGTGATTTGAAATATTTTGTTGCTGCGATAAAGCAGCAAAGGTTATCGCATTAAGAAATTGGCCAAAACGCTAGAAAAATAATTATCTAAAAGGATTGTTTATTACATTATAAACTCAAAACTATTCCTAAAAGTGTTTCTCCTGTTTACTACAAATTGCTACATCCAAATTGCATTTTGCCAATTGTGTCTAAATAGAGTATTTTTTTTGAAAAATGCATTAGGGTAGGGAATCGGTTAAGCGATCAATCAAAAAAAAATCCGCGAAATTTAAGGGACTAATCTTATTCGGTCCCATATAAGTAGACGAAGGGGTGCCGACGCGAACAATTAGTCCTGTTTAAACAGAAAACTGTTTTAATCCCCCGAAAAAGAACGTTGCGAATGCAAAGCGATCAGATCAATCACAACTTGTCAGACGCTGTTTTAACTTTTTCCCCACACCTGGACTTAATATTTCCAAACCAAAAAAAAAAAAAACTACCATCCTGCGGCGAAGCATTTATTTAAAACACATATTTTGAGCAGATGTTGCCCGGAATTACGTTTCGGGGTAGTAAAAACGTAATATCGCATTTAGATTGGGGTGAGATTGCCAAAAAAATATACAAGAATACTAAAACGAAATTAAAACTTGCAACTTTTTTTGCAATTTAGAGAACATATAAATTACGAAAACTCACCTTGAAACTGAATTACAAATTACAAAACCAATAAACTCACCCCCAAGCAACAAAAAAACCCAACTGTATCAACAACAAAATAAAACCTAATAATATCTCTAAATATTAATACTATTTAGGTTTTGCTTTTATCAATGGGGAACAATGCGGGGGCAAACGTATCAAATTCCCTTCATCCCATTTTGATTTCTGCCATAATATACGCGTACGATATTGGATTACTAGTGTGTGCTTAAAAAAAATTCACAAGTCATGCGACTAGTCGCGTTATGCGGTCTTAATTTAAGGGTGGATGTAGTTTACAGCTAAGTCGAGGGTGCAGCACAATGCATCTGTTGTCCTCTGCGTACATACGAGATTACGTAAGTATTTTTACAAGGGATACACAACAACAACCCTTCTCATACAATCGCCACCGACACAGCAGCTAATACAGTTTAACAAATGTAACTTATATTATCCAAGTATTATCCTTATAGTATCCAACTGTTAGTGTTGGTAATGTTTAATGCAATGAGTATGAAAATATATATATATATATATATATATATATATATATATATATATATATATTACATGTTCTACATCCCTTTTTGTGGACTTTTTATGGGAACAATAAATTTTTTATTTTTCAAGAAATTACTAAAAAAATGTATTTAGTAACAGATCTATATTTATGTAAAAACTATTGTCTTATAATTTTAAAACTCAGGGAACGACGGTTCTCGTCAAACAATATTTAAAGAATGGATAAAAAAATTAACGATACGTTACGTTATACGTTTTATTTTAAGACTTATCTGTCGGGAAACGAGGATTTTAAAAGAACTAATATTTGTTAACAAGAATCTTGTAAACAAAAGGAATTAAATAGGGACAATTTCAAGAATTAATTTTGATATTTGTAAGATTAAATAGGAATTTGTAGCCTGAAATCTTTAAGATTGTAAAAAGGGAATCTTTAAAATATCCAATTAAAAATTAATTATCAAAAATTAATTAAAATTCGCGAGTAAAACTGCAACGTGAAAAAAGATCCTCTTAAATGCGAAACAATTGTTAAGCGGCTTGTCGAAGCCAGAAATTTAGGGACGGAAATTATTCCTTTAACCCTACAATAATAAATAATAAACTTATTTTATTTTTCGGGGAAAAAATAAGATGTGTCATTTCAGTGGGGGGTTATAAAAGTACAAAGTCATGAAATACAATGAACCAAATCCGATACACGTGACCCCTTTCAATTTCGCCCAATTCGGGGTGGATGAAAAAAAAATGCGGAAAATAAAGAACACGTATCCGATGCGGCATCTTTTGTAGATATCAATTTCGTATTATGTGCGGCTTTCCATGAGCCATTTAACACGGATTTTATGGCAAAAATCTGTTTCTGTTTCCTAGATAAAGCTGTAATATATGATTTTTAATATTTTTTGAAGGGTAAGATAAGACTGGGATTCGTTTTTTTGTTGGATTGCAACGTTTTCCAGTTGTGGGAGAATTAGGGGTCGCGTCTGCTCGTTGATAGAAATATCACATACGATCTATCATAAACGTGAGAATTTTAAATATTTTGATTCGTCAGCAATTTTGAAACAAATTAACAAGATTAGAGATGTTTGGATAAACTTTTAAAAAACTATTCGCAGAAGGCAAAACTAGGTTGGACTACAAGACTAGACAAGACCAGACAAGACCAGACAAGACCATACAAGACCAGACAAGACCAGACAAGACCAGACAAGACCAGACAAGACCAGACAAGACCAGACAAGACCAGACAAGACCAGACAAGACCAGACAAGACCAGACAAGACCAGACAAGACCAGACAAGACCAGACAAGACCAGACAAGACCAGACAAGACCAGACAAGACCAGGCAAGACCAGACAAGACCAGACAAGACCAGACAAGACCAGACAAGACCAGACAAGACCAGACAAGACCAGACAAGACCAGACAAGACCAGACAAGACCAGACAAGACCAGACATGACCAGACAAGACCAGACAAGACCAGATAAAGCCAGATAAAGCCAGGTAAGACCAGACAAGACCAGACAAGACTAGACAACACCCGACAAGACCCGACAAGACCCGACAACACCAGTCAAAACCAGACAACACCAGAGAAGAAGACCATACCGTACAAGACCTGACAAGAACAGACAATACCAGACAAGATCGGAAAAGACCAGACAATACCAGACAAGATCGGAAAAGACCAGACAACACCAAACAAGACCAGATAAGATCAGACAAGATTAGAGAAGACCAGACAAAACCAGACATACCCAAACGTGACCAGACAAGACCAGACAAGACCAGACAAGGCCAGACAAGACCAGACAAGCTCATACAAGACCAGACAAGACCAATTAAAGATTAAAGATGGTTCCATTAAAGATCTTATTCAATTTGATGATTCATGATTTGAAAACAAATTATCTAAATTTGATCCTTTGTTTAATAATTGTAATAATATTTATTAAAACATCATTATATACAAAAGTTATGTAACAAAAGGCTAAGCAGTATTATTTAATTTATTATCTTTCTATACTTTGCTTACTTTATCTTCAATAATTGTAGAATTTGGTCCAAATCGCTAAATTTGACTAAATTAATGTCAAAATAATATTTCGTCAAATTCGATCATAATCTATAAACTTTCGCTTAAGGTCACTAATTTTGTATTAACATTAGTCAATATTTTAACCCTTAAAACAATTTATCTACTTACACACCAAAATGAACACATTCACATTCATTATTGTATGTGAAGGATTCCATTATTATAATCGTGTGTAAAAGTATCCGAATCGTGCGTAAAAGTTCAATGTAAATCAAATGGCGTTTCGTTATTAAACGATTTCTGTCTGTTACTATGGCAACAACTTGCGTCACTAAACAAAAAACATAAACGTAGTGAAAATACATTTTCTGATGTATATTAAAATTGAATTAACTTTTCTTATTTTGAACTAAAAAGTCTAATTTTCATAATATTATCGGTAAGAAACAATTATTTTTGTGTAGATTCAATTTTATTTTAATATGTTTCGTATATAAAATAATGTATGACACACGTGTGTGAAAGGCTTTTGTGCACACTTGTATCATAAACTACTATTATCTACTAGCACGCCAAAATGAACATATTATTGAGAAATTATTAGTATATGAAGGATGCCATTATTATAGTCGTGTGCAAAAGTATCCAAATCGTGCGTAAAAGTCCAATGTAAATCAAATGGAGCTTCATTATTAAACGATTTATGTTTGTTGTTACTATGGCAACAACCCGTGTCACTATACAGAAAATATAGACGTAGTTAAAATAAATTTTCTGACGTATATTAAAATTGAATTAATTTTTCTTATTTTGAACCAAGACGTCTCGGCCTCTCAGTCTGAATTAATCTGGCTGTAATATAACTTAACCTATCCATAACCTAATCTAGATTGAATCTAGGTTAACCTAGATTGCATCTAGCGTTTATTGATTTCCATAAAGCCTTTGACTCAGTAGAGACGTTGCCATTCCTAACATCATTATGCAATGTCAGAATAGACTGTAGATATGCTGACATCATCAAAAATATCTATTCCCATGCGATGCATGTTAAAATCGAAGAAGGACAGAATATCAACAAAATAAATATAGGGAGAGGAAGGAGTACGTCAAGGGGATGCGATCTTCCCGAAATTATTTATATAGAGCTTAGAAGACGTCTTCTAAGGTATACATATTGATAGGACTTATCTAAACCACCTCCGCTTCACGGACGGCATAATCTTAATTTCGAGAGACCCAATCGAGAGTCGGATGAGAAACTGCAACAGCTAAATCAAGCATCCAGCGAGATTGGGTTAAAAATGAACATAAGCAAAACAAAAAGATCACGATTCCAGAGATTCCCCACATTGTGCTCGATATGTTAACCATCTAATGCGTGAACGTGTAGAAACTATGAGCTTGACAAAGAAGAGTTCCGATCGACTAAGGGTAACGTAAAGGGCCATGGAGCGGTCAATAGTTGGGATCTCACTAAGAGACAAAGTCAGGAATGAGATTATCAGAGGAATGTCGAGAATATCAGACGTTATTGAACGCATAGTGCAGTTAAAATGGTGTTGGGTCGGACATTTCGTAATACTAAGCAACCACAGATGGACTGCCAAAATTTCCCAGTGGCAACCTAGAGAAGCGACAAGGAGGTGGGGTCCTCCACAAAGAAAGTGGTTGGACGACATTAAACCGCAGGTAAAGAGCCCTAAATCGCTAGATCTGGAAGATATACGATGAGGATTATGTCCAGGAGTAAACGATGGAAAGTTGATGAAAAGAGAAGAAGAATAGAGATATTACATCGACAACGACCAAATAGTGTTCCCGTACCTGTGCGCTTTTACTAGTTAGCAATTTTTGCCACGGAGTATTTTATCTGTCAACATTACAATTTTTCAATATTATCGGTAAGCAACAATTATTTTTATGTAGATTTGTAGAATTTTAACATGCTTCGTCGATAAAATAATGTATGATACACGTTTGTGAAAGGATTTTGTGCACACTTGTATCATAAACTACTATTAACACTTCTTAAATGAAAAGAACTGTTTTAGTAAAAAAATATGGAATGAAATTTCTAGGGCTTCACACGGGAGTCTCGTTTCTGATCTCGTTCCGGGCAGCAGTAACATTTTCTTTACAAATTTGAACCCAAGCAACGACGAGATCAGAAACGAGACTCTCGTGTGAAGCTCTAGAAATCTACCTGGAAATTATAATTATAAAGAATTGAAATTATAGAGAGAAATATAATGAGTTATAAATGTTCAAATTTGGCAACATTCGCTGAAAATGTACGTGGAACTTGTTTAAACATGTTGTCTAGTTTATTAAAAAATATAATTAACGAGCAGTTAAGACAATAACTTTGTATAACTGACCTGTTCTAACTGATTGTAAGTCAAATTTAACATAAATTAACAAATATCAATTAAGGTTTATATTGTCAATTATTCATTTCAAAAACGTCATTTTGTAATTGTTCTTCCTGTGATGATGCCGTCCTAGTGGACATTGACCTGCTCCCCCGCCACATTTCTTTGTGAGGTCACGAAATTTTGTAAATTTTAGACATTTTTTATATTAGTTTATAAAAATAAATTCGACAATAGTACATTTTGTAACTAGCGCGAAAAGTTCTCGAGCGAATGTGCGCACGAAGCGAATTGCATCATTCACTGGAAGTACCTTTCGCGCATGGGTAATAAAAAATATATTATCATTTAGGATTTCAATATTGTTTCCAACCAAAAAAAGCATCTTTGCAACATCAATACAATTTAATTTCCATTTAATTCCCATTAATATTATTTTTTGTCTAAAATATTTTTCCAAGGGAAGAAAATAAACAGAGAAACAAATCGTGAACGCCGCCCGCGCACACGTAAAAGCAAAAACAGTGTTAACGTAATACGTGTACATTCGCACCCCGCGCTTTGTTTTTCTCCTGTTTCTTTCCCCGTGCGCGTTGTTGTTTTACACAAAACACGTTTCAAACAGAAAAATAAAAACGGAAAATGAAAGACTAATATTTTTTCTGCGGCAAATATTTTTCCTATTCACGTGCCGACTGCTTAGATAATGCACGCGACGGCGCCAACCCCCGACCAAACATTTCTCACAAAAAATAAATGATACGTTTTAAAATAAATATCTGCTTTATGTTTCTTTATCTAAAATATTGTTCAAGTGGTTAAAAAATTAAGTCTTTTTTAATCTTAATTGGTTTTCTTTTTCTCCATACTATGAATAAGGTAGAATGTTTCTATTTACTTAAAACTTTTGTTGAAAACTAATTAATGTAATTTCTACTATAAATAGACACTCTGTATGTATAAAATTTAATCGGATGATGTAATCTTTGACTTATTAACTTCTTAAATAATATTTCTGTTGAGTTTCCATCAACAGAGTTGTTAATTTCTTAAGAAATATGAGTATTTATAATCCATGTCATATGGCTAGTAACGTTTATTTTCACTTACACACCATTTTTGTTTTAAATCAAGATATATTTAATGTTTTCTTCAAAGTGTTTTTAGCTAAATAAATAATAAACTTTTGCTTATGTTAGCTTGAAATATATTTCGTTTTTAAATCATAATTCCTATATGATTACAGTTGTCTAATCTGGTTTATGTAATTTCGTGTAAACGATATTTCCTCTGTTGATTTTATAATTTCTTGGTGTTTACAGGAATTCTGGTCGGGCATATGCTTTTTTTTATTAAATTAATTTATACAACACTCGGTGCGTTTCAATTCTTATTCCTTCTCTCTCCTTGTATTCATAATACAGGAAAAACATAAAATCCATATAATTCTTCGTATTTATATTTTATTCATTTTTTTATGGGAATTTATCTCAAACGCGTAAAAATATTTAAAACTGAAATTAAATTAAATTTGGCTTTCATAGATTTTAGAATTTTAGCATAGAATTTGGCTTTCAAGATTTTAATTCGATTTATTGATATGGAAATTTGTAAAGAAATTTGTTAAACTAGAACAAGTTATTCATTGTAGTGGGTAAATTAATTATTCGTGGAAAGTATGGAAGTCTATTCTCCCACTTCTACAGAAGTACTGAAGTTACTATAATTACAGCCTTTCGCAAACAATGTCTTCAAATTTTAATTTTCCAGTAGTCGCGCGAAAGTTGAAGACATGAATAGGCGCACCGCTGCCACATACTATATAACAAATATACCATAAAAATATATTGGAAGATACTTATTTTAAATTACACAGGGGAACGTTTGAACATGTGTATTAGTTTACCAAAAGCATATTAACTAATTTTAAGCTATAATTAACCAATTTCTCTAAATCTAGCTCCAAATTAAAAACACGATTTCTTGAGACCAGACTAAAACCAGATAAGACTTTACAAGGGCAGACAAGACCACACAAGACTTGACAAGGCCTGATAAGGCAAGTCAAGGCAAGACAAGACCAGACAAGAGCAGACAAAAGAAATAAAACAAGACAAGACAAGGCAATACCAGACAAGACCATACAAACCAAACAAGACCAGACACGACCAGACAAGACCAGACAAGACCAAACAAGACCATACAAGACCAGACAAGGCCAGATAAAACCAAACAGGACCAGCAAGACCAGACAAGACCAGACAAGACCAGACAAGACCATACATGGCCAGACAAGACCAGACAAGACTAGGCAAGAACGGACAAGACCAGACAAGGCAAGACAAGATTAGACAAGACCAGACAAGACCAGACAAAATCAGACAAAACCAGACAAGACAGGCAAGACAAGACAAAATCAGACAAGACCAAACAAGACCAGGAAAGACCAGACAAAACCAGACAAGACCAGAGAAGACCAGACAATACCAGACAAGACTAGAGAAGACTAGACAAGACCAGACAAGGCCAGACAAAACCAGACAAGACCAGACAAGACAGACAAGACCAGACAAAATCAGACAAGATGATCCAAACACATATATTTATTGCACTTATCACAATGTGTTTTGCGGTTTTTGTTTCGCGGTACTGTAGAAACATCTACTCGGTTCACCATTATTATTATTGTTTGGGACTTAGGTTCCTCATTTACCCCGGAAAGTTCTTTCAGCCTACATTTTCAGCTTTGAGGTATGCTGTTCATAGTGGAACGCACTTCTAGATACTTGTATCGAATAATATCTTCTCATAATCTTGATGTCAGGGTTGTTTGAACAGTACATTATTTGCGAATACCGGCTACATTCAGAAAAGAATATAGAACGACCATTGGCCACCTGCGTGTATTTCTGGAACAGCTGTAGCTTGCAGACAATTTATCAACAACATCTACACCCACTTTAGTACCGTTATAAGACGTAATTATCACTGGTTTTTGCGCATCTCCTGTTTCTGCATCGATTTGATCATTAAAATACATTCTAAGAGAGTAGCAGCATATTTTGCTTTTTTATGGACATGTAAGAGAAAAGATTGCACTCTTTTGAAAAAGCGAACTTGCTAGAATATTCTGCTCGCACAGCTGGTTGAGAAAAATTCAGCGGCAACTCTTTCCTGCTTTTATGACATATCCAGATTCTGTAAGACTTCGGTCATTAAATAGTTTCTTCGCGAGAGGTAGAGATATGAACCAGTTGTCCATCGTAATATTACGACCTAATCCAAAAATGTTTTCTGAACTTCGTACAACAACATCGGACTATTTGAAACGATTTGTCCTTCTGATTGTGGTTCGACGGAAACTTCTATCTTGCTCGTATAAAACATTTTTGCATCACATATTGCTAGAATTTTTATCCCGTATTTATTTGGTTTGGAAGGAATGTATTGACTAAAGCTACAGTTTCCACGAAATCCTACAAGCATCTCGTACAAACTCCGAGCGATGGTAACTGGTCTCAGAATTGGAAACTAATTGATCAAAAATAACAGGTATACCATCTAGTACCGTATATACAGCTACGCGGTATACAGGTACCAATCTAGTTAAGAGGCAGTGGTAACCTAGTAGTCAAGGTGTCTGATTATTAAGCCACAAGTCCCGGGTTCAAATCCTGGATATGGAAAAATAAACTACCTTCCTGCTGTGCAAAGTCATCACAGTAAAAATCTGCCACGAAACCTCCCCTAATAATGGCTCCCCTGCCACCTGAGTCGCTAAGAGCAAGACACCAAGCAAAAGTGAAGGCAGTGGGACGAGGTCCAGGTCTTACTTAGGACTGTAGCATCCTTAGAGAGTGGATTTATCTGTGGTTCTTTGAATTGCTCGAGTAAGAATCTAAATCTTTGCAGACTCATGGCCAGACGAAATATATGTTCGTCGGTACATCGGTAGCCCACAAATAGATCTTCTCCATTTAGACGATTACCATGATATATCCATGCCAGCCATATAAAGTAGTCCAACGAGAACACGAATCTCAACTCGATTGGTTGGCGTTGCATCTCTTGTGCGATCAAAATTGTTTCAATGTACTCATTGGTACATTCCACAATGATTTTGGTCATCTAGTCATTGAAGCAATGTTCTCATATCTGGAGAGGCCCGGCCAAGTCTTTTGTTGCTAATGTGGAACACGGTTTGTAAACGTTTGTTTTTGTCATGTTTCGAGCTGTTTTTGATAGTGCCACAAATTTTCTTCAACGCGTCTTCGATGAATGAAAATGTGGTGTTACTACTCTAGTCCTTGCTACACCTACCTCGGCCATGTGATCAAGTTGGAAAAGCAAAATCAAACAGCTGAAGTGACCAGACGGATTGGTCTTATTATCGACTGCGTTCTTCTTGCTCATGATCAGAATGATTTCTTATTTCTCATGATTTCTTGATTTCCTGATCATGATTTCTTGATCATGATTTCTTATTCAGAATCACTGTTCCATGTTCTCGCTGTTACATTGTCTTGCATTGTCCGATTCATCCTGATCTGGTTACTCTAGATCCGAATTGTCATACGCCACTATTCAAACACTGTCGCTCATAACTTATTCCAACATTTGTTATGTGCATTTGTTATGTCCAACATTTGTTATCATGCCAGTGATGGTATAAATGCTTTAGTAAGCGAGCAATAACGCGATATACACAATTCAACATAAAATCACGCAAGACATGCATAACTTTCAAAGAAGTTCAAAAATAAAACTAAACAGGAATGGTCGCCTCGGTGTCTGACACCATGGAAAGAACTAATTGTGCAAAACCACCACTTGCAATACTCTCATTAGTACTGACCCTCCATCGCATGAGATTTCAAAGGTTCGTCGAAAAAGTTTTTATTGCATACTTATTCTTCAAAATGATGCGCAAAAATACATATGGCTGGTCTCACACACCGGATTCGGAAGGTATTGGAAAGATACTGGAAGGTTAAGCTATATAAAAATAATTAATTTAATAATGTGTTATTTTTATATAACTTAACCGTCCAGTAGTCGCACCCGGTGTGTGAGACCAGCCATATGTATTTTTGCGCACCATTTTGAAGAATAAGTATGCAATAAAATCTTTTTCGACGAACCTTTGGAATGTCATGCGATGGAGGGTCAGTACTAATGAGAGTATTGCTAGTGGTGGTTGTGCACAATTAGTACAATATAACATTGTTGCAATATTTAGAAAAAACAAATGTCTGATCGTCTGATTGTTATTGAAGCCAATAACAATCTTGGTTCCTCAAGGTTTGCTAATTGGACCTTGATGATTGATTCACATCAAATAAAAGCCTGCCTAATATTAAATGTGTTTAATACACACATTTAATATTAGGTTTTTTTATTATATTATAATTATAATCTAGTTTTAAATTTTCTACTAATGGTAAAAGTCAAATTTATTAAAGTTTCAACAGATTAGTTTTAAAACTTTAAAACAGTCTTAAAGGATCGGCCAAAAGGCAAAGTTTTTTCTTCATTGATTTATTGAAATTTCAAACGACCATAAACTTGAAATTCATAATATATATTATAAATAATCATATAAACTTAATAAAGACGGAACATAGCCTGAATATATAAATATATTCAACCTTTCGGAAGCTCTATAATATTATTGAGTCTTTTAGGTCAACCACAACAAATCTCATGTGAAATTTGCCTCTCTAACGAAAATGTCAATGTCATGTGTCTCTAACGAAATGTCAAATTACAAAATCTCTAACCCCTAATCATCCATGACTACGTGGCGTTCAAGTAAGTGTTTGTCAAATTATAATTCATAACAGCAAAGCTGCACTGATGAGAGATAAATCTCGAAACGTGTCTGCAGATAACTATTCACTTAAGTTAATAGAAATATATGATCTAAAAAACAAAGTTATTTTTTTGTTTCTTTTTTAGTGCCACGAGAGTAGATTGATATATAGTAAATAACTGGCTAATAATATTATAGAGCTTCGGAAAGGTTGAACATATTTATATATTCAGGCTTCCTGTGTTTTTATTAATTTTTCTATATCACAGATCTCATCTTAAAGTACCGGCCTAAAGGCAAGTTTATAGGTTAAATAATTTATTGGGTTGGCAATAAAGTAATTTCGGTTGTCACACAAAGAAAGCTAGAAGTTAGTTAAGAGTCAATTTTAACCCGGGGAGTAACAGCGAACATTTTCAACAATGTTTACAATTTTTTGAATATTTTTTTTTACTATCTTGCAGCAATTAAAAATTCAAACTTCTTTTGAGTTATGCAAGATCTAAATCATAATCAGAATCTACTTCAATTTTGAGCCTTTGGCATGTGTTAAAAATTGTGAGGTTGTGTTAAAATTATTTGATTAAGTTTTGTTGAAGTAAAAATTTTAGGAAATATTGCAAAACATTTCCGAAAAATGTTTTTGGTGAATTTGTTCAAAATTTGATCGACAATCTTGAAATGGAAGAAATATTTCTGAAACTAACGCTATTTCAAATATCTACATCAAAATCAGAAATTAATTTAATCAAGTTTTCCACAATGTCATTTGATACCAATACAGATTGTATCATTCGTTGCAACATTTTTGCGAATTTGTTAAAATTTGAGTAAAAAATCTCCAACGCAAGACTTATTTCCGAAACTTTGCTGAAGCAACAAACATTTAAAAAAAACCCTGTAACTTAATCCAAAACCAAAAAAGTTTGTCCAAATTTCAGATGATCATAAATTTGTTATCCATCATTTTTGGTTGGAAAATTTTGGCCAAATTGTTGAAAATTAAAATGAAAACTTCTCGCATGAAATGATTTTTGTTTAAATCTTTAGAAACCAAAATATTATAAATTTTTTTTTTTACATTTTTTTCTAAATTTCAAATGGTTATAAGTTTATCAACCATAATTATTTGTTCTAAAATTTTGGCTAATTTCTTTCAGATGAATTTTTATTGCTGTTCACAGACATTTAAGAAAATCCAAGTCCAAAAAACTTTTTTCATCATTGATTTATTGAAATTTCAAACGATAATAAACTTTGAAATCCATAATAATTTTTTGTTGCACAATTTTGTCCAAAATTTTTCAGAATTAAAATCAAGAATTTTGTAGATTCTTTCTGAATTCATTTTTGCTGTTCAAAGACCAAACAAAAAATCTAAATCAAAAATATCTTTCTATCTTCATAACTTTGTAATTCATAATTTTTTGGTACAAAATTTGGGCCAATTTGTTCAAAATAAAATTAATGAGTCTTGAATGAATTAGATGAAATATCATGATTGTTTAAAATTTTTGAAATAAAAGTTATTCTCAAATTTCAAATTTTCCTATGAAATTTGTTTCAAATTTATTCAACAATGTTTAGATTGATGGTCAGTATTCATAAAATTAAAAATTTCTTCAGCAAAATCCTAAATCAAAAAGTTTCAGTTTCAAGTTTTCCACAATTTCAAAATTGCTAATTGTAAAATTGGCCAAAAAAATTTTTGAAATTTTTTGAAAAACTAGGTCAATAATTTTCAACTTAAGACATGTTTTATGAAACTTTTCTGAACCTGAAAATATTTCAAAAATAGCAAAATCCAAAACTAAAACTTAATAAAGTCGGAACACATTCTGAATATATACGGTCCACAATTTTGTGTTGCAAAATTTTGGCATTTTTTGTTCAAAATTAAATCAAGAATCTTGTAATGAAAAATTTTTACTTAAAGTTTGCCGAAGATATTCCAAAAATTCCACTACCAAAACCAAAATTAGAATACCAAAACTTTTCTTCAACTTTGTCCAAATTTCAAAAGATACATAGTTATATCATTGATATACATTTTTAGATCACATAACATTGTTATATGTTATATATAACATTGTTTATCACATAACATTGTTTATTTAAAAAAAAATTAGAAACACACATTAGAAACACTAAAAATACAGAAACATATTCAATACTGATATGTGAGTAAATCTAATTGTCTGGGGCTTTTTCTCAAGCTACTCAATTGATATTGATATTAGATATTTCAATATCTAGTCTATATTACATTTGTCTTTAATTTTTTAGAAGGAAATTTTGTTCCAATTTCATATTTTAGTATTTTTATACCTCAAGGATAGTTAATTTTTATTGATGTTCACACACATTGAAGAAACAGCAAATCCAGATGCAAAAAAGTTTATTCTTCAAATTTTTTCAAATTTCAAACGATCATAAACTTTGAAATCCATAATTTTATGTTGCACAATTTTGACCAAATATTTCAGAAATAAAATCTAAAATTACAAAGGAAATAATGTTTTCTGTTCAAAGATACATAAAAAACAGAACAATCTAAATAAAAAATGTCTCTGTTCTAAAAATGTATTCCAACAAATTTCATAACTTTGGTCATAACTTTGTAATCCATATTTCTTTGTTCTGGCCTATTATAAGTTATAATTAGAGAAAAGTGAAAAACCAGATTTTTAGAAAAAAAAAATTATCAAAACCTATCAACTATTTAATTTTGTAGAATCACTCAATTAATATCTTTATATTACTCATATTGTCCTACATATTTATATTACTCATATTGTCCAATATATAGGCACAGACCAAAACCGAAATTACAATAAAAAATAAACTATGTACCATGATGGGCAATCAATATTAAATGAAAATGAAAATGTTTGAATAATTGTACCAATCAAAAAATATATACAGGGTTGTAAATGAGCAATGAAGATTTATTAAAGTTCTAAGAAAACCATAAAAAAATAAACCAAATTAAATGTAAATTCGTTATAAAAAAGAAACAGTTTATATTTCTGAAGTTAATTGGCCTGAGCTCGGCTATTTTTACTAAAACAAAACCTCAAATAATAAAAGCTTTGAAAATAAAATAATAAATGGTTAATAAAACCGTCGACTCTCAATTCACTTTCGTATAATCTGCATGAGATTACAATATTTTAATGGTCATTCTTAAACCGAAAATTTAAGATTAGCATTCGCTCGTGTAATCACAGAAACGGTCCGAGTGGATCGTTATTAGAACCGGAAAGAGTTTTCATCGTGTAGAACTCGTGTTAGGAGAATGGGAAGAACATGTGAATTAATTCTATCATTGTAGTTGATTGTTCGTGTGAGGGTAATTAAAACCGCTGCTCCTACCACTACCTGCTTATTAACTTTTAATTTTAACTGTTGCAATTAGTATGATTTACATTTGTACGTTTCCTCATCGTGCGTAATTTTAATTATATGCAAATAAATAATAAGCATGTTCACAGACAATGATTCGTAATTAAATAGAACATCGCGGCCGTTCACTCGCCACCTCCTTTTCTTCTTCTCTTCTCCTCGCGAGACAACAAACCGCCTTTTAATACATCAAACTCCGGTTCATCACCGATAATTATTTATTTCCTCCCGATTGCGCCGACAATTAAAACGCCCGCGTCTCGGAGGGACCCGACCGTGAATTACATTGAATAATATCTATTTATACGATTCAATGGTTCCCTCAAAGAAATTTCGGAATCTAATCGAAAAGCCACTCTCCTCCATTTCCATCCGTTTACTTTCAACCACCCTCATAGTAAAATATCATAAAACCTGAAAATACTGCATATGTTTTTCACAGTCTTCCTAAAAAAGCTTTTTTTCTAGCTACTGCCCTATCTCAGTTCCTCTTGAGAAAACGATTTCGAAGCAATTAACCGACTATCTTATCTATCTATAACTGTGCACGCCAGAGTCATAAAAAGCGAAGATTATTACTGGAAACACTTGGAGAAATTCGATTTATTTATTTCTGTAGACAACTTTTTTGGGGGTTTATTTTAAGATGTTTAGACTGAGGCGACCCAATCGCTGTTTGAGATAGATTAGGAAAGTATGCTAAAGGATGCTGATAAGGTGGAAAAGTAACAGACGAATCCAACAAAGCAGAACCGAAAGAAGAAATCTGTGTGAACTAAATTAAACAGATAAATTGTAAATTATTAATTCCTAAGCAGGCAAATATCCTACTTTTTCTAGTTAACGTCGTTCGTTCCCCCACATAAAATATATTTAAATCTAGAAATGTTCACTGAAATAAAACATCAAAGTTAGTGGATAAAATCACTTACTAGTGTTCATTAACACTTATTATTTTATTGTTTTATATTAAAAATCTACATATTCAGGGCCTAGAGTGCTGACCTATATATATATATATATATATATATTAAGAATCTGCTAATCTTTCTATTCTTTGCAGTTTGCATATTTGTCTCAATCGCCAACTTGTTCTTAAGCCCATTTGAACAGAGATTCCACGTTATTAAATACAAACCAAATACAATTTAAATTATTTGAATAAAACTAATTTTGTGCTTAATCACAAAATCACAAAATTAGTTTTATTCAAATAATTTAACATGTTGTTTCATATAGTTAAGGCTAAACCAATTAACTCTTCAAACACATAGTACATTCAAACATATAGAACATTTAGTACATCATACTAAGTACACAAGACTAAACAATGAAGAGTTGGTAAAGAAAATTTGACCGATTAGACAAGACACACAATAGAGACAAGAAGTGAATTGACAAAGAACTCTATATAGATAAAACCAGACTATATGACCAAAACTAGAAAAGCAAGAATAGACAAACAAGCCAGCACACCTTTACAAATACGACTGAACAAGCAGGACTATACTAAATAAACAGAATTGAACAGACAAAACTAGAGAAAGCTAAATAGGCAAACTAAAAAAACAAAACTACACAGTAAATACTAAACAGACAAAACTATATAGACAAGACTAGACTAATTTCTAATTTGTCTACTATGTCTATAAATCTATCTAATATTTTACAAGACAAACCAGAAAAGACAGAGACTAGACAGACAAGATTAGACAGATAAGTCTAGAAAGATATGACTAGACAGATAAGACTAGACAGACAATACTAGACAGGCAAGACAAGACTAGACAGACAAGACTAGACAGACAAGACTAGACAGACAAGACTAGACAGACAAGACTAGACAGACAAGACTAGACAGACAAGACTAGACAGACAAGACTATACAGACAGACACACAAGACTAGACAGACAAGACTAGACAGACAAGACTAGACAGACAAGACTAGACAGACAAGACTAGACAGACAAGACTAGACAGACAAGACTAGACAGACAAGACTAGACAGACAAGACTAGACAGACAAGACTAGACAGACAAGACTAGACAGACAAGACTAGACAGACAAGACTAGACAGACAAGACTAGACAGAGAAGACTAGACAGACAAGACTAGACAGACAAGACTAGACAGACAAGACTAGACAGACAAGACTAGACAGTCAAGACTAGACAGACAAGACTAGACAGACAAGACTAGACAGACAAGACTAGACAGACAAGACTAGACAGACAAGACTAGACAGACAAGACTACACAGACAAGACTAGACAGACAAGACTAGACAGACAAGACTAGACAGACAAGACTAGACAGACAAGACTAGACAGACAAGACCAGACTAACAAAGTTTACAGACAAGACTAGACAGACAAAGACTAGACAGACAGAGTTTACAGACAAGGCTAGGCAGAAAAGATTAGGCACGGGGCGCACGAATTAGGCAATGGGCGCACGAACGAAGTGAGTGCGCACATTCGCTCGAGAGGGCAATTGACAATACCGCGCGTGTTACAATCTTACAAATTTGGGATCCAGTGGTCATCCAGGAAAAATGGAATAAAAAATGTAGAATCTGGTTTTTCAATTGTATCCGGTGGTGTGGATTCGTCATAAGAACTCTCCTCAGCCTGCGGTATCACCATAGAAAGTACACTCATTTTAAAACGTTTTCTTTAATTTTTATTATTATTTTGTAATAAAAAAAATTCTGACACTTCACGTCACTTTTTTAATATCGAGCTCTTGATTGTGTTCATTTTATTTTAATTGAATTTTTTTAATGTAACCTAGCGATATTGAACATTTACGTGCGTTAGGCAGGTTATGTGGAAAGACAATGCGAAGTGACAGTTCTCGTATTAAAAAACGTGCGTCAGGAAGTACTTCGCACGCATGAGTAATTAAAACGAAATTAAGGCATCCTAATAACAGCCTTCATAACCCACCCAACGATCTCTTATTTGATATACCCTATCCAAAATTCCAAATATCTCAGACATAAACAACTATTAACCAGATTTACAGATAGAGACATTCATCGGACAATCACTTTGTATAAAACGCGACCTAAGACACCACACTCGCACACATCCTTCAAAGACTGTATACGAAACACTATATGATGACCATGACGAATATGACGACTAATCATCCCATATCACCTCATATTTTTTATTCAAATTATGTATAACATAAACGGACTGTACTCCCTAACAGAGAGACCTTGTGGTCGATAGCCATTTGTTACTACTGTTGACAAGTTTGAAAAATGTTTTTTTCATAATTGGTTCCAAAATCTTTAATTTGCAATTGTTACTTTAATTGTTAAGATAATTACATGGATTAACAAGAGATTTTAGTAAGCTTTAAGAGACGTTTTACAAAATCGGAAAACTGTTAAAATTATGTCGATTTTATTGAAATTACTTTTTCCTGGTTTTTCCAATTTTGAAATTTTTGGCTGAAATTTATTAATTTGAAATTTATTATCAATTTACAAGAAAATATTTTAATGGAAATTTAAAGGTTTGAAAAATTTTGATTTGAGCCGAAATCGTGAATTAGCATTTAACAAACTAATCTAAAGAAAAAGGAAATAATAAAAAGCAAATATACAATTAGAATAGATGGAAAGATATGTTTGTTTCGACGCAGCCATACAATCATTCATATCCATCTAACATGTTTTGCATTTATTACTAATATTTCTACTAACTAGTTAAATTTATGTTTTTTTCTTGTTAATACAGATTGGAGATAATTTCGGTATCGAATTAAAAGCAAAAAAAGTTTTTTCTTCCTCTGTGAACTTGATCGTGATTCAGATATTCGAGTTGTTTTTTCGAGTGGATGGGGGCGCACTGTGCTGAGTGTCTACTTGTCCATTGTTTTAACATGTCCGCGTCTCATTCGATATCATCCGGCACGCATCTATTGTGATGACGGGGGGGGGGGGCGGGCGAGCGCCCTCTCAGATGCGATCTTCACCGACGCCGATTGATATCCGATACACCCCCATCTATTTTCATACCTTTTTATTGCTGAACCATCAGAAAAATAGTAACAAAAAAATATGTATTCTACATAGAACGTGTTCTCCAAAAAATTACAACGGAACCAGAAAATTCTTAGAAAATTACTAATAATCAGGAGTTTAACGAAAGAATTTAAATTAAAATATCTTAAGTGTAATAAATCGACCTATCTAATTGACTTATAAAATAAGATAATTAAAACTGTTTTTATGGTTTTGGAACAGGAAATTATTTATTTAGATATCGCTTTGAAAATTTTGGGCTTTTTGAAAATTCGATTATGCAAAAGCTCGCGAAATTTCCACCCAAGATGTTTCTCCTAACTCCATTCGGCTAATTGAAATGAATTAACGGAATCGCTTTGATCTTTTTCCTTATTATCATTGCGCATCCGGCGAGGGAGGAAATAAAACTAGTTAGCCGCAATTTAAATCTTCCCTTAAAATCACTTAAGAGGAAACTGGGTAGGGAGAAATGTGTAAAAGTATATTTATGTGTATCGATTTGAGATTTGTTTTAAGTTCGTGTTCTCTTTCCGCGCGATATTTCATTTCCCCTACTCAGGAATTCCAATTACATCGGACTCACTCGTAGCTAATTACATATCAAAGTGAGTTCGCATTCTTTGTGTTAATTACAATATTTGTTTTCAAAGATTTTCAACTTTCTAGTGGGCTTTTGTTTGTGCAAGAGAGCTTTCGGGTTGAGTATTGCCGGAAAGTTTCGCCGAGATATTTCGATCTATTCGTGTGTGTAAAGTGCGTTCTAGACTAAATTTCGCTCGCATCAAGTTTATTTCGAATCTCGGACTCTGCCGAGGGGTGGAAAATGCGTATTCCATTTTCGGTACATTTATATTGCGGCAGACTCAATCAGAAATCATAATTAATTTACGGCGACTAATGAAGTCTTACTAGATTATTACTCGAAATGGATGGCACGCCGGTTGTAATGGATTCGGAATTGTATTTTCACCCCTTTCTTCCTCGACTCCTCTTACACCCCATTCTCGACGTTTTTCACGTTGTTGTTTTTTCTCTTGCTCTGACAAACTCGACGTTGACTCACAACATTAACACCAGTTAGGGTTACACATAAAAACAATCCTCATCAAATCCCACAATTTACAGAATTTGACATTCAAATAAAGTTCTACCCCAATTTTAGAAAGAAAAGGCAGTCTCACCCATCTAGTCTCTTATGCCTATTCTTGTATAACTAGTGCTGTCTGTTTAGTTTAGTAAATCTAGTCTAGTATGTCTTCGGCTGTCTAGTTAAAACATACTTAACTGGACATACAAGGGTAGGCAAAGTAGATAGATTAAGAATTACAAACAGTCTTGTCTGTCTTGGCCTAATAATTTCAAATTAAGCTAATAATTGCAAATCAAAGATTTTGACCCAGTATACAAAAATCAACATTTTTGAAACTCGAAAATTTTTAACTTTTCATTGAAATATTTCAAGTAAACAATTATAGCTGTTTACTTGAAATATTTAACGATCTACATGGGTTTTAAAAAGTTTCTGTCAAAACAGGGAAAAAATTGAAATTTAGAAAAAAACAAGAAAGGATAATTTCACTAAAATCGTCATAATTAGAAAAGTTTCAGGAATATTCAATTTTGGTAAAAACTTTTTTAAAGTAGACAAAAATGTCTTTAAAATGATGTGCACTACATAATATGTTATTTATAAAATTAAGTTAGCAATTGTAAATTAAAGGTTTTGGCCCAAGTTATAAAAATCTACATTTTTCACAACAACAAATATTCAACTTATTACAGCGGAACACACCTTGAATATATAAATATATTCAACCTTTCCGAAGCTCTATAATATTATTATGTCTTTTTAAGACTATAAAACAAATCTGTTGAAAGACACCAGATATTTGTGTTATTCACTTGGACTCAGTTCACTTTAGACAATATCTATAATATTATAGAGCTGCAGAAAGGTTGAATATCTTTATATATTCAAGCTGTGTTCCGCTGTAATAAGTTAGTATGATTGTATCTATAATTAGTTTAGTTTCACCCTATATTAAAAAAAAAAAATTATATTATTCATTGAATATTTTCAAATAAAAAGCTGTAATGAACCATTTACATAATTTTATTAAATTTCAGCCAAAACATAGGAACAAATTCAGTTTAAACAAAACATCGCTAAAGAATAATTTCACTAAAATCCACATGGAATTTTAAAATTTGGTAAAAACTAAAGATGTATGATAGATATAATGTGATCCTTCAAATCAGGGGTGTCCAACCTTTTTGTTTCTCTCTGCCAGAGTCGAAGAGTTTTGGGCCACAAGTATATTACCGTATCTTAAGAGCAAAAAAAGCTTAAAATAGTGTGCTTTCCTCATTCAAACATTTCTAACAATTCGAAAATATTTCCTTTCCACTCAAAAATAAAATATGTATACAGGTTTACTGCTTTATGAGACTTCTTTATTGATGTATGCCGTTGAAATAAAGTAATTTAGAAAACTGTCGGTTTTGTTTTTGTTATGTACCGAAAACGGTAGGTAATGATTGTTAGCTTTTCTGCACAGTGCACAATGCTAAGAGTGTAGTCAGCTGGTCGATATTAGAAACGCATTTAACAGCGCTAGCTGGAAGCAGATCATGGAAGGCCTAACATCAAGAGGTATATCACCGTATCTACTACGCATGGTGAGGAGCTACCTTAGCAATAGAAAGGTAATACTAAAAGTTTCTCGAAAAACGGAAGAGAGAAGCATCAGCAGCAGTGTTCCACAAGGATCGACATTAGGCCCAACCTTGAGGAAGGTCTTATATGACGATGTGCTGAGATTAAGACTGCCATTGGGGGCGACAGTGATTGGCTTTGCAGACGACTTGGCTCTAGTGGTAACAGCCAGAATAGAAGAAGGATTGATGCAGACAGCAAACCACGCTATAGAGCAATTATCTTTAACACCGCACATAGCAGAAGCTGCAGCAAAGGGGATGAGGACAATGGCAGCAATACAGCAACTAATGCATAACATTGGAGGACCCAGGAGCAGTAAACACCGACTGCTCAGCTACGCAGTACAGGCCACTATGATGTACGGAGCACCAATATGGGCCAGAGCACTGGAAAAACAGAGTAATGCCCAAAAGCTCCTTGCAGTGAAAAGACATATGTCTCTAACAATCTGTAGCGCTTACCGCACAATATCAAGTGAGGCAGTCTTTACCATCGCGGGTATCCCGCCAATCGACTTGCTTGTGGAATAGCAAAGAAAACTGCAGGAGACAGGTTGCAGCAAACTTTAAAAAAAATGGCCGGGAAACGGTTAATTGAAGAATGGCAGCAAAAGTGGCAGCAAGGCAGGTGAGTGGACCAGACTTCTTATCCCTGAACTTCAACCCTGGATAGACAGAGAGCATGGTGAAAATAGCTACTATCTCACTCAAGTATTGTCCGGCCACGGCTTTTTCAAGGACTATCTGCATCAAATTGGCAGAGCCTCAGACGACCAGTGCATATACTCTGGAGAAACCGATATGACTGAAACCAACTGAAACCGACTGTGAGCCATACAATCTTTGACTGCTCTCGATGGGAAATGAAAAGACATATAATTACAACCAATTTAGAAGTACCAATTAACCCGAGAACGATAATTCGACACATGCTCAAAGCAAAAGAAAACTGGATTAAGACACAACAATATATTCATTATATTATGAAATCCAAAACAACAGATGAAACGAACGAACAAAACATAGATAGAGAAATTAAATTTAAATAAGTCACCCGTAACCCCGAGGCCATGCGACTAGCAGTACCAGAGTTCACGGCAGTGTTTCCAGGGCGGGCACTTGTCTGGTTAGGTGTATAACCGCCAGCTACGTCCCTCAAAAAAAAAGTCAGCTGGTCGCAGACTACGGTCTCTCTGCTGCCGCCCATCCAGGTGTTAAGATGTCCTACTCTCTAGTCTATAGTCATTTTTAATATACACTGTTCACACGCAATAGTTATCATATATACCATTCCACTGGTCACCCACTTGTCCACCTCAATACATATTACTTTTGACCCGCATTGGCACTTGCCTTAGGCTGCATAAGAGTTGAACATCCCTAATTGCTCGCTAACCTAATCCGTCATCGGCTGAAGTTTGCTCGGGCGACGACGGCCGACCTCGGACGATTGAATCAAATACTTGTAAAAGAAAAGGAGCGCGTAAACAAACGCCCATTTAAACAAAGAATGTACGTGTAACTTAACTTCGTAAAAATAAATGCAAATTTTAAATCCACACCAAATATCATTAATTTTGCACAATTACAAGCATTACTAACCAACTAATATTTTTTGTTTAAATGGGGAGCTCGGAAGGAGCCTCCACGTGTTCATTTTCTCCTGTATATGCAGAACTTGCCGGTGCTCCCTGGTAACACTGCCCTCCCAGAGAGTGGCCAATCATTTCACCACCGGAGACCAATGGACACGAAAAATGAAAAGTAAGGTTGTTGAAATATAAATAAATTTAACTAAACCGTATTCATATTTAAATAGCACTAATGATAATTGTATTAATGATAATAGTTATATAATAATAAAATTGTATATAATAAATATACATAAACTGTAAACATTAAAATCTGAATCAGCTTGTAGAATAAAATAAAATGTCTTCACTGTATAATAGGCAAAACTAAGCAAATATAGTTCTAAGCTACGCTTACGACACAGCACTGATTTCCCACAACAACTCCGTTAAAAGTACCTTCGACCTACTCCAGAATCTCACCAACAAGACCCTTACATGGTTTAACTTGTGGAGATTATCTCCAAATCCCTCCAAATGCCAACTCCTCATTCCAAACCACAAAATTTCCTTAAATTCCCCTCCATCCGCACCGGCACCATAGACGTACAATCGACCAGCAACATTAAATACCTCTGAATTACTATCGACTCTAAACATAAATTCACAATCAACGCAAAATTCCCAGATCACCAAACGCTTCAAACATTTTAGAGCCTTAACATACGACAATTGGGGTACTTGGGGATACTTAGGGTACAACATAGGCCGGGGCAAAAATATATAAATCCATTTGTAGACCAATACTTGACTACGGGCACCCACTAACTACTATTAACAAAACAAGCAAAAGAACTATTGAGGTCTCTGAACGAGCCGCATTACGATTCATCACCAAACTTAGACATGCGAACAATCCTCTCCACGACCCCTCTAACGAACTCCTCTATAGAAAAACACAGGTCCGACCAATTGCAGACAGACATGACAGACTTACAAATAAGTTAACACTTACAAATAAGACAACAATGTGACGTATAACATCATTGAAGAAAACGACAATTTAAAACGACAAACTATACATTCCAACAGAAAATATTCCTGCAGAACCCTTTTAAAATGTTTAAACATCAACTGTTTTTTTGTACCACATTTTTTTATATATTATGTGTCCTATATATGTATATTCCCGGCTGCAAGACCACGGGTGGATAGCCTTTTTTTGTATTATAAGTACAGTAATAAACATGTTTTATTATTAGATATATAGTTTAAGGTAAGTCCTAGGTTAATATAGTTCTAGGTATAAAGGAAGAAAACATTAAATATCATTGCAAATGCAAAATATTTCCTATAAAAGCTGTTTTGAAAACTTTTGATGTTAACGTAGTAGAGAAGTGATTTCTGGTGATTTCGGAATGATAATAGGAACACCTTGTATGTTGAGGGAAAAAACGGTTTGGTGGTAAAGGTAACTATGCTCATAATTTAGTTTAATTAAATTGTGTCTTTCGAGAGAAGTATTTTTAAAGGGGGTGAAGACCCCAATCTGCGGGCAACAAATAATCCTCCTCGCAGAAGTTTCTCGCGCCTCATAATGAAACGGGCGCCGCCTAAAAACAAGCGATGTATTATATAATCCCCGACGAACAGACATACACTCGCCCCGCAATAAATACAGAAATAAGAAAATTTCATTAACGTCATCTTAAGGTGAATTTATACATCGCAATTTCCTCGGTTCGCGGCTTACGGCGACACACAGCTATGTTTTAATAACCGTCCATGGAGCGGCGCGGTGCGACGCCTCACTTAGATTATATTATTTAAATGAGTTTTAATTCGACGTGCGACAGCCTAACAAAGGGCCAATTACACAGCCGCCGCGGCCAGATATTGATACAACGCCTGTATTGTTTCGGTTTCACGGAGCGGACTGTCGCTGCTTATCGTTCAGGTCGCCTAAGCCACTTTATTGCAGACACATTATAGTTATAGAGTCCAGGACGGCTTATTGATTTCATGTGCGTTTGTGCCTGTGTGTGTGCGTCCTCATCTATTTAAATACGGCCGAACAAATTCATTATGTGACGGCAATATTCAGATAGCATTGCAAACACTCGATAATGCCAATATAACATTTATGATTAGGTATATCGGAGCTGAATCAATATATGTATCGAAAAATTTGCTTTTAATTTACCCCGACCGAAATAACTTTTATTATTTCCATACATGTGCATATAGAAAATGTTTGTTTTTAAAACTCACAATCACAAATGAAGGGCACAGAGGCAAACCCACGGAAGTCCATTTTTTGTCAATATTAAACTGGTGCTGCCATATGTTAGTACTAGAAGTGCACTTTAAGTTCCACTGTATAAGATTTGGGGAAAAGCAAGTTAGTCCCTATAAAACAGACATTATAAAATAGATATCCAGCGTAGAAACAATGTAAGTCCTAACTTTACATTTCGTTTTTCTCAAAACGAATCTAGGTGGACATGTGGTTTTTCCCCTGTACCCTTCAAATGTTTATACGAATATACATTCACTGGCATTATAAATAAATCACTTAATTTATTACGCATTTGAAAATCATCAAACTAGGTACTTAAAGTTCAAGATTTCGAGAAACCAAGGCATTTAAATTTTAATGCTTCCGCTTTACTAATTAATAAATTACCAAATACAGTAAATATGTTATTACTTATTAGTCTTACTAAATTTTAAATATGTTGTCTTCATTCGGTAATATATTAATTTAAATGTCATTAAATGTCCAATTTCCTGGATATCTTAAATGTTAGATAGCTTTGATAGCTGATTTCATTTTATTTGGAGTTATTGAGGGTCCGATTGAATTCAAAATGAGATAGTTTTAGTTCAAATAAAAGTCGAAATTCATGGAAAGCTTATGGTAAAAAAAATTAGATAATGTGTTAGTAAAAACTAGCTGCAGCGCAAATGTGATAATTCTGTTAAATTAGCTTAAGTTTTGCTTTTTTAATTTCACTATTTTTTAACTAGTTTTATTAATTTGTGTTCTTTTTAATTAAAACAAAGAAGTTATTAGAACCTTGTTTTTCGCCTGGTGAAATTATTCATGAAATTATTGAAAACCAATAGAATTTGTAGAAAATTTAGTATTCTTTTAAATTTTCAAACTATCGCCAATGAGTGCACTAATTTTATCAACATCACTTTATATTTTGGTGAAATTGAAACACTTATGTCTGTGAAATTGCAGTCTGATTAATTTTTCTGTAACTTGAGAATTAGGGAACAGGTTTTATTAAAAAATTGGCAAAATAATCTTGTTTATCAGAAAATTAAATGCAAAATTGGAAAAACTTGAAATTATGTCTTAAAAGTGGTCTAACTAAACGGTTAAGAGCTTGAAAACTAACAGCTTTTGTTAAAAAATAATCCTTAAAAATACAGTATATTCTTGATAATCCGGCGGTTGGTTAATCCGTTCAGTAATCCGACGCTCACGGGGAAACACGTGTTTCTTCTTTACGCTGCCCCGCGCCGGATATACACCTCGCACACAGAAGAAATAAAGTCAAAAACAACACCATCCAGTGTTAGTGTAGTTTATCCAGTGAAAAAAGTTAGCCAACACACCCTGCTTTTACTCTCAAAACTTAATTGACGATTATGACCAAGCTAACTACAGACCATTCTGACCACTCTACAATTGTCTTACTATCTGTTCTAAGTTTGCACATATTTTTTTATATGTAGACATTTACCTATATAGATACATATTGTATTCCTTCTGAAATAAAATTGTACACAAAATACGTTAAATTGTTATTGTTTTGTTTTAATCCTGATGATCCGGAATTTTTTTATAATCCGGCGGTTGTCTGGTCCCTTATGTGTCGGATTATCAAGATTATACTGTATTTCTAATTGAATGTTTAAATCTTTAAACTTGAAATTCTTTCTATAAAAAAAGTAGTTTGACTAATCTTTTTAGCGTAAAATTCTTGAAACAACCCTTGCCATTTATTCTGCTAATTAAAAAAAATATCAGTTTGTTAGTTTTTCAGAAAATTAAATGCAAAATTGGTAAATTTAATTTTATGTCTTAATTAACAATTTTGCTAAACAATTAGAAGCTGAGAATTAAGTAGTTCATTTTTTGAAAATTACTTCATAGTATTCTTGATATAGTGTCCTTGAAACCATGAAACAATGACAAGTTAGTCTGCTATTTTTAAAAATCAAGGTTTTGTTCGTTTTGCTGAAAATGAAATGCGAATATAGGGAAAAATGTAATCCAACTAAACTGTTAACTTGAGAACTGGAGAGTAGATTTTGTTAAATATATAGTATTATATTATTGAAACTATTGTCATTTATTGTGCTAATTTTGGTAAATGTAGGTTTGTTATTGTTAGTTTTTCAAAAAATTATAGGAAACATGAAAGACCATTAAATTGGAAGAAGTCTAAACCAGTGTCTGCCAAACTGTGTGCCAAGTCACACAGTACTGTACCGCGAAAGATTACAGGAAAAATTTAAGCAAATAACTTTGCTGGATAATAAAATCATTTCATCCATTAACTTCTATTACACATTTTTTAAATATTTATTTATTATGTAATAATAATAATGCAAAAAAAAACATGACACACCGGGCGCGCTCTTCGCATTACTGCAGTTCCTATGTAGGTATGTCCTATTCTACCCAACCGTTATGTTCAGATGCCTCTTCTCTGCGGCTTGTCTTAACTTATCCTCTTCTTCCTATTGGGCCATTAAGTATTTTATCGCTTTGTTCACGGTATCCCAGTTTTTTTCTGTTCTTAACAACTGATCTATTATTGTTCCTGGTTCTAACAGACCGTCCTTCATTATCGTTGCTCGTTCGCATTCCCATCAGTCGCAGGCGAATAGTGTGTGGTACACGCTGTCATCCTCTTCGCAGTAGTCACACTGTGCTTCTCTTGCTCTGCCAATGTTGTGTGAGTAGTCCTTGAAACATCCATGTCCCGTGAATATCTGTGTCAGGTGGAAGTTGGGTTCTCCGTGCTTTCTGCATTTCCATTTGATTGGATCCGGGATTAATAATCTAGTCCATTGTCCTTTCTGTATGCTCCCATTTTCGTTTCCATTCCTTACGAGTATTTTGCCTGGCTGTTTCTTTTTTGACTTTGTTTCGGCCTGCTAGGTAGCAGTCAGTAGTCAGCCCGATGGGAATGATGCCGGGGATTATGAGAGCTGCGTCTCTAGATACGGTCCTGTATGCACTGCAAACCCGTAGTGTCATTTTCCTTTGTACCTTGGCCAGTTGCTGCTTCTTTTTTTCTGTCAGTACATTAACCCAAACAGGAGCCCCATACAGCATGATGGCCACTGAGCTAAACAGCCTTTGCTGCGTTTTGGACCCACAACGTTTTGTATTAGTTTTTGTAGCGCATATGCGATTATTGTATCTTTTGAAGCAGCGCAGCTTATGTGTGCCGAGAAGTTTAACGCTCCTTCTATGACGACTCCCAGATATTTTACCCATTTCTTGGTTTTGATCTTCGTCTCTTGGATCCTAAAGGATATCGATGAGAGTTGTCTTTTACCGCTCAGAAACACGGCCTCTGTTTTTCAGGCGCAAGTTTTAACCCCTTACCTACTTGCCATCCATTTGTTTATTTTTTCGACCGCTATATTTGCTTTCTGCGTCAGGTTCTTTTCTGTCTTTGCTGTTACGACTATTTCTAGGCTATCAGAAAATCTGATAGTGGTTACTCCTATCGGTTGTGTCATTTTGAGCAAAATTGTCATTTTCCATCACGTTCTATTATACAATTATATTCCTTTGTCAGAACACATTTCTCGTAAAATCAGATATTTCGCGTGATGATTAGCTTTTGCAAACATTTTGTCAAAGCAAAAAGTGAAAAGAAACTCGAATACAAATCACATGAATATTGATCACATCAATTCACATAAAAGAAAACCAAAAAGTCGTATGAAGAGGGATGCAGCGCAAACAAGTATTAGCGTTTACACTGATGGAACTACATCCAGGCAAGGCTCTGTGGCTCCTGTTTTATAAAAATATCATAAGTAAAAAAATGTACATTCCATCATTTGCTTTAAAGCTCTACCTGATGAGCTCCTGAAGACGATGACATTGGTAAAGTTGTGAATTACATACAATCAAATTCTACTCATATCCTATGTCAGGGATGGCGAACCTTTTTGAGTAGTGGGTCAAATTTTGTTCATTATATTTTTCGTACTAGCTCGTGGGTCACCAGGCCAGTTGCATTACTGGAAAAAAGAGGAGGGTCAAAGACTGCTTTCCGACGTTCTTAAAGACGTTCTCACTTTGAAAGGTTTTTACAAAATTCAAGTTTCCTTCTTGTTTTACAACTTCTACTTTGGAAGTGGAAAGCAAAAAATAAAGGCCGTAGTCAAAAAAAGTCCATAAAAATTTCTGATGTATTATAAATAAAATCAAATTAGAGGATGTGGAATATTCTGCTTAAGATATTGAATGTTTCTTAGAATTTTGAGTGCCAATTCTGAGTTTAAAAGTTTAGTGCTTCACACAGAATGCGATGGCTCTCCAAAGCAAATGTCCTTCTACCCATTGCTGACGACCTCTGTCTGTCTGTCTGGTGAAGTTGCCGAGTCTGTTATTTATTTTATCATTTATCTTCATGCAAACTGAAGTAATATCTTTCTACGGTGCTGCAAATTCGGGATTTGAATTTCTTAACGAAGGTAACTCGTTGCGGTTGAACGTTTGAAGACTTTCAACGGGCTAGATGACTCACTATCATACTCACATCAATATATATTCGTTACTCTGTCTTTCCAGGATATTTTTAACAAACCTCTACAGCATCATAGTTCCAAGGACTCTAGCTTCTTTATTTCAGCTTGAGTTGGACCGTTTTTTTCCGTTTTGCAATATCTTTATGGCATATAAAACTTCTTCTTTCATAATGCTAGGTCCCTCTGTGTTCTTCTGATTGACTCTGATACCTCTTGTGTCTCTATTACGAATCGAGAAGACGTACCCTCTTAGCATTCTTGTACGCAAATCTATTTTAGTTTGTCTATCTCTAAAGAACGTTCGCATTTTTAGAAATGTGTTTCTGGCCAATTCAATTCTCGATTTTATCATATATAAGTGTCTAGTCTATATTGTATGTTATCGATGTGCCAAGATATTTGTATTTCGATGTTTTTTCTATCCAAGTGTTATCGATGTATAGGGTTTGATACTGGGTTAGGGCTTTCGACATAATCATATATTTTGTTTTTTCAGGTTCATCTTGAAACCGTATTGCAGACCGGTATCGTTTAATTTATTTGTTAAACTCTGTGGGTCCTCAAGAGTCTTTGCTACAATGACTGTGTCGTCAGCATAATATCTTATGTTATTTATAGATTGACCATTCACGATAACTCCAGCATGTTCTTCACCAAGAGCTTTTCTGAATATCTCTTCAGAGTACAAGTTGAATAGCATTGGGGATAATATACATCTTAACCGTACCCCTCTAATTATATTAATTTCATCTGAAACCATATCTTCAATTATCCGTATGTCTCGTGAGTCTATGTTTCGTTGTTCCAGTAGATCTATTAAAGTATCGTGACGTACCTTATCGAAAGCCTTCTCATACTCTATAAAGCATATATTGGTTCATGTTCAAACATCTCTGTGTTAACTCATTAAAATTGAATAGGGCCTCTCGTGTACCAAATCTGTTTCTGAATCCAAATTGAGTGTTTCCTATGTCTTTTTCTAACTTGTTGTATAGTCTTTTGTGGAAAATTTTGAGAAATGCTTTTAGTGTGGGACTCATAAAACTACTAGTATCCTTTCGCACTTGGTTTGTTTGGTATCGTTATGAAGGAAGATTGAATCCATTGTTTTGGTATGATCCCAGTTCTGTATACTGCATTGAAGAGATCTACAATTATGTCTAGCTGGTCTTCATTTGTTAGTACGCTTAGAATTTCGTCTGGTCCAGTTGTTTTACCGTTTATCAATTTATGGCATAGAGAACTTCTACTTTCATAATTTTAGGTCCCTCTGTGTTATTCTGATTGACTCTGGTACCTCTTGTGTCTCTGGTACCTCTTTGCCCTTGTGCCGTGAGGTAAAAAGTTTGGCAGACAGAGGACTGCCAAAGAGAGGCAAACAGATTTTGGTTTGGCAGACAGAGGACACTGTTACACATAAATGATACTAACTCGAGGACTAGCGTCTAGATTTTGTTGAAAATTAAGGATAGTGGCCACTTAAGAAAAATAATTCTTACAAACAGAAAATAAACTTGAGGAAATAAAAATATATAACATTTTATAACTTCTAATTCACCAAACAATATCTTGTTTTGACTTTAGTGAGAATACTTGCAACTTAATACGGTTTGGCATGTCCATGCAGTAGAGCAAATCAAACATAATTTTCAAATACATATATAAAACAATATTGATCAATTGACCACTATATAAGACAATTTTCTCTCACCAATTTTTATTTCAATTCAATAGACTAGGGAATTCCTGTGAATTGGCTGTTAAAAAGCGTTTAAAGCTAAAATGATCTTTAAACATATTTGACATGTTTATATTTATTTTTTAAACAACTTTTGTTACAAACAATAAGAACAGTAAGAATTTAAAAAAAACACTAAAAAAATGTGTGAGTTATCCCAAAAATAAATGTAAGTTATCCTAAAAATCACTGCAAAAAATAAGAAACAACGTTCCTGAAGATTTTGTAATCTTGAAGATTTGATTATATTAAAATCCGTATTCTTTCTTTGTTGGATTTAAGGTGTCTATAAAAATAAATGAATAAACTGCAATTTTTCATGGTTTTTTTTGTGTGGGGTCGGTTGGGAAAGAGATATAAAAGTTTTTAATTAGACAATTCGGGCAAACAAAAATTCCATTTTTACTTTTAATTAGTCGACTCGCGGGATCGCATTGCCGCCCTCGCCTCGGCAACCCCTTTCTCCGACCCCGGCCTGCCAAGAAAATTATAAAATTTGTGTAATTACTCCTGCTGTAATACCTGCCGCAAGAGGCCGCAGGTGGCGCTCACATCTTTAATTAATGCCATTACATATTCATCAGCGAAAAAAAGGGCTGCGAAAATACACAGCAAATATTCCCTACTCTAAATCCAAGGGGTTGGATTTATTTACAAAAAGAAATAGAATTAGAATAGGAATGTATTTTTTTAAAGAAAAATAGAGCCCGACCTATTCGAGGGGTGATAATTAAAACATGGAAAATGTGTCTGTGTATATATAAAACGAGGAAATTTGCGCAACTTAGCATTCATAGGTTGGGAGTTTTTTTTGGAATTCAAAAAATTCATCGGCGAGATAAAAATTGCTGTGTAAAAATTCCCCGGTGACGAATTAATTAAGTCTCCCGACATAAAAAAGAACTCTCGAAAATATTAAGCGGCCTCTCGCCCTCGCTCCCCCTTTCTTTTAAATTAGCACAAAAAGAAACATTTCTTGTTTCATTAACTCTCCCCCGGGCTAATTTGAAAAGAATTTGCACCCCTGAAACATTCCAATTTCTATTAAACTCTGATTTCGGCCCGATATCGGTGTGTATATATATATACATCTGAAAAAGACGGATTGAAATATTCCCGGGGTCGAGATTGATTGATACTCCGAACTTTCTTTTAAAAAAATTATAAGCTTGATTAAAAATTCCTAATGGATTTTTCATCTGCGCTTTTTCCGCCCTATCCGAAATTAAACACTTTTTAAAGCCCAACATAAAAATAAATGTATTCGAACGCATAAATATGTAATTTGTACACTTCTTCGCTAGACAAGAAGAAAATAAACATTTAAAATCCATCGAAATATTTTGCTTAAAGATTTTTCTTAAGATTGTTTTCAAAAACAAATAATCGTGTTAATTCTAATTTACACTTGTAACCTCGTTTAAAGATACAGTCGAAGCAAATTGAAACACTCCGCCCTAATACCCAACTAATTTACTTATACTCAGTCTCTTTCACATAGAAAATGAGTCTGTTATTTTCCTTCATAATTACATACACTAATTACACATCGTGTGGCGAACTATAACTATATTAACATTGCGCTACCGACTTAAGGAAATCTTCATTAACACTCATAGAATCGGAACACAATATGTGTTAATGTTGATGAAACTAAGGGTGTGTTTCAATCCGTTAATTTGGGGTAGTTTACGTTGGATAAATGGTTACACGTGCAACCGCATATATATTTACAACCCTTTAAAATTTAGTTATTGCGAGACATTTTTGCTGGGGGTTGTTGTAATTAAAACGCGAGTGTCTGTATAATCTATGGGTATCATCAGATTATTTCACTTGGAGTTCGTGAGAAAACGCGCATCTGAATATGGATCATATATAGTGAACATCCGCATCTAGATTAGTTTAGACAAACTTCTTCTGGCCGGATGCGTTTAAGCCGGCTCTCATATATTTTCCGCCGCGCGCTAATACTTGAACAAGATATAATTGTTTATTATTCATTTAAGTAAATAGAAAATTGTCTGTATATTCCCGGCAAACATTGCCACCTAGTGCAAGTAGCACCGTCCACATTCGTATCTTCCGAAACTAATTTTAAACACAAACTTTAAACGTTTTATCCACTTTACATCATGTTTACTTATATCTAAATCTAATCTTGTCTTGACGAAATCAATTCAACTGCAAACTTTTTATTGTGATTTTGAAACTGAACATCCTTAACAGCTTGTTGTATATGTGCCCCCAATTGTTAATTCAAAGCAAATGCAAATTTTATTTTTAATATTGAAAATTAGAAGAATATGAGTTAAAACAAAATATTTCAATTTGAAACTTTGATCACTTTGTTTAATATAAAACACCATACTTCTACGTGATTTGAGAAACTAATTTATAAATTTTTCGAAATTGGACAGAACATTAGTCGAAATTTGTCAATCAGTCTAAAATCAATCTAAATTAGTCAAAATATGTCTAAATTTCGTAGTATTACATATCTCGAAATAATGGTGAATTGAGAAAAATTGCTCTGTTTTGGTCAAAATCTTTAAACTGAAAGTTTTAGCATCCAATTTGTTGTAGTCAAAAGCTGGTAAAGAAGTTTATTCGGATATCTAAATAATTCGTATATCTAGGCAAGTTTGGATAACAATAAATCAGGAAGCACAACGGTTTTGTGGTAATGACTTGGCACAGGTGGTTTTAAGCGAGTTTTTTAATTTAAAAAAATTGGCAGAGAATGTTTGTTTTCTAATGAAGATTTTGTAAGCAAGTAGCCATAGGCAAGATTTTATTGGCAGAGAAGGTTTTCGAGAAAAGATTTTATAGCAATTTTAGGAAAGGATAGGCAATAATAATAAGAAAGATCTAATAGGAAAGATTTGGCAGAGAATGTTTGACAATAAATATTTTATAGGCGAGTGGTGATAGACAAAATGTTGTAAAGAAGTTTTTCCAGTAAATATTTAGTAGGCAAATTTTGTCAGGCAAGACTTTTTAGGAAAGGTTCTCCAGAGGAGATTCTGTAAACACAGTTTTACAGGCAAGATTCGGTGGAAAAGGTTTTTTGTGTGATATTGTAAGCCAGTTTAGGCTTTCCAGTAAAGATTTAGTAGGCAACTTTCGACAGATAAGATTTTGTAGAGAGGGTTTTCCAGAGATGATTTTGTAAGCAATTTTTTTTTCAGGCAAAATTTTGTTTCCCAGTGAAAAGTTAGTAGACAAGTTTCCACAGGCATTCCACAGATTTTCTAAATTTCTTTCGACTGACAAGATTTTGTAGAGAAGGTTTTCTAGAGAAGATTTTCTAAGCAAATTTTGACGGGAAGATAAGGTTTTTACAATAATAAGATTTTGTAAATAATCCAAAGCCGACAAGTCTGGAGATCGCAGAGGCCACAACTGATCCCCACGCTGGGAAATCAGACAATCAGGAAAGAATTCTTGTAACACTCCCATAGACATGTTGGATACATGAGCCATCTTGCTGATACCAAATATCGTTTATTGGTAATCGGAGTTGAGCGATGGCATACATTAAGAACGTTTGTAGCATCTCCTCATCTTAAAAAAAATACGGTCCAAATACTCCAGCTGACTATATTTCGAGAATGCAGCTCTTCTTCGAATTTAACTTGAGGGTTTTCTTTCGGTAGATCAGTAACGTAAATTGAAAATGTGCTTCGTCCCTTCGTCACACACACATTAGTATATTTTGTAACCAGGGCGGTAGGTTGTTAATTGGACACGAGAGCGAAATTGGGTGCACGAACGAAGTGAGTACGCACATTTTCTCGAGAGAGCAATTGATAATACCGCCCGTGTTGCCAAAAATATTTTTTATTACATGCGAGGGGATCTATTTTACAAGTTTTTTTTTATCCAGGTGACACCCCAAAAAAATAGAATCAAAAATGAAGAATTTGCTTTTTCAATTGTCTCCGGTAGTGTGCATTCGTCATAAGAACTCTCCTCAGTCTCCGCTATCACCACAGAATTTACACTCATTTTAAAACGTTGTCTTAAATTTTTATTTTTATTTTGTTATGAAAAAAATATTCTGTTTAAACTTTTTTAATATTAAGTTATGGCGTTATTAATATGGCGTTACCCAAGTTATGTGGTAATTCAACCGAAAGTGGCATTTCTCGAACTAAAAAACATGCGCCAAGATAGTACTTTTAATGCATGAGTAATAAAAAATTATTTTGTTGGCAAAATTATCCCCTTTGACCAAAATTCATAGACTGAACTCTAAAGGTGAGTTTCATAGGGCCGAAAGAGTAAATCTTTCCCTAAAATTGTTCTTACCGACTCAATTTCCTACTTGCTGCGATAAACGTCGCACGAATTGATTGGAATTCACCTCAATTTTCTTCCTAACTTGCAACGTATTCACAACTGTTCCAGCAGTTGTTTTCATCCCTGCATGTTTAGTATCCTTAAGAGAACATGTTCGACGATATTTTTCGAACCCTCTTGCAATTGTCTTGCAATTTGGCGGCGCTGTAAAACTAAACTGTTGTAAAAACTACCTCTGAGTTTGAATAATGGAGTTCATTCTAATAAAATGCTGTAGACAGGCAATCCTTTTACACCGGCCACCACTCCATTTTCAAAAAAAACTTCACCGCTCCATTTTCAAAAAAAGATTCACTGAATATTAGACAGTTAATTAGTTAAATTCAGTTAATTATTAGACAGTCAAAACTTGCTAACAAAATATTGTCTGCAAAACCTTCATCAAAATCAAAAAAGGCAAGATTTTATAGAGACGATTTTGTAGCACGTTTTGACATGGGAAATTTTGTAGATATGGTTTTCCGGTGTTAATTTAGTATCAAGTTTTAATGGACAAGGTTTTATAGAAAAGATTTTTTGGAGGAAGACTCTGTAGGCCAGTTTTGACAGACAAGGAACAAACATTTGTATAGGAAATGTTACAGGTCTTTCAGCGGTTTCCTCTTCTAACACTTAGGCAAGCTTCAGTCTTTTGCTGGTTCATATTTCACGTATTTTCTTAACCCTGGAAAGTCCTCTATACAGATATGTCCAGGAATCCACTATTATCGGTACGTAGCTTGCCCAGATAGTCTTAAACTGATGATACTATCTCGGATCTACTTGGTAATCTATTGAAAGGTACTATTGTACTCATGATTTCGAAGCATTTAATATTTGTCTCCAATACTCCTGTCACTTCTTCTTCTTCCTTTATCTTTGATCCATATATGTACTACTTATATGCACATTATTTATGGTTTACTATATATTCACTACACTACATAGCTTTACTACTCTAAAATTGTTTTGGATTTTTTCTCCATATGCCCTGTGATTATATCAAATATTAATTTTCCTATCATTTCTTCGTTGCTTCCAGTGAAGGGTTTGTTGTAAAGTTTTTGGGCTTTCCTTCTTCTATTCCTTACAATGAATCTCAGTATCTCCGTATTGGATTTTTCCTCCACTGCTAGTTGCAACGGAGTCGGTCCCAGCAGAAGTTTCGTTGACCGAATAAGACGTGGTCTCATTACTGCCACTTCAATGTAGATATATGCTAGTCTTTTGAAAGTATTTGTTAACAATCGGGGTACTTTAAAACTATACTTTAGTTTCTAAAAATAAACGGACCAACTGAAAAATTATGAACAGATTTCTATAAGACAGAACTGTAAGTAGACAATCCATCCGACATATTCTCTCCTCTGATGAATGTACATTACAGGAGAGAATATTACCTCAACTCATTAATTATATTATGTTTTCGACATTTGTTTCTCTATTTTTATAATTATCTTTGTACATTTATTGAACAAAGCAGAAAGACTCTCGTCTTTTACATTTTTTTTCCGATGAAGATTTTTATGCTTTCCAACATTATTATTTCCAACAAACTCATTGCTTCCATCTTATTAAACTTATTGATTTTTAGCTCCTCCAAGATTGTACTATACTAACCTAACCTAACATAACCTAAAAAGGGTTTTCGCTCTGTTTTAGTTAAAATCTATCAAAGGTAAAGCAATTGTCAAAATTACATCAGTTTAAATAATGCATAGTTGCGATAATCCAATAGTTTAACTAAATTCCCATACAAAACTTTAAAATATCTCGCAATAGACCTTTTCATAGTTGAATTTTTTTTATGCGCATGCGTCAATTTCCGACATGTTTTCGGGCACTTTTTTGACGTATAACTACTGAAAATAACAAAATGTACCCTAAACTTTCATATTCCCTTTTGATTCCCTAATTCATTTTCCCTAAACATTATTATTATATTCCCTAAACAAGTCGGACGCGCATGCGCTTAACTAACTGTAAAAAGGACATTAAATAAGACTGAGTGAGAGCTTTCTTAAAATTTCTACAAATATTTACATTGGTTTATACCAGGGGTGGGCAAATCTATTGGCCATCGGGCCGCATCACATATGAAATTTTACCGCGGGCCACATTAAATTTTTTTGTATTTTAATAGTTATTTGTATACCGGTGACCGTTACATATATACTCGAGACATAAACACTCTAGGCACAACAATATTGCATATTAGGTTTTCTCATAGTGGACAATAAATATACACTGCTTGTAAAACGAAATATTTTCAGAACACCCGTAAATGTGCATTGTCTATAAAATAGCGGCAGATTGATAACAAAGTAAATGTCAGGCCTTGTCAACAAAATAACCATATCATAGGCATGTTTTCGGGATTTTTTGTAGACTTGTGTGTTGGAATACGAATTAATTCAATGTGGGTATTATTGTGGGTAATATTTTGGTAGGTCACAATCACAAAACTAATTTTTGTTTAAAAGTAGTTTATAAAATGCTTCGTGTGCCGCATAAAATGTCGACACGGGCCTCATGTGGCCCACGGGCCGCTATTTGCCCATGCCTGGTTTACACGTTGTGCCATTTCACCAAATTTGTTCAAAAGTCAAAATGTTTAAATAACGGACGAATTTAAAAAAAAAGTTATTAAACTGAGTAAGATTGCATGATAATATTTACTCCAATTTCGTCTCGTTTAATTCAAACTTTTAAATCAATTAGATTACTGCGTACTCGTTCAATGTTTGAAATCGACCACATGTAGAAAATAAACTATTAATGCAAAATTAAAAGAATGTCAATTTGAGTACAAAATAAAATTTGGCATTTGACGATCAAATAATAAGCGAGTAATTTTTGGAAACGGGTGATATGGCGCACGATATTTTTCAAATATTTACCTCTATTTCGACCTGTTTTAAATTAAAGATACAAAATAAAACAATTTGTATAGATCAGGGGTTGTCAACCTTTTGGAGAAGCGGGCCAGATTCAATTAATTGTAATAACCGGGTGCCAGATAGATTTCAAATTATTTTAACACAGGATATAATATATGATTCATAGTAGTAACGAAAGCATGTAGTAATTTTTTGAAACGGGTGAGATCGCACACGATATTTTTCAAATATTTACACGTATTTCGTCCTGTTTTAAATTTGAGGATACCAAATGAAACAATTAGTCTAGATCAGAGATAGTCAACCTTTTGGAGAAGCGGGCCAGATCCAAATAATTGCAATAACCAGGGTACCAGCTAGATTTCAAACTACTTTATCACATGATATAATATGCCTCATTCATAGTACTGAATAAGGCATATATAATATGCCTTATTCATAGTAATAACGAAAGCATGTGGGACATGTAAATATTTTTATTTCAAATACAATTCTAATTTTAAAATTTATTATTAATTTTGAATGAGACGTTTGCCACTGTTTTGTCTTAATGATTTTTGTAATATTTGGTTTTATATTTGATGTTCCGAATCGTAAATAGTGGTATAAATATTGATCTGCTAAACCAGTGTTTCTCAAACTTATTTGTCTCATCGCCCACCTGTGATATGCCAAAGTTAATAACACCCCTCAAATATGAAGGATGAGATTGAAGAGAAGATAAAAAAATATCCAGTCTATTTCTTAACTCGACTAAGTATAATGTTGGAAAAGCTATTAATAATTTCTTCGCGAATTTCCACAAGGAGGGTAGTGGTCAATGAAACCAAAATTCTTCATATGAAGTTGATATCATTTTACAACTTGATTAACTTTCTTCCAAAACCGGGCCTGCGTTTTCATAACATGAAAATGGTGTTGTTATCTAATCGGGAACTTCCAAATCAAACAAATACTTGAATCTCTTTCTCATGTCATTATGTAACAGGTCCAAATGATTTGTGAATATTAGAATATGTTCATCAGATATTTCTTCACTTTCTTGAATTTTCATCAGATTTGGGAATAGACCTTTACGGTTAGTTAAGCGCATGCGCGTCCGCCATGTTTAAAAGGCAGGAATATGAATGTTTCGGGCACATTTCGTTACTTTCACTGGTTATTTGTCAAAAAGTGCCCGAAAAACATGGCAGAAATTGACACATGTGCACAAAAAATTTCAACTATGAAAAGTTCTATTGATAAATTTGACGACGAGCCAAAATGTTTTAAAAAGTAACAATTTTTCCTACTGCCCCCTATATAGCTTCCGGGCTACCTAGCGACCCCCAAAAAGATATCGCCCACTAGGGGGATATCGCCTAGTAAAGATATCGCCCACTTTGAGAATCGCTGTGCTAAACTATCGAATTTTTGATTTTACGTAATTGATTTTCGAATTTTTTTTTTCGCTTTATCATTTTTCTATCATTTTTTATTATTGGTGGGAAGTCACTCTCTGACAACAAGGAGTAAACTATCTATGAACTAACTTTTCATTTTTATACAATGATTTCAATTCACCATTAGCTTGAAGATCTATCAGTTCTAGTTGTGAATCTTCACTAATATCTATGATATCAAATTCCCAAGTACATCAAATAAATACATTGCTAATTGACAAATCATAGTAATTTCGGAATTGTTTGGCACTTCGTTTTGAAATTTGGTTCCATAACTTTCCGTAACTATTTTGAATAGTTTTAATGTGTGTAACTGATTGACATCATTTATAATCGCCTTAGGGTCTGTATCCGGCCCGCGGGCCGTAAGTTGACTAGCCCTGATGTGAACATTAGGTATCTAATGTTAAGTCATATATTTCAGTGTGGAAAATGTATTTTTTTTAAGTACATTAACTTTGAATAATTGAGAATTGAGTAAAACTGGGTGCTGAAAGTTTATCTTGACTTACACGATTTAACACAAGTCACAGTCGTAAGTAATTCCATTTATTTCAAGATTAAGAGAAAGATAGTAAATACTATATAATTCTTATAATATGTTTTAGACGTCAATTTAGTTTTGTTTATCAAGATTTGCGCAACTCAATTTTGCTTATATAGTTTTGTCTATCAAGTTATACGCAACTCTTTTTAGTCCATTTCATTTTGTCTATTATAGTAGGCGCAATATAACACAATTTTGTCCATTTAATTTTATCTAATCAAGATAGTCATTAAATTTTGTCCATTTAGTTTTGTCTATCAAGGTTAGCGCAACATATTTTTTTGCATTTATTTTTGTTTATCAAGGTTTAATCATCTTACATTCAGGCTAATACGCTAATACTTTCTGAATAACCAATAATTCAATTCTTTTCCTCCTTGTAATAGGTTCCCTAATGCAAGTTTTACAATTCCCGTCGAGACTTTTCAGCGAAACAAAACCCTCTCTTCGCTTCTTCTGTTCAATTTGCGTTTGGATTTGATTACCGTCTGAATGCGCATTTTCCACTTTATAAACAAAAGAGAATAAGTTAGAAAACGGCAGCAATCGCATACAGATATATACGATGCCTATTTGCCAGCCAATTTTGGGTTAAATTGTCGACATTAGGGGGACACGTTCCCGCGGGAAACAACCCTCCTACATCACAGCAAAACACACAGACACAAAATAATAAAAAAAAGAAAAAAAAAGTTATTTATGTACAAAATGTTTCAGGAAAAACAAAGTTTTGATGAAGGAAGAGATTAGATAATTGAAAATGGTAATGATACAAAGCGGTAATTATTGAAATTTATTTAAAAAAGTAATTTGTCTTTATGGTTTTTGAAGGTTTGACATACTTAATAATGGTAGCGCCTTTGGGTTTTAAAGATTTTACCGATTTTACCTTATTAGTCAAATTGATTGACGAGAACCCTAGGTATGAGACATTAATATAAAACCCAGAAACATTTTTCAGCTATTTCTATGAATCTAATTTATTCTCCTTTATTTTTGCAATTATGTTTTGGCGAATGTGAATGTTATGGGTGTTGAGGTTGAAATGGAATGAAATAAAATAAAAGATCGTGGATGAGATGATTTAAATCCGTCGAGGCGGCGCTTTCTGTTTGGCGTACACTTTTATAAAACGTAAGTTATTAAAGTGCCAGTCATAAGGTTTTCTACCTGGCCGTTCAAAACAAATGAACGATCAGAAAACAAAAGGGAAACAATTAAAAAGTGTAAATTACAAACACAGATCTCGTTCCCCGGATGAAAAATTATTATTCCGAATGAAAAATAACTGTGTGTGAAATATCGTTTCATATTCTACAACGAATTCTTTCTTTTCTTCTCCCGTTTTGGCAATTATACCTTTCAGACTTAATAAGTTTTTTTTTATATGGGTCCGTTACTCATTTTGTGTTAGGTAGAAAAATTCTAAGAACGTTCTCCGATTATATAATTGATTGCGTTTGTAATTTATCTCTGTTTGTTTTAATAATAATATTTGGGGAGAATGGGACAGATCAAAGAGGATTCGTGAAGGCGTGACGTGATGTAGTCTGAGCGCCACTCGCATTGTGGAACAAATGGAGTTTGAATATTTCAGGATATCGCTGTTAGATCTCAGTTACATTTGAAATGGTTTATATGTGTGTTTGCGTTTCATTTGGTGGGATGAATGAGGATTTTATAAAAAGGAAGTTTGTACAAAAGATCCTTTATTTTCTTCCTTTTTTGTGTACAAATAATGCTGGTGGTAATTTCGTACTGATAATCTATGAGCGCGATCAAAGAGGATGTTTAAAGGTGTAAGTAACAACACCTATGGAACGCCCGCCGGGGGTTCTTCACACACAGAGAGACCTATCCCTTACACTTATGTATTTATCCCTAATCCTCTGTGAAAAGGAGGACACGGATCGCTTGGGCGCACCGCGTGTCGACACCAGAGGTGCCCGTTGTGACGCTGATTATACGGACGGACTGACGGACCCCCGCTGACATCACAGCTACCGGTCCCATTATCACAAGAATACGTTTATTGTGACTATCTATTTGGGCGTTTACGCATTCCCTTTTTATGCCCCACAAAACATCTGTTTATTATAAACATTGAATAATAAAGGTCCATAAGTGCATTTTCGTGAGTGTTAATATATGAACATTTTCCGGGATAATTGTCAATTGTGTTTTGCACTTCAAAGAGGGATATCAAAGCGAAAACCCGGACGACTCCGGTGTTTTAATCCGGGCTCTGGAAATTCTTCTGCTTGAGCTAACCAAACGTGCGCAATCAACGAACCGTTTTTTTCGTCACCGACTTCACATGGAATATAAATATATAATTCCAATAAACATTCGAATTGTCCATTGGCCTGTTACATCATCGTTGTTGGTGCGGCGTGGCAAAGTGATTGTTATCTACGCTGTTGTTGGAAGCATCTGCCCCTGTCTTAATCGCGTTTAACGCGTTCTCGACTCCGAAGTGTTAGATAAAAACGGTTCCACCCTTTGTCACTTCAAACTAGCCGTGTTCACGACTCATTTGAGCCCTCGGAAAATCAAAGCATTTCGCATTTTACCCGTTATTAACGCGCATTATATTCCACAGATGAAAATATCCAACTTTTTCTCTCGGCTGAACCGTGCGTGTGACCCTCTGCTTTAATAAATATGTAATTCCGATTTCGGGGGGGATGGAAACTTTACCCTAAATCTACTTCCACAAGCCTTTACTAATTAATTTTAACGAACCGTCTTACGAACTACAACTAACAAGAAAATTACGCACGTATTTACTCAACCGACTAATTTCATTTCTCTCCCAATTATTCAACCACAGCACATTTTTATCCATTCCCTTAATATATTTTTTTTATAATAATATTCCAAAGTCAAAAACAGAAACTGTCTATTGTAATATATACGAAGCTATTAGTATAAATTAGGTATCAAAATAATGTGAATTAATTAACAGTCATATGTGTTATCATATGTGTGAATATAACAGTTAGGGTTGTCATTTTGACAAACGCCTTACAAACTTGTTAGTGTTCAATTTTAAAAAGTGAAGTAATTTAATAAAATAGCGATTCAAATTTTCTTCACAAAATTTGAAAAAAAAATCATAGAGTATGTTTTGGAGAAATTTAATTTTAATATTGATAAATTCTCGCGACTTCATAATTCAATCAACAGCTTTCACAGAAATGTTAATATTTCGTAAACTAGCAATTTCAATTTTCAAAAAATTTCGAAAAATATTCTCAAATATTCAATTAGCAATTTCACTGAATTTGAAGAAAATCTAGGAATATATTTTTGAAATATTTAATTTTGAAAATAACAATTTTTCGCCACTTCATAATTAGGCGACCCTAACATAAATGTTAATATTTTGAAAACTAACAATTTCATTTTTTTTTTTTCTCAAAATTCTGAATTGTTCAATGAAAAAGGTTAAGAATTTCAATGAATTCAACGAATTTATAACTTTGATGAAAATGTTATTATTTCGAAAACTTACGATTCAGATGTTCTTAAAATTCCCAGCAATTGTTCAATTGATAATTCTACAAAATTAGGAGAAAATCGAATAATGTGTTTTTTAAATTCTTCGCGACTTCATACTTTCAACAGCTTTCACAAAAATATTTCAATAATGAAGGTATAAATAATATTTAAATGTGGAATTGTTGAATAGTATTTAAATGGGGTAATAATAATAATGAATAATAATAATAAAGTACTAATTTATAAATACTCAAAATTTCCAAAAATATTCTCAAATGTGTTCAATTGTTCAATTCAATGTTCAGTTAATACCCATATATAACTAAAGTAATCTTAATTGATTTCCAGTCCTTTTTGTGACTTGCAACCAATTTTATGGTTCCCATATTCCAATATTTGTAAAAAAAACTCTCCCTGTTAGAGTTAACTCTCCTGTCTCTTTCGAGAGCAAACAAAAATGTCAAATTTGTACATTTTATGATTGAATTAAATCACATTATATAATCTCAAACAGTGTCCGCAGAGACTCTCGACCGACACAAATATATTACTTTCGAATAAATTTGTGAGCCCACAAAAGACCCACTTGACTCCGGCCCTTCGCCCCATTTCAAATTTATGTAAAAAAACCTACTTTCTTTGTGCCCGTGACCACGAGGATAAATCAAAAATTTACGACCGCCCTGCATTTGACAACAAAAAAACCATGCAAAAAATAGGTACGTAGTTTGGGGGAAGGTAAGTTGTGGAATTTAATGTTTTCCCTATTAAATATTCTATCATCTTTTCAGGGGGTCGCAATTAATAATTTAGAGCAAGGGAGAAATCTTCTATTTTCGCGGAAGTGAATTAACGAAGTAAAACCGCATCGCCGTGCGTCTACCGTCTAATCTAATCCTCAATATTTAATAAACATCGCGGAGAACTTAAAAACTTTTACGCAAAATTAAATCACCGCGAAATATTCCACCCTTGGAAAATTAGAGTTATTTTAAATAAAACCCCACCTTTTTCCTTTTAATCCACGAGACAAGAAAAAAATATATTAAGGGATTTGCTTTAATTGTGGTGTAAGGGAAACAGGATAATTAATGGGTATTCTCGTTGTCCAAAAACTCCTTGTTTCAGAGGATTTAGAATGAAAAGGGGTTCCTGCAATACACCCAAGAAAACACAGCACGAAAATGTTATTAATTATGAAAAAGACGAAATCTTAAAACTCATTTGTTTGTAGTCGAGTCGAGTTAATTAATTAAGAAGAAAAAAATGTAAAAGCAAAATAAGATTGCCGAGCTGTGTCTCTCCTATATCTATATATACAATGGGAATGGAGCTGCTGCGGCGGTAATTTATAATCTGGAGAAGAAGACGATGTTTATTAGTTTTAAAATGCATTTGTCTTCCGTTTAATTATATCGTGTCGTTCATGGCCCAGCGAGAGAAAAAGAAAACCACCCGATCCATTAATAATCCACGGAATAAAACGCGTGTAAATTACAAGAAAATCTTTGGCGTTTTGGGGTAATTAATCAAGCATTAAACTGCAAATAGATATAATAATAAATTAAATATATATTTAATAGTTTAAAGTAAACGAAACCATTTGCTTAATAAACATTTTTCGTTTTATGTAAGGTATTATTTTTATTTTACTCGACTTACGATTTGTTTACGACGAACTTACGATCCATCAAGAAAATGTCTCTATTTTAATAACACTTCCTGAAAATCGTTGCAAAACGTTGGCATACATTAAAAAAACTATTAAATTTGCCTCTTAAACGTACTTTTTTTTCAACACTTTAGATCCGCTTGACAGGTTTTATGAACTATTAAAAATACTATAATATAAAATACTATATTAGATTGAGATCCTTTATATAACTATACTAGCAAAAAAAAACACAATAATTTGGCGTTAATATTGATAATGGCGAATAATATTATGTCATCAATCTTTTTATTTTGGTGAAATTTGTTTAATTTAAAACAACAATTAGTAAAACAATGTAACTGTGTTAATCTAACTTTAAAGAAGAAAATATTATAATATGAATATTATATATAATTATTGGCAATATGTACAGTCTTGATCAAATTTGATGAGTCAACTTTAAAAGGTTCAAATCGATAAATCTACTAAATAAATCGCAAGTTTACCCAAACCAATGCCAAAAATCATTCAAAAATGCAATTTCAAATCTCTACCTGTTCTTTCCAAAAGTTTCGACGATATATATTGTTTTAAATTACACTTAAGGTATAGACATTTATTGACAATCTTTATTGAGCAGTGTATCTCGGATGTAATATCAACGAAAACTGGGATCCGTCCCTTTAGATTAAAATGCGAATAGAGAGGCTTGCGCAGCATTCAGTGGCATGCAAAAGACCTTTCTTAGTCATGACTTGATACTAAGCCTCAGAGTACGTATGATGAGGTGTTATGTTTTCATTGTTCTGCTATATGGGATGGAGGTCTGGACACTCACCTGTTAAAACGTCTGAACGCATTTGAGATGTGGGTCTACAGACGAATGCTCAAAATCAGTTGGACGGATAGGATTACAAACCTAGAGGTACTACGACGCATAAATAAAGAAACGGCAGTGACCAAATACGGTCATATTATGAGAGATAGTGATAAATATGAAATACTGCACCTCATCATACAAGCAAAGATAGATAGCAGAAGAGGCCCTGGAGTAAGACGTGCCTCCTGACTAAAGAATCATAGGCAGTTGTGCGGACAGACAACAGTGCAACAACATGGTTGCCATCGTGCTCGCCAACGGTAGTTGAACGGTCACGGAACCCATAGTAGAAGAAGTTGCTAAAACACTTCTTCGTTGACTTTCCAAATGGCTTTACAGCTTTAAAGAAGGATTTATTTTAACTGTTCATTAATTTGTGGAAAATGGTCTAACTTAATCGTAATTACCGCTAAATCAAAAACACCAATGACAAGAAAATGATATTCATGAAAGAAGTTTAAAGGAAGGAGATATTGCTCTTCCTCATTTACCTTAATCTACTTGTAAATTAAGGATATTGAGAAAGGAGTGTTGTCTAAACTCCAAATCAACGCCCGTTTATATTTGTTAGAGTTTTGAGTAGTTTTTAGAAGTATTTAAATTGTTATGTTCCAAACGTTAAATGTTTGAAGGACTATTTCTGAAGGAAGAAGAATTAAGAAGATCGTTACATGTTAATACTGGGTTGTTGGACACGAGTTTGTTTCAGCCCGGGCTATATTACAAAATTGTTTGAAATACATCTAGGTTCAACAGGAAGAAGAAAGGTAATCAGCAAACAGTTTTTAGAAAAGAAGAAACTCGCTTCTCCTCACATTCCAAGAATTGAGAATGCGCTCTACTCTCTAATTTAACAGCTACTGACTTGTTCTGAGTTTTGTGAAAATTATTCCTCTCTTCTCATAAAAAATATATAAAAGGGCCAACAATTTTTGAATGAAAACTTCGTTCATCCTCATTTGCCCAGATTTGGCTATTGAGGTAATGGGATTTGGTTATTTAAAATTTGAATGACTTTTTTTCATTAATTTTGGGAATTATAAAGGTCGTTCCCTGTGCATCTTTGTCCCATGTCGGTGCAGGTCAGCAGGTGTGGAGGATTCTGGATTTATCCGCAGGAACACTGAGGGTTTTCGTCCTCTGGTAGCATTCCCCATTTTTTGCAGGTTTCCTCTGCACCTCGAGACTCTTGTACGAAGTCTGTTGAGCGTTCTCGAAATTGGATATGGGAGGAAATGTCCCGGTTCCAGCTCCTCTTTTTGCTGGGTGATTGGGTCTTGGGCCTCAGCGCGCCATTTCTGGTGCATTCGGGCTTCCTTACAAAGGTGCTGTTCTGGCCAAAAAGCTGTGGCGGGATCGGTGTCTGGGTCTAGCTGGTTGGTGGCCATAACGGGTGCTTTGGGTCGGTCTTTTGTCGCCCCCTTTTTACCTCAGCGGCTACCTCTCTCCTGATGTGAGGCGTTGCTATCCCAGCGAGATAGAATACCTGATGAAGTGGCGTAGGCTTCAGGCAACCTGCTATTAGGCGGACTGCTTGATTCAAAGGGACGTCGATTTGCTTTGAGTGAGTGGATGCACACCATACTGGAGCGACATATTAATGCAAGGGCTGAGGTTCTCAATGTTGCTGGCTGTGCTCCCCATGACCTACCAATCAGTTTCTGGAGAAGGTTGTTTCTTGTTGCTATCTTTTTTCTGGGATTGAGGAAGTGGCGCTTATATGTGAGAGCTCGATGTAGTGTTACCCCGAGGTATTTTGGAGTTGGGCAGTGTTCTAATTGTTGGCCACACCACACTATATTCATCTGTCTCCTTGCCTCCATGTTGTGAAGGTGGAAGGCGCACACTTGAGTTTTTGATGGATTCGGTCGGAGGAGATTGTGTTTGTAGTAGGGGGCAAGGTGGTTCAGGGCACTTGTCAGTTTTCTCTCTACCTCATATAAACTATTTCCTTGGGCTGCTAGCGCTGTGTCGTCAGCATATACAAAGTGCGTTATCTCCCGCTGTATGGGTTGGTCGTTGGTATAGATATTGGACAGTAATAGGGCCAGTACACTGCCCTGCGGAAGTTCGTTTCTCTGCAGGCGCCATCTTCTGCTTTTTACCTGTATAATTACCTGTGCAATTCATGTGTTTATTAGTACAGTGCTGAAGACGGTTTTCTTCAATTTCAATAGTTAAGTTAAAATTTTTGAAATTGGTCAAGCTACATTTGTAAATAGAAACATTCCTGGATCAATAAAAAACCTAATCTGGATCTGGATGAAACTCGATTGAAGCCAAAATTCTGGAGTGGATATTTTTGAAATAGCTTGTCATAACATAGTCATTTCATAATAGTTGCCCCAAAATTTCTATTAACTGATAACATTGGCGTAAGTATATAACTACAAACTTTGCCAAATTTCACAAAATATTTCCCTTCAAACTCCAACTAAATCTCAACATTTTATAAATAATCTATAGTTTCGGCAAACATTTTTTGAGCTGAAGGTTCCTAATTTAATTTCTATTGAAGATTCCTAATAAGATGTTGCATCTGCAAAAATTGTGCACAAAAACCAAAAGCAACGTTAGGAGTTATATAAAGTTGTGGATAAGCTTAAAGAACAAAGTATTTTGATTTTCGATTTTGCGCAAGATGTTTTCGAAATAGTTTTGACTTTATTAAAATTTCCTTTTTCTGAAAAGTCAGAAGAGATATTTTTTTTTTTTTAAATTCTTCTTCTTTATATGTCATATCCTTTCAGGAAGTTTGCAATCATCATCGCTATCTTCACCTTAGAAGCGGCAGCTCGGAATAAATCTTGGGATGTGGATCATACCACTCTCTCAGATTACGCAGCCATGAGCATATGCATCTACCGATATTCCGCTTGCCTATTACTTTGCCCAAGCATTATCAGTTGAAGCAACTTATACTTTTATCCTCTGGATATATGGCCTAGATATTGTAGCTAGCCTTCTTTTTATTGTTTGTATGATTTCACGTTGTTTGTTCATGCGTTCCATTACTCTAATGTTCGCCACATTATCCGTCCATGGTATTTTAAGCATTCGACTATAACACTACATCTCAAAGGCTTCTAGCTTTTTTATTTCCGTTTGCTTTAAAGTCCATGCTTCCATATAGTAGAATGGAGAACACGTAGCCTCTTAGCATTCTTGTACGCAAATCAAGTTTTAGTTATCTATCACAAAGAAACACGCGCATTTTAAGAAATGTGCTTTTGACCATTTCAATTCTGGTTTTAATTTCTAGGGTTTGGTTTATGGTATTGCTTACTCATTACCAAGGTATTTATATTTAGTTGCCTTTTCTATACGCATGTTGTCGATGTATAAGTCTTGATATTGTGTTTTGCTTTTTGGTATGACCATGTAGTTCGTCTTTTTCGGGTTCATTTTGAGACCGTATTGTATACCGAAGTCGTTTAGCTTGTTTATTAAACTCTGGAGGTCTGCAAGATTCTCTGTTATAATAACAGATCCATCGTCGTACCTCAAGTTGTTAACCGTCTGACCATTTATTGATATTCCAGTGTGGCCTTCACTTATCGCCTCTCTGAATATCTCTTCGGATTATAGATTAAACAGCATTGGGGACAGTATACAACCCTGTCGTACTCCTTTTAGTATCTGTATTCCGTCAGATTCGTAGTTGTCCACATTTATCGTGGCTGTTTGATTCCAGTAAAGTGATTCAATAATCTGGATGTCTTGAGTCGACGTTTCGTTGTTTCAGTAGATCTATTAGATCTATAGTCTATGAAACATACGTGTAAATCTAGGTTCATGTCTAAACATCTCTGCGTTAATACATTAAAACTGAATAATGCCTCCCTTGTACCAAAACCATACTTGAAACCAAATTGAGTGTTTCCTATGTCATTTTCTAGCTTGTTTCCTATGTCGTTTTCTAGCTTATAACTTTGAGAATGCTTTTAGTGTATGACTCATTGGACTAATAGTCCTATAGTCAATACATTCTCTGGCATTCGTTTTTGTTTTTGGTAAAGTTATGAAGGTGGATCCATTGTTTAGGTATCAGGCCGGTTCTGTATATTGTATTAAATAGATCCACCATAATATCGAGCAGGTCCTCATTTATTAGTTTTAAGACTTCGCTTGGTATTTCGTCTGGTCCCACTGCTTTTCCTCTTTTTAATGTCTTTATGGCATAGAGAACTTCTTCTTTCAAGGATGTTTGGTCCTTCTGTCATATTCTCCTTGGTCCTAGTACTTCTTGTGTCATGAAAGAGTTCTTCAAAAAAATACAGCCTCACAATCTTTAACATAACTCAATAACTAATACTATTGCCCAAATTTAATACTCTTACTTATATTGTGTACCGAAAACTGTATTGTTTGTTCGTTTGTCCTCCTCCAGTGCGATTAGCGATAAGTCATCAAGTCAGGTTTTTTCGCAGACCAGATTCAGCTATCAAGCTGTTGAGATGACCTACTCACTAGTCTATACTCAGTTTTAATATACGCTGTTCACACGTAATAATTATCATTTAAATACCTCTCCACTGGTCACCCACCTGTCAACCTCAATACATAATAACTTAAATCTAAGTATTTCTCAGGAAATGCTTCCTTGGTGAGTAAGGATTTTTTTTTAATTTGTGAGGAAGTTGAAGAAATTCCTTTTCGCATTTTTAAGGAAATACCACCACGTGTTTTTGTAGACGTATTTTTGAGAAGGAAATTTCCGTTTAACTCTTTTTAGGTTTAGGAAGAGACATCTGTCCAAAACTATTACAGAACATAAAAGTTGATATAAGTTTGGAGTTTTGAAGAAGTTTGGAGACAGATTGTCCAAATCAATTGTTGTCCAATTTTAATAGAGTAGACCGATTTGCATTGAAAGTTTTGAATAATCAAGCAGCTATTGTATACTACTATTGTCAGTTTGTGTACTACTATTGTCAGATAGGTGTGGTGGTCAGATAGCTAAGCACTTGGCCTTTGAGTCAGATAGTTTAAATAGGGTTTAAATCTCCACAGAACCAAAGCAGCAAAAATTAAAAACAAATGGTTGCAACCCATCACACTCAATTCCCCAATCCGGCTTAGGCAACCGTGGGGTCTCAACTGCCTAACACCTAACCTAATCTAACCTAATACCTTCTCTGGAAATTTGTCATTCGGATTCGACGTTAAACTGTAGGTCCCCCATATTCAAATCTTAGTGCTGAGGTTGGATATGTGGCAGAGAAGAGGCCGATGCCAAGCAGTGGGACATAAAGGCTGATGATGATGATTGTAAGTTAGATTTAGACTTTGTGGAGTGCTCTAAACCCAGTTCTTCGCTTCTATTACCGCAACAAAGTTGTTTCAAATGTTTGGTTAATTGTTGGTATTTAAATAGATCAAAAATGATAGATGAAAAAAACACCACCAACAAGTTTTAGAACATTTTTCGACAATTAATGAATTAATGTATGAAATTTGATTAAAATAGTTTTGCTGACCAAGAAGAAACACAATCTAGTCAACAAACATTCTTGTAGAAAAGATGAGAATATATGTTCACTTTCACGTGTTTTTGTGGAAATTGTAGTTTGTATTTAAAATTTTGAAGAAATACTCTCACACACAAGCGCTCACTCCATGTGTTTTGGCAGAAATTGTAGATTTGCATTTAACGTTTTGAGAAAATACTTTAACGTACTAAGCATTGTTGAAGAATAAATAACGTCCGATCAGTTTTGGAAGATTATCTGTCCCAACAAAAAAACTGATTATTGCAGGTTTAAAGGGGAGGTTGTTGGGACATTAACTGTTCACAGCGAAAAATTTCTAATTGCAAATTCAAAAACGCATTTTAACACCTAACCACCTGACATACGTCTCTCAGATCCAAAGTAGCAGTAATTTTCTCACCTGAGACGTATGGCAGGTGGTTAAGGGTTAACTATGTATCCAATCAGATGCTCTATCGTATCTCCAAATATCGTGCAATTAATTAGATAATACATTTGTATTAAAGCTTTGAAGAACTATTAAATTTATATAATACATTGTATTCCAAACAAATTTGATCATAAAATTGCGTTTATATTTGATACCTGATAAGAGATCTGCTTGTTACAACGAATGAATAAATGTCGTTTGAGCTCCAAGGAACAAATTTCTTGTTTTTTTTTGTATTATCTTTATTGTCTGTTATTTTTTTTTGTTGGAAATTATTATCGCCATTTTGCATATGTATGAATGCCGGAATGGAAAATAAGCGGCGCGCTCGATTGGTTCTTCGATCCATGGCAGCAGAGAGCAATTTTTGTAATTCGTATAATTTGCGCGGCGGAATTATGCCTCGAGGTCGTCTATATACAAGTCGAAAATTATATTGAGAATATGGCATCGGTTTGTTATTGTTTATTTTATACGGACGGGGAGTAGATGCTCCTCCGTCATTATGCATAACGAATTGTGGAAATCATTCCGCACGCCGCCGCGCACACGATTACGAAATCCGAAAAAAAAAAATTGTGTTTTTGTAATCGGCTGTTGCGATCGATTTTATTGGAGGATTCGTGGAAAATTCTCCAGTGGTTTTATGCCCTCGCCAATTATAAAAATGAAGGAGATTAAAGGATTTGGAAGAAAAATCTAAATGGGAAAATATTTTTGTTGGAGCAAATGACCCAAATAAAACTCATTAATAAATTATTAACCTTTTTGACTTTCTAATTAGGCGAAGTAAATTATTGGTCAATTAAAATCGTAATTTTATAATTATTAGTTGCATTTTTTTGGATTTTTATGTTTATTGGTGGGTCATTTTTATGCTTCTGTAGATTTTATTAGCCCACACAAATTTATTAACAAAATTTAGCAAAGTAAATTGTAATTTGAGAAGAAATTAAAACAATTTTATGTATAAAAAGACCTCAATTTTATCACAAAAGTAATTGCAAATTTATTGCAATATAAAATAAATTTATAGGTTTTTTTTTATGCTTTTGCAAATTCTTTCTTTATATTAGTCCTTATATGAATTTATTTTGGAAATAATTAAAATCTTCTTTTAAAATAAATTTTGTAATTTAAAAACCAAGAAAAATGATGAATTTATATTGATTTTCAAAAAAAAATTTGGAAAAAAAATCTATTCTATTACGAAAGTCGAGCAAAACATAACAGTCTACCAGATATACTTGGATTACAAGCAACCATGGAGTCGTACTCCATGGACCGCAATGTGTTTTGGTATGCACTGGAATATGTAGAAATCCCACCAAAGCTACTAGCAGCCATCATAAAGACTAGATAACTCACAGTTTGTGGTAATACTAGATGCCACAGGCTTTAAAAGTAAGCACGGGACTAAGGCAAGAAGATGGGTTATCAACAACACTGTTCAAGGCGCTAGAGTTTATCATAGTGAAAAGCGGGGTACAAGCAACAAAGACCATTTACCACAGTACGACCAGAATTTTAGTCTACGCAGACAATTTTGCGCTGCTCATCGGATCAATACCGGACTTCAAAGAAATATTGCTACCAATAGAAAGAGAATCGGAAAGTCTAAGTCTACAATTAAATACTGAGAAGACAAAATATGTCTGATCATGTATGATCATCGACAGGATGTGTGAGAATGTCCCGTCCCTTATGCATCAAGAATGTCGTTCAGAAGGCAGAAAAGACGATGACTGCCCTCGCTAGCCTTGTGCCGAACATCGGAGGACCCAATGCATCCAAGAGGAGACTTTTATCGTGTTATCGAGTGTGATACACTTTAAACTCTTATATTCTGCACCAGTTTGGCATTCGATATCAATCAACCGAACACTACTACACAAAGAAACTCGGAAGAATTATACGGATGATAGGTATTAGAGTGTCTTTTGCATATAGAACTATTTCAGCCCGGAGGCAGGGGCAGGAGTCATTAAGGGGCAGGAGTCATTGCAGGATTCCTGCTATAAATCTACAAATTAAATAGATGCGTGAGAGATACAGCGGAGTCAAGAAAGCAACAGCCACACAACAGTTATTAGAAAAGTGGCAAAAAAAAATTGAAAAACGGGGCATATGGATGGTGGACCTACAAATTAATTCCGGATATCTTCAAATGGGTTAACAGAAGTCACGGAGATATTATTTCTTAACCCAAGCACTAACATGCCTGCTTCCAAAAATACCTGTACGATAGAAAGATAGTGCACTCAAATAAATGTCGTTACTGCGAAAACATCGACGACGCAGAAGATACTCTCTCCATGTGTCCTAAGTAGGACAATCTAAGGCAAATATACATAAATAAAAAAGGACATTATTTAATGCTAAGAATATGATGGATAGCCTGGTAGAGCCTGGGAGAACATGGGAAACCACATATACAGTTATTCGACAAATTATGGAAACAAAGGAAATATTAAACAGCAAATAAAACAAACGGCTCTTGCACTGAAGGAATGCATGAGGGAATGCCAGTTTAATGTGCGAGCGGAAATGGTGGAGCGGAAATGGATGGAAATTTAGTCGGTAAGAATCCGACATTACCCATCTTGAACAACGGGTGTCATATGTAAGTTATCCCCCTCCTCAAAAAATAAAATCCCATATGCATTTAGCTGCTATAATAGACGAGTAGAACGAGATCCGCGAGGACATCAAACATTGAATTGCACAAGGAAATAAGGTTTTCTATGCCCTAGGCCTTAGGCGGTCGAAATAAGGCGCTTAATGTACTTAATTGCAAGTCGTTGAAATTTTCTGAGAATGTCAAAATGTCATTTTGACATATCGACCGGGGGACTTCCGGGATGAGAAGTCACCCCTATACCAAGTGCCAACGGCATCCCTGGATGGCGGATGAGCGGGTATAGGGCTGGGGCACTCTGTTGTCCAGGGAGTGAGAAATCACCCAAACGCGGAAGAATTCACTACAATCAACGGAATCAGGATGGTGAAGGCAAGGGGAAACTCCATTAAGGACCTCACGGTATCCCACGACAAAATGCCTGGAAAAGGTGACAAGAAATATGGATTCTTCGAATAATAAATTATCCGGAGGTAAAATAGTCACCAACTAAGATCTCCGGGGTGGACAGTGTCCGAAGAATGCATTTAAGAAGAAAAGAGAAAAAAATGAAAAAGGTAAATTGAGAATAGGAACTTGGAATGTCAGAAGTCTACTAAAACAGGAAAAGCTTGAAAATCGACGACTGTGGCTTGGGCATGTGTTGAGAGGGAGTTATTTGTTGAGAGAAGTAATCGGGGGAACTGTGAAGGGTGTAGGGAATAGAGGTAGAAGAAGATTGAAAATGGTTGATGATCTAAAAGAAGGGAAAGGATACGTGGATATGAAGAGAAAGGCTATGAATAGAGTTAAGTGAGACTGAATGGAACCTGCACATAGCGGAACATAAATGATGATGATGCCCTACGAACACTATTAACATCTAGAATATCTATAATACTGCAGAAAATCAAAGTGAAGGTATATAAGGCACTAATCAAACTAATAGTATATGGTACTAAAACGTGGAGTTTGACACAAGAGAAAGAACAACAATTGCTGAGGTTAGAAAGAAGTATACCAAGGAGCATATTGTTGGCCGTTGCAAACACCGGATGTATATAGGAACAGAATGAACCAGGAACTAGTGCAACTCTGTGCTAGAAAAAACTACAATAGTAGGCAGTATTCGAGCTGGGGGGTTAAGATAGCCCGAGCATGTTAGCCAGATGGAGAAGAACAGAGTACCAAAAGTGGTGTTGGAATCTCATCCGACAGGGAATCGACTAGCAGGGCGCCCGAGACCTAGATGGGTAGATGACGTGAAGAGGGACCTGACAAAACTAATTGTGCGGAATTGGAAGCAGGCCAGAGTGGAGAGCTGTAGTGGCGGCAGCAATATCTCTTCAAGGGACCTAAAGCCAACGCAGAAGAATATGAAAGTCTCCCATATAAACTTATTTAGAGCATTTAATAAAAATGTTCAATATAAAATAATTACAATAACAAACAATTCCATTTATTTGCTTTTTTCACAGTAACCTCAAAAAGATCTACCAACCTACCAACTACAAATCCTAACCTAACCTACCAACTACAAATCTTAACCTAACCTACCAACTACAAATCCTCACAGACAAAACTCTCTCATGGTTTAATCGATGGAGGATATTATATAATAAATATTACATAATAAATCATAAGAAAATTTCTTGATTTTTTTTTGAGAAAAAAAAACTGTATCAAAATGTCAAATTCCATTTTCACAAAATTCATTTGCTGCACCCCACTTTAAAATCCTCGTTGATTGTCTATTTGGTCTTATCTATCTAATAAATAATATAGGACCGATTATGCTAACCTGTGGTATACCTACATTAACGAGACACCAGTTATTAACTAGTTTTGTCAACTCTTCTTTTCTCCCAGCATTGTTTTGTATGTTTAGGCACTTATCCGCCTATTACAAAAATGTAAGTTTAAACATAAATGAAACTAGTTTTTGTGGCACGAATGCAAGACAATAATGTGAAACATTTTATGCGAGTTAAGGTAATAATTTGTTTTTTATGGAAATCAAGTCCGACAATAACGTTGTAAACTAAAAAAAACTATTGATTCAGCGGTTTGGATGATGAATGCCGGTGATATTAATTCGGTTAGCGAACGAGTCTTTTATCGAGTGTTAGTGAATACGTACATATAGCCGTAATGGTTAGTTTGAAAACTTATGCAAGTTGCGTGTTGCGCGTTGCGTGCAGATCGCGGAATTACGCGATTCTGACCCTTATGCCGCTTACAAGATGAGGTTAAACGGTCTACACGCGATCTGTATCAAGCTATCTGAACAGGCTCGGGTTTGATTGACACTAGGTAAATGCGCCCCCCTTGAAACATTTTGATGTTTTGCATACATGTACTGTTTCACATGTGTCTGGGTAATGCAGCCCGAGCACTGTTAACAATGCTACATTTGTACGCTTCAATGTTCAATTGTTGCATGTGCAATTGTCGTTGTGTACATTATTTTGCGAATGGGGAAGAACTACCCTCTACATTTAACTAACAAATGTCTGGCGAATTATTTTGTTAATTCAATTTACATTCGAATTATATTCAAACTTATTATATTTTACAAAAGTTTAACAGATCAACAGATTTTAAAAATCTATTAAATTACATGAAAAATTAACAACGAATTGTATTTACAACAAAAGTTTTTTGATTACATCCTAAAGATTTATATTAAAAAAATGATTAAATAATGTTAAAAAAATGTTGCGGTTTTTATAACCAAAAAACTTTTTGTTTAATAAAATTCGTAGCAAATTATAAGAAAGATACTACAGAGTTTCTAATATGTCTGTGTAGTTGCTTTCTTGAATTATTGCGCAGTTTTTGTCGTAAATTTAATTCTCTGGGAATTTGTCTCGGTAAATATTGTGTCAATCAAGTGTCAAGAAAACACTCAAGTGATTACAAAAATTTCAACGAACATTTCAAGTCTAATTAAACAACGCAGAAACACAACGACAGTCATACATCCATCACAAGTTTTAATTATTTTAATTAAGCGATTAATTATAATAAGAGTTAAAAAATTGAATTTCAAAAATGACTATTTAGAACGAACAAGAATATTGGTCTAAATCTACAGGTTATATACCTGTAGATATAGACCAATATTATTTATAATTATCGGTTTGTTTACGAATGGGCTCAAAAATAATTGTGAAAAAATTTGAAATACTTTTGAAAATACTGTAATTTAACACTTTTGCTTTTGCATGTGCTTTATTACTTTATCATACTAGTTTTGGGTCAAATGCATAGAGACGAAAACTAGTCAATTAAAGAGACGTAAGCAATTCAAAAGGAACTAAAGAAAAGTGGATTAGATATTTTGACTGGATAAGATAGGATTAGACTTTTTTAGTCTATAATTTAATCAATTATTAAAATGTCAAAATTTTTACTTCGAAAGTTCATGATAATGTTTGAAAAACGTAAAAATCCCGTCGAAAATGGACAAAAGATAATTTATAGAAAAAATATTAGAACATATGTGACAAATTATTGTAATGTTCAAAGGTTTTTTGGCTAATAAAAGTGTCAAACGAAATATAAAAAAACTATAAAGTTTTATTAAAAAAAAAAATTGTTTTTTCATTGCTTTCATTACATTTCATTTCACTGCTTGTTTACAATAAAATAAACTAGCAAATTTAATGAAAAAACTAGAAAATTCAATAAATAGTAGTTTATTGTGATTTTTTTTAATTCAAGGATTTAGGTATACTATTTGCATTTCAATTCATAAACATGGAAAAAAGTATACTTTAAAAATTACAGTTTCAAATAGTATCAGCGGCCTTACGAATTTGAAACTGGAAAAACTACAAATTGCTTTTGTTAAAATTACAGTTTCCGATATAATTAGTAAATAAGTTTTAAAAATTGCAGTATGCGACTGCAATCTTTACAAATTTGTATTCGTAAGACCGCTGCTACTATTTAAACTGTAATTTTTAAAGTGTACTTTTTTCCGTGAACATTTATTTTTTTTACGATTTGAAATTTTTTACAAAGTTCTAATAGACTAATGGTGAATGTAATATAAAAAATTGTGACATAAATGTCCAACTTAATAATATAGGAACTGCATAATCATTTGTGATATAATTTTATAATTAATATATTAATATTTGTGATATAATATTATCAAATTTAGCCTTCGGGTATATTATCAATATACCCGAAGTGCAGAATTATATGTATTGACATATTATTGTGAAACAAACTTCAACCTAAAACCCAGACATGACATTAACTAATAGTGAATGTAGCAAGTATTCTTGAAATAATTGTCAAAGTTGACAATTTAAAAAGTGCCGAATCATAAAAAAAATATGTTTTAAATAATTTTCCAATTAATTTTATAAATTCTCTCAAATTTAACAAACGTTAATTACAGAACTAAATGTCCAACTTCACTGTTATTGTGAATTAATTACAGAATTATACCGAGTGACTATAAATTATTGAAGCAAAATAATACATTGGCAACACTGACCACTGAGCAGGTTGATAGTAGTTTTCTGTGTTGGTTGTGCAACCTGTCAAGTGTCAATCGTCTTTATATATGTTATGTCACGAATGTTGTACTTTGTAAAAACGATTGCAAAATAATTGACAAACTTTATTAGATAACACGAATTCTACAAATAAATCTAAAGAACGTCTTCGAAGTATCGACCTTTGTACCTGTAACCTACTGTAAAAATCATTTTTATTTAATAAAGTATGAAACTGTCAATTTTTATTTTGTTTGGAATTATAAAATTGAGTGTGCCATGCCTAAGGAATTCAAATATGTTACCAAACTAACAAAATAATTCACAATCATGTATACTCACTTGGTATGTCAAACTTGATATAACCATTTAAACGGTAAAAAGATTGACAAAATAAATAAGCTGTTATAACAATATCAAATTATGATAAATAACTGTCAAATTTCATTTAAAAAAGCTTTTGTTCACATAATAATATTTGAACACGAAACAATCACATTTGAACACGAAACAGTTATATATGATTAAATTTATAAGTTCGAATAGAATTACATTACAAATAGGTACATCAGATTATTGATATGTTCAAAAATTTGGATGGAAATTAAGACGTTTTTGACCAAAAAACTGTCAAATCTAATAGAAAATTATAGTTTATGATACAAGTGTATGAAGAAGGGCTTTTGTGCATGAGTTACGAAATTTAAAGCACAAGCCGAAGGCGAATGCTTTAATCGCAATGAGTCGTAATAAGTCTTTCACACACGTGTATCATACATTATTTTATCTACTAAATTAATATTAAAATACTGTTAAATCTACAAAAAAAAATAATTGTTTCTTACCGATAAAATTGAAAAATTGTAATTTTGACAGACAAAATACTTAAAATCACTGACACAATGAAGTTAGAACGTTCAGCGTCTCCGTGACAGAAATTGCTAACTAGTAAAAAAGCACAGTGACGGGAACACTATTTAGCCGTTGAAGATGTAATCTAGGTTAACCTATATTCAATCTAGATTAGGTTATGGTTAGGTTAAGTTATATTAGAGCCATAAATCCAGACTGAAAGGTCGAGACATCTTGATTCCAAATATTAAGAAAAATTAATTCAATTTTAATATGCGTCAGAAATTCTATTTTCATTACGTCTATGTTTTTTATGAATAGGATGGTTGCGACTGTTACTACGTGGTAATTCATACTTACATTGAATTGAAAATTCACTATGTTTTAACCACACTTATAATATGTAAAAATGTTATATAACTTATTATTCACTGTTTTATAAATTTCTACACTTACATTCACGACTCGAGTTTCGACGTTTGACAGTCATTTTCAAGTCTGTTTCTATGTTTTTTGTATAGTGACGCGAGTTGTTGCCATAGTATCAACAAACAAAAATGCTTTAATAATGAAACTCCATTTGATTTACATTGGAATTTTACGTACGATTTGGATACTTTTACACACGATTATAATAATGGCATGCTTCACATACTATAATTTACTTATTATTGTATTCATTTTGGCGTGCGAGTAGATAAAACTTATTTAAAATGTATCAAGTGCAATAGAAAACTATCAAATTTAATTAAAAGAAACTGATAAATTTGTTATTTTGAACAGAATTTTTGAAGAGCGCCAAATTTCTTCGTTGTATTATTAATAACAAACAAAGTTTCAACATTATTGACCAAAGTTTTAAAATTAAAATTTCTTAATTTGTACTCAAATTTAATAGTTGACAACATTTTTAATTTAGTTTCAATATTATTGACAAGTGAAAGTCGATTTTAGTATTTGTTAATTTTTTTAATAATTTAACGTATTATTATTTGAAGAACTGTCAAATTTATTAAAGAACTGTCAAATTTAATAAGGAACTGTCAAATTTTATAAAAATTGCTATCAACAATTAAATGTGAAACTAAGTAAAAAAACAGTTACAATAATGTCAAATTATCATAATGAACTGTCAAATTTAATAAAGTACTGTCGAATTTTATAAAAATTGCTATCAACAATTAATTGTGAAACTAATTAAAAAACAGTTACAGAAATGTCAAATTATCATAAAGAACTGTCAAATTTAATAAAGTACTGTCACATTTCATAAAAATCGCTATCAACAATTAAATGTTAAGAAAACGCCTTTTAAAGTTTTCGAATTTTTGCAACGTTGAACGATTTTACAACAAAAATTCCAAAGAAATCAAGACTACTATCGCTTTGTGTTCCAAAGATTTCGGATATCTGTCCCAAAACAAAGACTTATTATCGAGAATCTTAGTTACCCGTAGATGAAGTGTTGAAGATGGAACAATTATTATTAAACAAAGACTGCTCAATAAATAAGGAATTGAATCTGTAAAAATTGTTTGTTAAATTGGAGGTGTAAGTATAGTAAAAGTTTTTAATTAAAAGTTAAAAAGTGATTAAAGTTATAAAACGCAATAAATCACATTGTGATATATGTTTAGTTAAAACTGTTGCGTTTAAGTTTGAGCAAGAGCTGCATTTGCGGTTGTATGGGCAGACTGCGACGAGGAAGAGAGAGACGAAAATAAACGCTAAAACGTACAACAGCGTTTTGCAATTTATAACCGGATTTTATATAGATGCGTCGACTTGAAACGGATTTTTGCCAGGAATTCTTCCCATTTATTTTTTTCCCCGCCGGACGCAATAATTGCATTAATATTTGCAGTCGACGACTATGTGTACACTACATTGTACGCAAATTGATTTGTTTAGTAATAATTAATTAGATCTGCGGTGGAATATGTATCATATAAAACTTTTGATTCGGTTTAATAAAATTAATAATATGGCAAACCGAAACGCGGTGTAATTTTGAGTTAAAAGCTAACTTACAATTTAATTATTTCTGTATAAACACATGCACACACATTATTAATTGAAAAGGTATAGAGTGTGTAGTGTATGGGGTCCGTGAATTGTTGTTTATATACATATATCGGTTTGTGTGCGCTTTGGTCGTACAATGCATATCAATACTTACAATGCAATTTGTAAACCGAAGGTATATTTACTGTGCCATAGTCACAAGCTGCAATTAACTGCATCAGTTTACTCTAGATACATGCGTTCAGAAGAGCAAATACGCTCGATGATGGCTCTATTAGACCACCGTATAGGGTCCGTTTTCCACCGAACTGTCCACAGGGCTTGCTAATTTGCTGGCGGAGTGCTACAGTGGCCAACCGCAAAACCACCATTGACACCGACTCTCGCTTATAACAATATAAACACTGCCATTTAGATTATCCGCGCCACTTGTTATTACAAATCCATATAAATGCATAAATTCTAGATCGTATTATTACCAATTAATGCATTCCCCATATTTTCTTTACAATCAATACACACACCAAATAATCCCAAACATTATATTAAAATCTAATATACAAAATCGAATAACTAATAATGCATAGTGGTGTAACTTAGATTCAAGTGGATAAAACAGGGTGACGCGGCTCAGATGATATAAATTCTGCATAGTATGTGTCCAAATTTAAAATCTCGAATGTCAAAATGATGTAATGGCATTCAAATAATCCAAAAAGTGTAATAAAAAGGTTGATGGGAATAACAAAATATGTAGCTAGGTTTAATAACGTCTTAATGTAGCGATTTATAAAGATAATGACAAAAATTGTATAAAATGTTATTACGGTGTGTGTTACATATTAATTATGCGTTTGAAGTACAGGGGAAATATTCAGTAAGCCATTTGTTCTTTATGACACGATTGTGAATTATTTTCACCTGTGTATACTATACACGGCCGTATGTATATACTATACACGTATCACGGTGTATACTATACACGTATCTTAAAGTAATTTATAATATTTTGATCATTTGCGCCACTTGGAGCTCCATGCTCCATGTAAATGTAATAATAAAATCATGCATAAATTCCATATCATATTTACTACCAATGAATTCGGTCCTCATATTTTCTTTGCAACCAATGCAAGTGCAAATGCAATCGTCGAAAATCAAATTATTTCCAGTAGTTTTAGTTGAATTTAGTTAAATACAAATGGATAAAACAGGGTGAGCTCACACAAATAAATAATCATATATCTAATTGAGAGTTAGGTTTCCGTCAGCTCTTTGTATTATTCCATCGTGTTCGGACAAATTTAAAATCTGCAATAGCAAAGTAATTTTATTGTCCAAGGTGTAGGTGTAGCCAAATATTTGCCAAAAATAGATTAAGAAAAAATGTACAAATGTACTAGAATATGCTTGCGACAGTAGATAGAAATATATTTTTTTTTATTTGATCCCTCATTGCTAAAGTTTAAAGGGATATCCAACCCGACTTTTTATGGCAAACGTCCACCACATAACGTCCATGTTCTATTCGTGACCTCACTTACGTCATCCGTAGAGTCGAGGCGAACTTAACTTCTTCAAAATCGGTCCAGTACATACATACACCAATAAATACGGACACAAATACATACATACATAAACCAATACATACCTACATACAGGCAGCAGTGCATAGATACAGGCACTAATCCATACATTCAGACACCTAACAAATATACAGAACCAATACATATATACAGGCGAAAGTGCATATATACAGACCTCAATACAAACATACAGGCAGCAGTGTAGAGATTCAGATGCCAATACATACATAATGGCAGCAGTGTATAGATACAGACGCCAATATATACATATATGCAGCAGCGTATAGATACAGACGCCAATACAAAAATACAGACGCCAATAAAGTAACACATACATCCAGATATCAATATATACATAGAGATACTTAACATATACACAAACACCAATACATACAGAGAGCAGTCAGTGCATACACTGAATATGTTATGTACTAGTTCTAATATTAAATCTGATAAAATCTGAATATCCATAATTTAAAAAATGTTTTCGAATTGTGTAATTGTTTAAGAATCAAGAAAGTGAATCAGTGTGTGCAAGACTAAATTCATAATTAATGCAAAAGCAACAACGATAAGAACAAGAAGACTTAATATCGAGTGTTATAGATGTACGTGTGTACTTTAGATTAAAATTTCTCGATAAATAATAAACGTAGACGAATGCTTCTCATTTTCTCTTTTGAACGCATGATACAGCATATTAAATATCGAGAGAGGATCTCCTCCCTTCGTTCATTCGGTTCCATTATCTAATACTACAGCATTTAGCACAATGAGAATGAGTAAATCGGCGGTCTGTAATTATTCCGTCAGACAGAGCCGAGCGTCCGTCCGCCCGCCCGCTCTTCGAAAATCTCCCCGAGTTGATATGCGCCCATCATGGACAGAAACATAATAATAATAAAATGGAAATAAAAAAGGGAAAATTGGTGTCTGTGTGTGTGTACAACCCCTGCAGCTATAAAATACGTGTGGAATACGAATTGGAAGTTTGTGTTTTCGCTAGCATCAAAAGTTTCTTTTTTATGTTTTTTAATGGAGTGTGAATGGTTTTATTGTGGTGAGATTATAAATTTTAATTAACCAACTCTTCGGCGTAGTAAAAGGGTTGATGGGAATAAGAAAATACCTATGTTTAATAAAATCTTAATGTAGAGGTAATTGAGTTCTATTAAGACAATGACAAAAATTCCATCAAATTTGTTACTTTACATGTTAATTAACACTTTGAGGCACGGACGGAGTATTCAGTACACCATTTGATCAAAGTTTTTTATGACACGTTCAACCCGTAACTGCACTAATATCCGGTTAAATTGATCTTATTACTGGAGTATGATCGTACCTAAATCAACATTAGCAGCGTTAAATAAAATAAAAGATTTAAAGCTGCACACGCCTCGTATCTAACAACTTTCCAGTTTATTCGAAATATTGTTACATACTCTACAATTTCTATTTAGCCTTTACTAACTCTGTATTGGTAGTTAAAGTCATAGACTTCGGTATTTATGGTGTGTAGGTATTGATTTGTAAGGTTGTAAATCAGATCGGTTGATGTGATCGACAGCATAAAATATTTATTGAGTTACGCCTAGAAGAAGGCTATAGACCGAAGGTTAAGTATTTACGATGTAATGACATCGATACTAACAAACTTTAACACACTTTTAACATTTATTAGATGACTTATATATTTATGTTAGATTTTTTTAGTGATTTTCCCATCTTTTTAAAGTTTTAAATAAGTAGATAATACAAGAAAATCTCGACTGACAAGTTTATGCAATAGCGTTTTAATAGTATTAGTCGTTACAATTGAATATTTAATCTTTGTTCATTATTTTACCGCCTGCTGGTACCACAAGGATTGTTAATAGGCCCAAAAATAAGCTATAACTAAACACAATGTGTACTTTGAATGTTTTAATTGGCAATATTATTCGTCAATAGCAAATTATATCGGCGCATTCAGTACTGTTCCAATTTAGGCGGCGGCAAGATGCAAGGTCAAGCACTCGACCGGTGTCAACAACATTGTTGTTGTGATTCTTTTTTCAAAAACGAACCCGCGTTGAAAGAGAAAGTTAGTTTGTGATTAATTTATAACATCGATAGTGTGTGTAGATTATATAAATTAAATAATGAAATTTATAATGTTAATAATATAAATCGAAGTTGCTTAAACCAAACTGACAAGATCTGATAAGAATTAAGAAGATTAGAAAAGATTAGACACAACTAAGCATTAAACAAGATGAGACAACATCAGGCAAGACCAGGCATGACCAAGCAAGGTCAGGCAAGGCCAGACAAGGCCAAACAAATCCAGAAATGTAGTTGGTTAAACCAAACTAGACAAGATCTGATTAGACTCAAGAAAACGAGAAAAGATTAAACAAAAGTAAGTATTAAACAAGATCTGACATCAGACAAGACAACAATAGGCAAGACCAGTCTAGGCCATATATAGCCAGACAAAGCCAGATAAGGCCAGAGAAGACCAGATAAGGCCAGAAAAGGCCAGATAAGGCCAGACAAGACTAGACAAAGCCAGATAAGTCCACACAAGGCCAGACAAGACTAGACAAGGCCGGATAATGCTATACAAGGCCGGACAGGACCATATAAAACCAGGCAAGTCCAGACAAGATCAGACAGACCCAGACTGCAAACTGTCCCAGATGACCATAGAGATCATGGGAGTGAGGAGCCCATCACAGGAATCCGTGAAATACCTCGGAGTCCAACTGGGCAGAAACATGAACATCACTGCGCACGTCAACTGGGTGGCCAAGGAAGCAGATTCCGCAGCCACCGCCCTCACAAGGCTAATGTCCAGCGTAGGAGGCCATAGAGCTAGCAATCGCCGGATACTGAGCTCTGTTGTTATTGCAATACTGCTCTACGCGGCGCCTTTCCGCCAAGATGCGGATAAAATACAGAGAAACAAGAACATTCTCGACAAGGTGGCAAGGCGGACCAGGCTCCTGATTACCAGCTCATACCGCACCGTGTCCGCAGAAGCTGCCTGGGTGATATCCAGCTGCCCCCCCATTGACATCCTCGTCGAGGTGCGAGCTCGCATATACGAAACCACAGACGCCTGCAACAGCAGGCAAGGTGGGAAACGGAAACAGGGAAGGCTACATGGACTAAGCATTTGATTACTGACCTGCGTCCGTGGGCCAACAAAGAGCACGTCGAAACATCCTACCACGTAACGACAAGACAGACAAGATCAGACAAGACAAGACAAGACAGGAGCAGACAAGATCAGAGAAGACCAGACAAGACCAGACAAGACCAGACAAGACCAGACAAGACCAGACAAGACCAGACAAGACCAGACAAGACCAGACAAGACCACACAAGACCAGACAAGACCAGACAAGACCAGGCAAGACCAGACAAGACCAGACGAGAATAGACAAGACCAGACAAGACCAGATAAGACCAGACAAGACCAGACGAGAATAGACAAGACCAGAGAAGACCAGGCAACACCAGATAGGACCAGACAGGACATGACCAGACCGGACAAGACCAGACTAGACCGGACAAGACCGGACAAGACTAGACAAGACCGGACAAGACCGGACAAGAACGGACAAGAACGGACAAGACCAGACAAGACTATATAAAGTCATATAAAGCCATACATAATTTAATATTCCATTTCTTCCATCTTTTTACATTTGTCTAGACAAAGTAAGACAATTTGTGACATAATTATGACAAAAATGTGAATACTTTGACAGTAATGCATGTAATCACCTGTGAAATATTTGGACCAGACTTCTTGGCACCTCAAGGTTTAATAATAAGTCCTTCAGTTTAATTCCAGTACAAATTTCCCAAGATCTTCAATGTTCGTACAAAATATCTCAAGACTAGCCAAGACAATCTGTGATATGTATAATTATAGCAATAATGTGACTTGACAAACCTGAGACAATAAAGTGACATAAAAGGCCTGTAACAATAATGTAAAATGACAAACCTGTGACAATAATGTGACACAAAAAACATTTAACATTAATTTTACATGACAACGTGACATTAAAGACAATGGCAAAACATGTGACAGTAATGACATGACAATAATGTTACATGACGAATGTGTAACAATAATGTGACATGACAAAACTTTGACGAAATTGAGACATGAAAACCCCATGACAATAAAATCACTTGAAAAACCTGACGACAACAGAACATAACAAACCTGTGACAGTAATGACAAAGCTGTTAAGAAAAAAACTATGCTAGTACATAGAGAATCATGTTAGTAGATAATACCTCAAGGTTTACTAAAATGATCATGTATCAAGAACAAGACTAAACTAAGCAAGACTAGATAGGCAAGGCTAAACACAACTAGGTTAGACTAAAACAAGAGTAGATTAGACTAACCTAAAGAAAACTAAACTAGACCTGCTGTTTTAAACAAAGCAGTTGTAAAGAAAAAAACTGTTTTACATTAATGTATATAATTTCTTTTTAAATATCATTATTAATTGTATTTTTCATGTTGTGTAGGTAAATTTAAATTTTAAATTTACTCCACATTTATTTCCGTTTTCTCGTAATCGATCACCGTTTGAGTTTTTATTTTATTATTAAAGAGAGTTTTATTCAAATGTGAATAATTCATTATTTACCTCCAGGATAATTTATTATAACCGTAAAAGCTTAATTACAATAAGTTTCTATTTCTATAGAAGTATAAATGTGGCAGAGAAAAATTTTCCTTCTTACTCAATTTATGCGGTTTGACTTGCACACAACGCTGCACACACAATAGTTTCTATTATATAAATCAAAGAATTCATTAATTCAAATAAATACCTGCATCATAAAATATTATTTAAGAAACATAAAATATGAATAAATTTCATCGTTTGACAATTATTTTCAAGAAAAAATGTAAGAAAATCATTTAAAATTAAAAACAGGGTATCTCAAGTTTTAGTAATGGGTCCACTCTGTTTGGTTTTCATAATGACATTTAATTATTATTTTTTTTAATTTAAACATTTTATTAATGAATCTGCCAAAACTGCATCTGTCAAATAAAAATATTATAATAAGAAGGTCCAAAAAACATAATCGTGTGTCAAATATTGATATTATTTCTATAATTACATTGACACTTGTCAAAACTATTTCATCCATAAGAAAGTGTCATTACTAACTTTCGTATTGATAAACGAAAATTATTTTAGCATTTGTTTAGTGACATTTTTCTCTTATATTAACCTATGAAATGTCGAAGTTTTAAATTGACAATATTTGACAAAGCAAATGTAAATGTGTTTCTATAAATAGTTTGCAAATTATAAGAGCAATTACATTTTAATAAATTCGAATTAAATGCAATCAAGCAAAAAATAAAACAAAAATCTCCAATCTAGATACAACATATCCCATATAATTATAAGTCGTAATAGCCAGATAGCATAATAATTTGAAATAAAAGCTACACGTACATAAAATTAGTCTCACTCTCTCGTACATTTATTTCGACGAGAAATAATTACACACCGGTTATTTATTTTCATATTCTTATATTAAACATATTGTTCGAGATTAGTTATGTGCGAGATTGTAACGACAGCGGGACACGAAAGAGACGCGGTTACACGTGTGTGTAACAAGTCTCGGTTTTCTCATAGAAAACTCCGGGTGCGTTTAATAATCTAATAAATTAATGACGGTGTGAATATATTCAAATACACAAAGTGTAAAAAAAAATGAGTGTAATTTCTTACAATGCACTATTTGCTTCTTATAGATGTGTGTACGCGTAAGCAGCGCTGTTTTGTTACACTAGAACAGGTAATTAGAATATCTGCATCTCACGATAGCAAGCCCACGGTGAAAGATAATTAATGAGATTGAGAGAGAACGAACAAGTCTCGTGGTTTATTTACACGATCGACTGTTTATTATTACTGTTTTTGTTGTTGTTTTAATATCTCCACTTAAATAATTCGATTTCGTTTTAATGTGAGATAATTAGACAGGTGAGATTTGTTTTCCAAATTGAAGTTTTTAACAAGCAATATAATTTGATTTGCTATTTTAATTTGTTTTAATGAACGTAATTATCATTTTAATATTAGTTTAAAAATTGTAGACATAATTTGTTCTGTCATGTTTCCAATTAACGTGTTTCAAAATCATTTTGTTAGTAACAATACCGACGCCTAAACAGACTGCCAGAAGAAAAGTTAGTATCAAAATATTATATTTTCTAAAATTGACATTTTGACATCGAAGAACTCTTTTGAATTAGTATTGACGGCATAATTATTATTTTAGTTTTTAGTGATATTATAATAATGGTAATATTTATTGCTACTCAACAATATAACAAAAGGCTATCAACCTAAAAGTTTTTCTGTTATAATTCTCATACATTTGACAATATTTTTTGATGACAAATGCCAGAATTTCATAATTTTGAAATAATTGCTAAATCTCTTTACAAATATCAACTATGTCGTTATGACATTAGAAGCCATATTTCCATGAATGACAAAAACTTATAAATTCTAATGCCATAACAATGAAGCTAATCTAACCTAATCTAAACTAAAATGTCAATACAATATTGGTGAAACCATAATAATTATAGATACTATCATATAAACTTATTAAAGCAAAAGATAGCTTGAATATATATATATATATATATATATATATATATATATATATATATTCAACCTGTTCGTAGCTCTATAATATTAAGCCTTATTAAGACTATGAACAAATCTCATTTTGAAACAACTACTTCCTGGCTAATATCACACAGTATATTATACTCATACAACAGCGAAAATATACGAAATATAGCTTGAATATATAAATATATTCCTGTTATTATAGTATTCAAGCTATTATCTTTCGCTTTAATAAGCTTATATTATTGTATCTATAATTAGTATGATTTCACCAATATTCAATTATTCAATTATTATTACATGAACCCTAACTAAGTTCATGGCTTTCATGATGTCACAAACACAAACACATATAATTCAAATAAGCAAAGCTGCACTGATGAGATATAATCTTATAAACAATGTTATTCTCTAGTTCTGTTAGTGCTCAGAAAATGGACTGGGACTAGTAATAACATGCAGATCTATTTTGGAACAATTCAATATCCTGTGTGATATTAGCCAGGAAGTAGTTGTTTCAACATGAGATTTGTTCATATTCTTAATAAATTAATATTATAGAGCTACGATCAGGTTGAATATATTTATATATTTAAGATATATATCGATATATAATAAGTTTATAAAATGACAATATTATCTTTTAATGTTTTCTATTTATATCATATTTATTCTTACCTTGTTAACAGCATTCCAAAAAATTTTGTTTGTTTTTTAAAGATTGGTCCAATGTGGATACAGTGTTATTAACTACTCTTCAAACACTGCGGCCAATTATATTGATGTTTAATGTTGTAAATTCAGAGACTTGACAATTTTTCTGTTATTTACTATGTCATATTTAAAAATAACAGGTATGCTATTTTGATATTTCTTGCATGACGATATGACAAAATACATTTTGGATGTTTTCTTTTGCTCTTATCGCGTTAAATTTGACATCTTTTTTGCCAAAATTTAATAGTTTTGTATTATTTTGTATTTTATTAAGTATATGATTATGACATTATTAGCCATATTTCCATTAATGATAATAACTTGTTGCACTTCTAATGCCATAACAATGAACCTAATCCAACCTAACCAAAACTAGAATGTCAATTTAATGTCTTCTATTTGTATCGTATTTATTCTTAATTGCTTAATAGCATTTTAAAACCGGCAATTTTTAAACTAAAATTGACATTTTCAATTATATTGGAGTTTTTATAAATGCAGAGGCTTTACTTTTTTTATATCTATGTCATATTTATTAATACCAGCTATGTAATTTTGACATTTCTTACATGCAAATATGACAAAATACATCTTGGATGCTCTTTCGCATTCGCATTTGAAATCTTTTCTCCAATATTTAATAGTTTTGACATAATTACTAAATCTTTCTACAAATATTAACTATGTCAATATGACATTATTTGAAGCCATATGTACATTAATAACAATAACTTGTTATATCTGCTAAAGCAATAACAATGAACCTTATCTAACCTAACCTAGATTGTAGATTGTAGATCTACAACCTAACCTAAATAAAAATGTCATTATGTGTCATTATAATGTTTTCTATTTGTCATATATATTCTTACCTTTTAACAGCATTAACAGCATTCCGAAAACTTACAATTTTTAAACCAAAATGGACAATTTCAATTATATTGGCGTTTAATTTTACAAATTCAGAGATTTGACAATATTTTTGATATGTCATATTTATAAACACTCGCTATGTAATGTTGATATTTCTTGAATAACAATATGACAAAATACATTTTACGTGTTTTCTTTTGCCCTTATTGCATTACATTTGTTTATTATTGCAATTAATATTTTTGGCATTTAGAATATATTTTGTGTAAAAAATTGCTGTCGTTGGCATTTGCTATGTCAGAAGTTTGATAGGATGGCACTTGCTAAGTCAAAAGTTTGATATTGTTATTCTGTAATTTTGTCAAAACATAAAAATTTATAGAAATAATTACACAACATTAGGCAGAAATATTATTGTCATTGAAATATTATTGTCAGATATGACAATTATCATAGTTATATAGACAACTTATATTGCTATGATTTTATGATATTATTGAAGTTTTTTTATTATTTAGTCATATATGACATATTCTTAATAAGTTCTTTAATTGTTTTATTCTTAAATCAGATTATTACTTTTATCAAATAAATTTTGCTTGTAGATAACAACATGGAATAAAGTTATTGGTTTGACATTATTACAAAATATCGTAGGTTTGGCGATTTACATTGTAATCTCATGACTTGTAAAGTCACAATGTTTTATGTCTTATTTACAAATGCCAATTATTTTCAGAAACCTGTTTATGAGTATTTTTTTAGTTTTTGTATATACACTTCTGTTTACACAAATATTTACATTAGACCGAAATTACAAAAATTTTCATAGAAATATTTGACAGCATTTGTCATAGCATTTGTCATATTGTGTAATATGTCAAATATACATAATGACAGAGTCTGTATGAAAGATTTTAATACTATAATTAAATACGCCACTTATATTGTTATGACGTTTTTCGACATAATTTAAGTTTTTTATTATTATGCCATATTTGAATAAATTATTTTTGTTATTGTCTGTTATGACAGTTATCTTAATGACATAGATAGCACTAAAAGTTTTAATACAATAATTACATACGTATACTCATATTTTTTGTCATTTGATGTCAGTATTCAAGTTTTTTATAATCCATTGCCAGATTACTTGTATTGTAAAAAAATATTTTTGTCGGTGACAATATAATTAATAATTAATAATGTCGATAACAAATCTTATTGATTTGACAATATTCTACAATATCGTAGGATTGACGTTTTAAATTCATTGTAATGTCACAATGTTTAAATGTCATAATGTTACAATGTTATAATGTCATAATATCACAATGTTTTATGTATCATTTACAAATGCCAACTATTTTAAGAATCCTATTTATGAGGATTTCTTTATTTGTTGATAAAACATTGTTTTAATTTGTTTTTTTTTAATTTGTTAACACATTAGACAGAAATGACAACACTTGTCATAGAAGCATTGTTCTCTGTTATTTCAAGACATCACAGAATGACATAGACTGCATGAAAAGTTTGAATACCATAATTAAATGACATTTTACGACATATTTTTTTAATTTTTTTATTATGTCATCTTTGACACAATAATAAATTATGTCTGTGATTGTCTTTTATGACAATTATCTTAATGGCATATACAGAATTAAAAGTCTTGATACAAACATTATATACGCCACTTATATTATTATGTCATTTTATGACTTTATTGAAGTTTTTTATAATTTCGTTATATCATAATTATGTCAGATTAGTTCGTCAGAATTATGTCAGAAATGTAATAATGTTATTGATTTGACATTATTCCACAATATCGTAGATTTCACGTTTAACTGTCACAACTTGGTATATCATAAAGTCACAATATTTCATGTCTCATTTACAAATGCAGATTATTTTAAGAATCCGGTTTATAAGATTTTTTTATTTGTTTAAATTACTCGTAGAAACTTGTTATTGACAAATTGTTATTTTTTCAACCAATAAAATGTCATAATGTCAATAGTTTGACATAATTTTAAAACGCTTTAATGTCAACAAAATGTAATTCTTATTTTTTTAATTAAGAGATTTTTCAAAACTAACATTTTCAAGTGGAATTGAACTGATATGTAATATTTCGACAATATGCAGTGTTTATAGGGAAATAGAGAGAATATATTTATTGTAAACTTTATCCAAAGGTCTATCGACCAAGAGGTCCTTCTGCCCGGAAATTCAATTTGACTTAAAAGGAAAAAAAACGTATGTATATATAGATAGCAATAGTGATGGGAATGACAGTGTAATATCTATTTGTAAAAATAAATCAATTTGTATAGCAAATTTGAAACTTAAATAAATACTTAAGAATGAATCTTATAACATACTGATAAATTTTGTCATAAAAACACCAAATTTATGATATTTTAGAAACAAAATATATTTCATTAAACATTTTTTTTGCCAAATTTTACCAAAAAAAATGTGTTTAAAATCCCTAAAAAACAAAATATTTATTGTTAAAATTTAATTGTAAAATACTGAGATTTTAAAATTCAGTTTATTAATAAATTAAATTAAAGAACACTGAATTGATAAATTGACTGTTTTAACCACACTTTAACCACACTATTATAACCATATTATCTGGTTAAAACATAGTGAATTTATCAATTCAGTGTTCATGGTTTTTGATTACCACGTAGTAACGGTCGCAACCATCCTATTCATTAAATTAATGAAATCCAATCCAAATTTTAATAAAATCAAAAATTTTCATTGTACGTCTAGCCAACATAAAAAATAGAAAAAACTATATATTTTTTTAAATTCAAAATGTACATCAAATATAATTATATACAAAGCAGGTGAGACGAACAATATCTTTTTCAACAAGCTTCCTCATTAATATCACAAAATTTGACTAACAAAAAAAGGAATGACACGAGTCAATCTATTATTGACTTAGTTGTAGTTCAATGCACCACAGGGATCTTTTTTGGAAAATATATAGGATAATAAAAAACGGTTACGGTGATTCAGCAAAGTTCTATATCACATCAATCATATGCTAAGAGGTGAAATCTATTAGGTCTAACAATTATTTTTTGTTGTATTGTGTTTTAACTTTTTTATTTTATATTCGATTGTGACAATGGTGTGGCTAACAGAGCAAAAAGGACGTTTTTTTGTGTATAAACTGTTATATTTGAAAGCTGTAAATTTTATTAATTTGTGTAAATTTTGTTGAATAATTATAGCAAAAAAAGGATTTAGAGTGTCAATAGGGAATATGCATGTTTTTTTATATTTTTAATTCACTGTTCATACCGTTTTAACATAGTAAAAAATATAAATACTGCTTAAAAATGCTGTAATTAGTTTAAAAAATCTTTAAAATGGAGAAAAATTTGAGCAGTTTAAACGCCTCTATTTTCGAGCGGTCTGTTGATGACGTCAATTACTACTCACAGTTCAGTCCATGGTTTACTACAGCTGTTCTCATTTTTAACATCACGTTTTTTACGTTTGGTTTCTAACCAAAAGGCTGCAATGACATACAAATGTAAACAAAACGAACTTCCTGTATGTTTCGTCACTTTCGCTTTAACCAATGGTGTTGCGTTTTACATATTTGAATTTCCCTCGCTTAATTTTCGCTTTTATTTATTAATTTTCAGTAGTTAAAAAGATATTAATTACAAAAATTATGGTTTCGTTCAAATGTCCGGTCAATAAAGATTCGAAAAAAAAATATTTGAACCAAATTTAAATTTCATGCATATTCCCTATTGTGTTTTTGGTAATGTTGCAAATGTAATCAATTTCAGAAAGTTTCTGAAAGTCAAATATTAAATTTATTATTGTTTTTATGATAACACAAGCCTTTTGCCTCTAGGGTTAGTTAAGATGGGTTCATCCGAAAAAAAATTATATTTAATTACAAAACTTTGTTTTCGTTGCTATATTTGAAACAAGAAACAAGTATAATAAGAAAGTTTTAACTTTTTTTCGAGGTTATTTAGTACCAACTTGACAGATATAAAATCCCTAGATAACAAGATCTTATAGGAAATTAAATTTCTTTCTTTAAGTTTTATTTGACGAAACACTTCAAAATTTCGCGAAGACAAGAAAAATATAAAGTATTACCAACTTTACATAAAAAAATGTACTAAGCTTCCTTATAGAAAATATAATTTTCTACAAGTTTTGTTTGAAATGTATTTCAAAATTTCGTTTAGTTTTCAAGTTATTTTCGATTCTTTGAGACACGAAAATTGTTAAATTAAAACAAAATTTGACTTTGTTTGAAAGCGGATATAGTAGATATCCAGTGGATAACTTGTTAGACAAAAAATCACTAAATATCAGTGTTTCTAGTAGAAAATGTAAATTCTCTTCGTGTTTTATTCGAAACATTTTTTAAATAATTTTTGTCAATTGTCAAAGGGGTATAGACAGCATTTTATATTAAAGTTAACTTGTTCAGACCTTAATCTCAATAATATATTATATTTTATATTATTTATATTTTTATGTTTAAGTCATTGATACTTTATTTTTCTTGTCTCAAAAATGCGAAAAATAATTTGGAAGTTAAGCGAAAATTTGAAAAGTTTTTTGTCAAATAAAACTTAAAGAAAGAAATTTAATTTCCTATAAGAAATCTTGTTATCTAGGGATTCTATATCTATATATAAGCCCTGAAAAGGTCAGAAGATGGTTTTATTAAAAAAGTTCTTTTCCCAAGAATAAACTATGACATTTAAAAAAAAATTGCTTATTTTTTAGTTGTTTTCGCATTTTTTGAGACAAACAAATAAAACAAAATCAGTACGAATATTTAATAAGGCGGTTGAACCGAATTGTGTTAATTTAACAAAAATTTTAGCAAATTGCTACAAAACCCAACAAACCACAAGATTTAATTAAATCAATATTTTTATAAAAATAAATATTTTGTCATTTCTCTGAAAATGAGAATTTTTATGAATTACTCAAATTTTAATTTCATTAACCTTAATTTAAAAAAATCCATTGTCCATCAATTTAAACAAAAATATGTTTTCCTCAAAAAAAATTCATATACTTTTCTATAACAAAAATAATTATTATTTCTCAGAAATGTTTTCGAATTTTGCAAATACTTGACAAATTGTTCCAAATTCTATTCCTGTCCGCATAAGTAAATACAAGTCGCGTCGACAGCTGTTACTGTGTCAAATACACATTATAAATAACATCATCAATTTATTTTACTTACATGTCAATTCACTCTTTCAGACATCTTTAACACAAACATATAAAATAAATGTCATAACAAGATAATTCATTTCGAGTAATATTTGCATATTTTCATCATTTATCATTTACATAAATTTTGAGAAATATTATCTCAAATAATACAAGAAAATATCAAATTTGACGCTATGTAAACAAATATTACGATTTAACATTTCTCAAATAAACTATAAAAATGTTGACAATATAATCCAGATTTGTTGCTAATTTCACTAAATTTTCAGAAATATCTCAAATTAAAAAAATTTGACATCATTAGAAAACAGATGGAAACCTTGACAAATGGGGCATTTCACGTGAACTTATATCAGATTCTAAATTTTATTCGTATTGGGATTAATTGTTCTTCTATGGGGAGCACGGAAGGAGCCTCCACGCGTGCATTTTCTCCTGTACGTGGTCTGTTAGAAAAGTATCCGACTTTTAGCCGGTAAAAAAACTGGCATACCTTGAGCGTTGGGAACATAATCCCTCAAAGTAGTCTCCTTGGGACTCCACATACTTCTCCCAGCGGTGCCGCTATTGTTGGAAGCATTCCAAAAAAGCCTCTTTCAGAATCGACTTGTCGTTGCAGCCATAATGTCCTCTCTTGTCTGAAATCGCGTTCCCTTCAATGGCCTCTTGACTTCGGGGAATAGCCAGAAGTCGCAGGGGGCATATCAGGAGAGTGAGGAGTCTGGTTTTTGGCCAAAAAATTGTGAACCAAGTACGAAGAATGTGCTGGAGCATTGTCGTCATGGAGTCCCCAATTTCCTGATGACCACAACTCCAGTCGCTTGCGCCGCACAGCATCACGTAGGCGACGTAAGACATCTCTATAGTACTCTTCGGTGATTTTTACTTGCATTGAAAAATCGACAAGAGCACTACACCCTACGTCACTCGAACACTGCTCGACAGCAACTGACGCTATTTACAGGCGGGAAAAAATTCACGCATGCGCACGAAGGTTCAAGGTCGGCTCATGCAAGCGCACTTGATTCAAATCCATCAGGTTTTCAAAATAAAAAATAAGGTCGGATACTTTTCTAAGAGACCACGTATATGCAGAACAAGCCGGCGCATCCTGGTAACACTGTCCCACCAGACAGTGGCCAATCCTTCCACCACCGGAAACCACCGGACACGTAAAAGTAAATGTTCTTCTATATAACCTGAATGAATGTATATCATTGTTTTCTTATCTATGAAGCCAATTTATAAGCCTTTAAAGAATTGACGAAATTTGTGGAATAGTTTTTTGGAAACTATTGGTGCTAAGAAACTATTATCAAAAAAGATGGAAAAAAAGTATAAAGTTTTTTGAAAAAAATAAATGTTCTTGGCAGTTATTATAAATTCAAATTTTGTTTTTTTTTTCATATGGAACACCGGAAATAAACGTTTCAAATAGGATAACACATAACTTCGAGATTTTTTATATCTTTAATTTTTATCTAAAAATGTAGTAATAATAGTACGTATAAATGTATAAATAATACGTGTTAAGTTTTAGAATGGGATCCACATTCGTTTGGAGTCAGATAAACTAATGTGCGAACGCGCCTCACTGAGCGCCTCAGTTGCGATTTCTTAGGTTGACTGGTGTACAAACCAACTGGTGTAGGGGAGATCCTTGTACCTTGGGACACCTTGTACCTCAGGACAAACTCATTAAATCAGAAATGTTGCATTGAGAGGTGGTAAGGCAAGGTTATTATAATACATATATGGAGATCCTTGTACCTTGGGACACCTTGTACCTCAGGACAAACTCATTAAATCAGAAATGTTGCATTGAGAGGTGGTAAGGCAAGGTTATTATAATACATAAGGTATATATGTATTATAATAACCTTGCCAACATTTCTGATTTAATGAGTTTGTCCTGAGGTACAAGGTGTCCCAAGGTACAAGGATCTCCCCTACATACCAAAATAAAAACACACATAGTTGTAATCCGCCTTAATATTGACATTGCAGTGTTTTTTTTAACCATTGGCTTGTACACCAGTCAACCTAAAAAATCGCCAGTGCGGCCCTCATTACGGCGCCTTCACACTTTAGTTTATCTATTTCCTAAACGAATGCAAATTCCATTCTAAAACTATACACACGCATTATTTATATACTATCATCTACATTTTTAGATTAAAATAAAAAAAAAAAAAGATAAGGATAAGAGAAATTGGATTTGAAATGTTTACTTCCGGTTTTCTATACGAAAAAAAAACAAATTTCGAATTTTTTAACTTTTTTAATTTTTTTTTATTTTCTCAAAAAACACCTTATACTTTTTTTTCATCTTTTTGGATAATAGTATATTCCTAGTCTATGCTATAAAATCTATTCCTCAAATTTAGTCAATTCTTTAAAGGCTTATAAATTGGCAATTAGGCTTCATCGAAATTATTATTAGAATAATGATTACATATTTACATATTTTACATATAGAAGTACAATTAATCCAAATATGAACAAAATCCAGAATCTGACATTATTTTTAATGTCTGTTTCACGTCAAACGCCCCAAATATCAGATTTAATAAAAAAAAGTTGACAATACAATCAAAATTTCACAAAATTTTCTACTCATTTTTTGTGCGAAATCTAAATTTCATACGAACAGTAGCTTTACATTAAACAAGTAAAGCAATAAAAAACCTAGATAAACATCCGCACGGCGTTTTTCACAAATTAAAAACAATTTTTTAATAAAAAAAAACACATTTAATTGTCTCCATAAATTATATTTCTGCATAGAATTCAGTCCATTAGCCAAGTCTCATGGAAATAAAAACGCATTGAATGTAAATTACAGTTATGCCACAACATTAAAAAAAAATATAAGTAGAAAAATGTTTCATATTCAACAATGCAAGAAACTATTTCACTGATTCCACTGAGAAAAAAAAAATTAATGGTAAATTAAAGTAATATTACATTAAAAGAAAAGTTTATAGCATAATCACCTTATTAAAATGCATTGGAATATATCAAATCACCAAATACAATTTAACAAAAAATATCACTAAAGACAGATTTTTCTTGTCAATTGAGTCAAAAAAAAAGAATTAGATTACAATAAACAATTTAGTTTATATAACTCAAGAATCCTACTTTAGTTTGTTAGGAAAAGCAAACAGGGTTGTTAGATAATATAAAACAAGTTGTGGTGGGAAAAATATATATTTACTAATAATTAGAAAAAAAGAAAACGTAGCAATGACTCCAAGTTTTAAGTGCACTTGAAAAAAAGAACTAGTATACATTATAGATAGACAATGTTTTTTCAAAGGGGGAGAAGAATTTTCCATATAATATTATAGACACAGTGTAGCACATCTCTTTGTTAAAACCGATCGGATTATATAAGAGCCCTTTTTGTGTCGGGAACAAAGGTAAAAGGGCCTGGGGTATAAATACGCACATATATAGATACGTTTTGGCTCATTGCGTCGAGAAAATGCAAGTTTTTTCGGGGAATAATGGGACGGCTTCCCGCTATTAATAACAATAATGATAAAAAATATGTATCTGTATTGAGGAGAAAGAGAGGTCCGTTCGCTTGACGAGGTTTGCCAAAATGAGGTTACCGGTGCGGTTAGTTTACGTAACAGCTGCACCGCGCGGCATAATTCAATATTAATATGCGCGCGGGTTATGTTTAACTTTATTTATATATGTTTATGTGTTCGGACTGAAATTACATAATAATATACCAAAGTGGGATATACCAATAATAACATTGATAGAATAAAAATTGTATCAACAAAATTTTATTTGTATAATTTATAACAAAATGCAAGAAAAATGCATATTTTTGGAGTTTTGTTTCACTGTTCCAAATTTTGACTCATTTTTTTAAATTTTGTTAATAGGGAAATATTTACTGTTTCTAAACTTATCTTGCAGCTTAGAAAATATGCAGGTGGAGTAAGGATTGGAGAAAATATTAATGAAATTTGTTGGAAGTTTTTTCAAAAAATATAAATAAATCTAACGAATATTAAAAACATGAATTTGTGTGAAAATCAACTAACTGATTTGTTTTGGCCATCAACTATACAGAATTTGGTTCTAATTTTGTCAAAATTCTTGTATTGACAAATTTTAATTTTTGTTTAAGCTTGTCTAAATTCTTGAATAGACAATTTTTAATTTTTGTTTTAAATTTGTCTAAATTCTTGAATTCACAAATTTAAACAAATGGCATTCATTTGTTTTGTTTTAAATTTGTCTAAATTCTTGTTTTTCTTATTTATTTATGCAAAATTTCTTTTTAACAAAAAAATATTATATAATTTCTAAATGACCGGACATGGTCATTTTATGAAAAATTATCAAGAATTTGGATATTGTTAAAAAAAATATTCTAAATAAATATTGCTGAAAATGTTAATGAATTAATCAATAATAATCGTTATTGTTCAAAGTGCAACCGTCTAATGATCTTTATACCATGTAAATTTGTCGTAATTTGTTCTTTCTTTTCATTTAAAAATGATAAAACAGAGAATAAAACTTTTGAATTTTTTCTCTATATCTCTATAAATTTTTTTTCAAATTCAACAAAAATTATTTGACTAATTGTAAGATTATTTCATAATTTAATAGTAGTAGTTTTACAAAATTTTAGTCTTTACAAGTCACGAATATTTGTGAAAATTTTAGGACAAAATAAAGAATTGTTATCTAATATTTTGATTGTTTTATTTTATTGACAAAATAAATTTGTTCGCAATGTTTTTTTCCCCCGAAATTTCGCAATTGTTACTCTAAATTTAACACTAATCACATTCAATTTTTCTATAATAAATGGTGATTTGCAACTAGGTTTATGGGTATTGTGGCCCTATTTTAAAAAAAGTACCAAACTTTCTAAAATTGAAAATTTCCATTGTGTGATATCTCAAAAACTAATCCAAATTTTGCAATACTTTTCAAATAAAGGTTTCATGGCAGAAAGGGTCGATAGCCATTTGTTCCCTTTTGGTGACAATAAAGATTATTATTATTATTAAAGGTTTCAGATTAACAAATTTTCTATAAGAAATTGTAATGTGCCATTTTGGGTTTTTCTGGGTAGCCAAGAAAAATCTAAAATAACCAGCATTCTTAAAGAAACTCATAGATTAAGGTTTAGTCTACAAAATTTATGCAAATAGCTAGTCTAATTCCTTAATATTAGATCAACAGTTCACATTTTAACAGAATCAAATCAAATTTTAATTAGACTAATATTATGGCATCACATGGTTAGCTAAGACGTATAAAACTTGCAGATTAAGCTTTAACCTACAAGATTTATATGAAACTTATGCACTTAACTAGTCTAGATCCTTAGATATAACTGTTAGTGACACACAATGACACACGAATGAAAGTCACAAACAATATAGGTCAAAAGTGAAGACAGACAGTCAGGTTTTGGATTTTAAATGGACTAATTCTAAATCCTTAATAACTTCATTAGTACAATCAAATAGAACAGGAAATTTAATATAGTCTATAGATTTAGTAAACATTTTGCAAATTTTTTAATAATTTTTGAGATTTTTAGCTTTTTATGTGGAGGTTTAAAACAAAGCAGACTAATTTTAAATTCTTAATACCTTCCAGACTAGATTAATGGAATTAACTAATTCTATCAGGAAATTTGATTTAGTTTATAGATTTGGAATTTGATTCAGTTTAAATATTTCTCAAAATTCTTAATAGTTTTTTTTTTTAAGATTGAGCTTTTTTCTGTGGAGGTTTGACATAATTTTTAAATCATTAATACCTTCGTTAATATTTCAACTAGATCAGTAAAATTAGTGAAATCTATCAGGAAATTTCATCGAGTTTATAGATTTAGAAAATATTTCTCAAATTTCTCGATAATTTTTAAAATTTCGAACTTTTTCTATGAATGTTTGACACAATTATTATATATATTGTAGTATATGTAGTATATATAATATATTGACGTTAATATTTGCATAAGATTTATACGAAACTTTTTCACCTAACTAGTCTAGTTGCTTAGATATTTTTGTAAAAGTTAAGTCACAAACAGTAACTCAACAGTCAAGTTTATGGACTAATTTTAAATCCTTAATACCTTCCTTATTATTTGGACTAGATTAGTGAAATTGGTATGTTATAAAAGCATCTATATAGTCTATATAGTCTTATCTATATAGTCTATAGATATAGGAAACATTTCTAAAAGTATTTAATAACTTTTGAGATCTTGAACTTTTTCTGTGGAGGTTTTAGATAAACTATACGTTATTTAACATTCTTAATATCTTCCATAATATTTGGACTAGATTACTAGAATTAACTGATTCTAACAGGGAATTTAACCTAGTTTACAGATTAAGGAAATATTTATAAAAAAATTGAAATTTTTTGTTTTTTTTTTTCTAAAAGTAGAGATTTGACACAAACTAGACTAATTTTAAATCCTTAATACCTTCGTTAATATTTGCAGTGAATTAATAAAATTAGTAAATTCTAACTGAGAATTTAATCTAGTTTATGGATATGGAAAATACTTATTATAGTTCTCAATAAGTTTTAATATTTTGAGCTTTTGCTGTGGAGGTTTGACACAAACTTAACTAATTTTAAATTACCATTAATACCTTGGTTAATATTCAAAATATTTTAGTGAATTTAATAGATTCTGATGGGGAATTTAATCTAGTTTATAAATTTCAAAAATATTTCTCAAAATTCGTAGTAATTTTTTAAAATTTGAGCATTTATCTGTGGAGACTTAACATAGGCTATTAATATGACTAGGCTATTTTTAAATCCCTAATACCCTCCATTATATTTGCACTAGATTAGTGAATCAATAATTTTTTACAGTGAATTTAATCTAGTTTATAGATTTTGAAAATATTTTTCAAAATTCTCAATATTTTTTAATATTTAAAGCTACTTCTCTAAAGACATGACACAAACTAGACGAAATTTAATTCCTTAATGTCATCGTTAATATTTAGACTAGATTAGTGAAATGAGTAAATACTACCAGGGAATTAAAATTTAATATGTTTATAGATTTTGAAAATATTTTTCAAATGGTCAATAATTTCGATGAATCTTTAACCAATTTCAATGAATAATTTAATTTCGTTTTATAACAATTGCAAAACATTTATCAATTTTAGAAAATTTTTACAAACGTTTTAGGAACAATTTTAGAAACAATTTTAGAAAGTTAATGGACAGTAACAAAAAATTTAGCATTACATATTTTGTTAAAAAATTTTAAAGAACAAAAAAAATTAAAATACAAAAGAAATTTAATACAAACATAATAAAATTAAAAAATCTCTAATTAATTATTGAAATTCTCTAGAACAATATTCGAAAATTAACTTATGCTGAAGCATTTATTAAATTGATTATCGACAAACCGAAACAACAACCATAAATTTAGTTTTTCAATTTGCGTTTTAAATTAATTCGTGTTAATTTTTAATTTTTGCCAATATTATCAAATCAACATATAACATAATAACCAAAAATTTATTTTCAAAAGATTTGAAAATTCTTGCTATATTTTCCAAAAAAATCAATATTTGCAAAACTTATTTTTGGATCAATTTTGAATTTGAATAAAATTTAAATAAATTATACCAAACTTTTTACAATAAACTTCAAATTGTCTAATACTTGTTTTCTTTTATTTACAAAAATTTGCAATTTATTGAACATAGAAATTATTAATTGTACATACCAGAAAAATATAAAAAAATAAATATCGTAAATTAATTCTTTGCAAATCGATATTTTGTTGACTTGACTTTTTGTTAATAAATAAATATTTATTCTTCTTCTCTCCCCACAAATTGCAAAGTTTTCTTATTGAACATTGCAAATTTATTTAAAAAAAAAAACATTATGAAAATTCAAATAATTTGTGTTTTTCAAAATTCTTTTTTTTTAAGTAATTATACATTGTGTTCGCAGATTAGGGTACCCAATAGGAAAAAAATCTTTTTACGACCAAATTTCATTCTACGACATTTCATTTTACGACCAAAAGTCATTCTTTATAAAAAGTTCTGCTTGTCGAGAAAACGACATTCACGATATCACGAATTGACGATAAAAAAATTTTAGATCAAATGTACATTCTGTTAATAAATTAGGAAAATGTTTCAAGGAATAAGTTGCATTATTTATTATTTTTTACAAAAGTTGTTTATAAACTAACGTAAGACTAAATACAAATTTTGAAATAAAAATTCGTATTAAAGTATGTAAAGTATACAAAAAGTATGTATTTAAACTTACAAAAATACTAAAATTTATTAATCAAATTTTTAGCTATTTATTTTTATTGTTTCACTTTGATTTAAAACTCAATTTAATTATTTCTAGATAGCTGTAAATTATTATGTAAAAAATGGTTATTGTACATACATGTGCAATTTTATATTATACAGGGTATCCCAACGAAAATTTGACCCCCCCTATAATTGGAAAACCGAATAATATTTCAAAATTCGCCGAGACCCGTCGATTTTTGTTCTTGGGGGGAGCTTTTTTGACAGTCAAGCCAACTCGATATGTTCATCCCCCTAATGCCTAGCAACCCCAACTTAAAAATTTCAAATGCAACTACCCCATTTGTGGCACATCATTTTAAAGCCCTTTTCATTGCGAATACAGTGACGTACCGTTTTTAGAAATCCGTTGAGATTTGACAGAATTATTGGTTACAAACGAAAAGATGACAAACCATCTTACGCGTAGTAATTTCTACACAAATGCCCACCACTAATAAGTTTCTCATCTACTACACATGACCGCATAACCTAATTGTTATTGATGTGTCTATCAGTTTACAAAAAAGTAAAGCAAATAATAAATCAGATTTATTTGATGAATTGCTCAAAATGACCCCCGTTAACTTCCAAACAATAATACAGTCTGTTTTCAAATTAGTAGGTTTGTCATCTTTTCGTTTGTAACCAATAATTCTGTCAAATCTCAACCGATTTCTAAAAACGGTACGTCACTGTATTCGCAATGAAAGGGCTTTAAAATGATGTGCCACAAGTGGGGTAGTTACATTTGAAATTTTTAAGTTGGGGTTGCTAGGCATTAGGGGGATGAACATATCGAGTTGGCTTGACTGTCAAAAAAGCTCCCCCCAAGAACAAAAATCGACGGGTCTCGGCGAATTTTGAAATATTATTCGGTTTTCCAATTATAGGGGGGGGCAAATTTTCGTTGGGATACCCTGTGTATTAATATCCAAAATCCATATTAGATGATTAATATCCAAAAAGGAGTTAGTAATAATTTAATATGGAATTAACAGGGGCTATATTTTCAATGTTGAATATTTTTTAACAATCTTTTTAAAAAACTGTTACTTGTGCGTGCGTGACGATGCGATGGCGAAATTGTTTAATTAAATTTGAAATCGCCGACACTAGTAGCTAGTAACAAATTTAAACAGTTTGTTCTTTCATTGTTCTGTCGTCACCAGTTAATTCCACATTTAATAAAAATATATTCAAAACAAAATCTAAATTTCATTATTAAATTATAAAAGTAAAAATAATTAAATTTCGCCAAATTTAATTGATTGATTGTGAAGGCATTTTTTTATATAAATTCTAGCCAAATTCTTTGCACACAAAAATCTTTTTGAAAAAGCAGACATTTGCGTTATACTTTGTTCTAATTCTTATATAGGCATGAGTCATAATATAGTCATAAAATGAAGTATGGTTTGTTCCAAATTTTGGTTTTGATAGAAAAACCTCGCGCTATTTCAAAAATTCGAGTTCCTTTTCAAGAACAAAATCATATTTCCTTTACAAAACCTCATTTTCGTGCCGAAATAGTCTAATTATAGTTTGTTTTATAGTCAATAACAACACATTGAATTCCCAAAAAATATATTATTACAAATTATTTAAAAAAAAGTCAATATTTTTTGCAAAAATTTTCACCAAACCGAACTTTGCACCAATTTTCAAACTCGGAAATTATTCTCGTGATTTATATAAACTGCACTAATTATAGGCATCTCAAAACTGAAAACGGCAAAATTATCGAATTAAATTCATTATATTTTTAGATATTTTAACGCGAATCACGCGAATATTACAACAAAAAATCAAAAAAGGACCTCTTCTCAGCTTGAGAACCAAATATTGCATGACCTTACTAATTACACTTCCTTCCAACTGAAAGACAAAAAAACGAATTTAATCATTCAAGATTTGATAAAATATATAAGATATTAAAAATAAGTCTAACATTCAACAATCAATTTCATTCAACATGAAATAAAAAACGTAAATATGGAAAATAAATCTTACAAAACGAATTTAATTATTGAAAATTTAATAAAACACGTAAAGTATTGAAAATAATGGCAGAAGGACCTCGAGCCCTTTGTGTACTAAGTATTCGATAAATATTTTGCCTTCTACATCTTTTGAAAATATGTCTAACAAATAATGTAAGAATTTAAACTTAAATAGAATTAAAACTTTAAAAGGCGATATATTATAAAGTTTTTTTAAGACTACAAAACAAATCTCATTTGTCTAGTACTCGTTTAGTGCTACGAAAGTGGACTGGGGGTTAGTAATAACATGCTAATATCTGTTTGTATAATTTAATATCCTGCGTGGTATTAGCAAGGGAAGTAGATGCTTTAACATGAGATTTGTTTTGTAGTCTTAGAAAGACTTAATATTATAGAGTTAAGAACAGGTTGAATATATTTATATATTCAGGCTATATTTCGCCTTTAATAAGTTTATATGATTACCAATAATTAGTATGGTTTCACCAATAGTAAATGTAAGAATCATTGAAAACACAAAGGTCTCAAGCTACATTTCCTTCTAAAATTTTTCAAAAAGTTATTTGAATATTTAAAAGTTCGATATTTAATAATCGAGAGAATCTAATGATCGATACCAACTAATCGATATGGAATATTCATTCTAAATTAGTCTATATAGTATATATCTATAGTAATATATCACATTGTTAGGGAAAGTTTTGAAAAATTTAACATAAACTAACCTGTTTTATTGCTATTTCTTTATTAGCATTTATCTGTTGGGTAAGTGTCAATTATAGTTTGTAACAAATAGAGAGTGGCAGGAATCTTTGGCAGGCAAAGCAAAGACGCTAGTAAATAACTAAAATATTTTAATTGTGAATATTTTTGGGTGTATATATTTCTATATTTTCTATTATAAACGTATTTAGGGAGGAATTTCATATGGAAAAGCATAAATAATAATTGTGTAAACCTTAAAGCAGGTAGAAGAAAACGATGTTTTGTCGAGTCCAATTTCCGATTTTGCGGATATTATCGATACTTTTAGAAAAGCCGAAGGGCATAAAAAATGAGCTTTTTGAAAAATATTAAATTTCCAACAAAAAGAACTAAATCATATAGAAATTGAATTATTTTTATGGTGAAATATAACGTAGTTTTCTAATTATAATTCCTTTTATAAGTGATTAGCAAACAAAGAAATGAGCTGCAAAGTGACACGTTTAGTGAAATACGATCCCGTTGCAAACGTTATTTATTTGCAGCGCGTATAATAAATACGCGGAATTATTATGCGAGGTGTATTTGTGTTTGTATCAAAAGTTGGTTCATTAGTGGAAACGTAACTAATATTTCATCTCCGGATCGGCAAGGAACGAGTTGCTAATGGCGGTCTGAAATAAGATATCAAGACATGCAATGATACCGCAGAGGCAGACTATAAATTTGTCTTCGCCAAAGCCAAATCACGTGTTCATATTTTAACAGTTTGATAGACAATAAATTGCTGAAATTTTAATTAATTTCCCCAAAACATTATTAAATAATAACAAGATTAAAACAAAATTTTATGCTAAGAAGAAAATAGGTTTATTTTAAGGCTTGAAGAATTTCTGCACAGTTTGAATAAAGTGCAAAAAATCTTATTTCCTGTATATTTTTGCAAATAGAATCCAATATTATGGTTTCAGAATTTCAAGTTTTTGTTTTAAAATCTAACCAAGTTTTATCAAAAATGTGGCAGACGAATGTACCAATTTGGGATAGCATCTGATAATATAAGTGCACTAAGTTACAAATTTAAAACTTAAATATTTTAGCTTTAATGGACAATATAAATTAAATTAGTTTGAACTTCTATTGACAAATAATTTTATAATAAGCTTTCTCAAGATTGAATCGTTTTGTATCTTTCAAACTCTACCTAATAAGAAATTTCTGAAAACAGATTCGAAATCATTGTAAAAAGTTTTTGTAAAGTAAAAAAATTTTTTTGTTATCCAGTGTAATTTTCAAAATTTGCATTTTTGAAACAAAATGTAAATTTTGTATTTTGATGTTAATTTTGCATTTTAACATACTTTATGAATAAAACAATTCGAAAAAATAATTAACTAATTAGATAATTAAATAATTAAAAATAATTATTAAAATAATTATTTTAATAATTATTATAACCTTAACCAAAAGAAAATTTCTCGAAAATTGAAGAATTTATTATAATTTTTACGCAAATCCAATCCAACGATTTTCTTTATACCTCCTTTTTATTAGGTTAGTTTATTTTTTTTAGGTTACTTCCTTTATACCACATTTTTATTAGGTTGCTTTGTTCTCTGTCTATTCTCATGTGCTGTTTTCAAAAAAATTCTGCAATGACGCAATATAGGCAACCATTAATCATAAGAATACTGGAGACGGCATGATATCTGAGCCTGAGAGTTGTTTATAAACATGCGGACTACTTAACATTACTCATTTCGAGAAGAATGCGTTCTAAGCAAAATTGGGGGTAGCTGATGTGATGTGTGATGTGATGATGAAACAATGTTTAACAGTAGATTTACAACACCAGTCAAAATGATTGGTTTAACCATTTTCTGTTCAAATTCCTACTTCATCTTTCTTTTTGGAAACGATTGTCATGACATTTGTAGTGATATAAAAATGAATGATATTAGGCGGGAAGTTTTATATTTTTATTCAAAATCATAAAGTTTTTAATAAACATCGGTACTTAATTTCTATATAATTTGTATGAACTAGCCCAAAACTACGAAAAAACGAAACAACAAGCAAATGGCAGGAAAATATAATGTCAAATCAGTTTCCAAAAGATGGCCACATCAATATTGTAGATTTAGCTGTAATAAATACCTGGATACAAACACGGCAGGTGAAAATATTTCAAGTAAAGAGTTTTGGTTTCGTCTAGCTCAGGGCTTCTTAAACTATGGGTCGCGACCCTAAATAGGATCGCTTAGCAAAATCTTGGGGTCGCGAGATTTTAATATAAAATATTTAAATACATTTGTAAGAGATTGAAAATGGCGCAAAAATGGCACATTAAGATATTTTTTTCATCTCGTTTGCACCTACTACTGGGCTCGTTATGACTCTTTATATGTGTCTGCTATTTCTTCTTAGCCCAGAAAGTTTTCATTTTCTGGCTGTGGCAAGCTTCCTCTGCTTTGTCCATTTTGGCCTGTTGGTTCCTGTGCTGTTTTTGATAGTGCTCCTTGTCAAATGGTCTGCCGGATTTTGGACCGATCCTCTATGGTTTCTGGTGGAATTTTAAGTTGCCCCAGGTCTGATTTTCCTGTGGTGATCCATTTGTTTTTGGAGACTTTTCCTCTACCTATCGTGCTGAAGATCCTGTTCGGAAGTCTGCGGGGATTCATGCGGGTGCAAATGTCCATAGAAGGTTAGGTTAAGTTAGGTTACGCCTTTTCCTCATAGATGTGATTATGTCTTCTTGCAGATGGTACAGCTCACCATTGTGTCTGATCCTGTATGTGCCATCCTCTTCTCATATTGGCCCTAGTATTCTCCTCAAGATTTTCTGTTCTTTAAACACTAGTTTCCTGAGTGGACCTTTCCTGGTTATTAAGAGGCATTCTGAAGCATAGAGGGTCTGAATACTAAGTTGAAATATTTAAATTTAAGGTTCTGGGAAAGTTCTGTAAATGGTCTGGCAGTGGAGTGGTAAACCCTCCAACTTTGTACATTTGGTATCTATAGCCAAGTTATCACTATCGTTTACTGAAATCCACTCTCCTAAATACTTGACTGCAACGACTTTACGAATGGTAGTGCCTTCTAGTGGAATTGTAGATGGGGCGCTCTTTATGTTAGTCATGAACACAGTTTTTTGCATGCTGAGTCTCTAATCGGCCTTAGCTACTATACTGGAGAGGCTCTGTATTTGGTAAGTAGTCTCTTCTATATCGTTGGATAACAGGACTAGGTCATCAGCAAAGGCTAAGCAGTGTTCATTAAGATTATCTTTCTTGTATCCAATCCTCAATCCAGTTCTCGATGATAATGAGAAAGTCCATTCCCTGAAGATTTTCTCCAGTAAACAGTTGAACACTATGCAAGGAAGACCATCACCCTGTCTAACTCCCGTATGAATGGGAAAGCTCTCAGAGAGCTCTCCTCTAAACTTGACTTTAAAGGCGGTGTTTCTCAGAGTGGCCTGGATTAGTCTTCTCTTCAAAATAGACAATCTTCAAAAAGACAAATATTGTAAGTTGTCGAATTTTTTTAAACTGAAGGTTTAGAATGTAAATATTACTGTGGTCTATGCACGGCTATTACAAAAGCGTTGACAGGTCAAAATATTGGTTTTATCAAGCATTTTTTCAAGCTGTTCATTATAACGACATAACTTTTACCTTATTCATCGGAAGGCACTCGCAGCAAAAAAAAATAGCACCAGACTTGAACGATGTGCTTGAGGATGCTGTTAACATTATAAATTTTATTAAGAGCCATGTTCTTAATAGCCGTTTATTTTCAAATCTCTGTAAAGATACGGATTCCCACAATACAAATTTATTATTACGTGCAGAAGTAAGATGGATATCAAGAGGTCAAAGTTTAAAAAGATTATTGTTATTAAAGGACAAACTCGAAATATTATTAATCGAATAAAAATCGAATTATGATCTTGCTAAGTGTCAAAGTGATAAGCTGTGTTATCTATCAGATATTTTTGAGGAACTAAACGATCTCAACTTGTCTCTGCAAGGAAAAATTTGTAATACATATATTTACTTCAAATGATAAAATTGAAAGTTTTATTAAAAAGAACAACATTTGGAAAAGTAGGGTAGAAAAGAATTCGTTCGAAATGTATTCGATTATCGACAATTTTATATCCGAGAAAAATCTGAACAAAATTCTCAAAAATATATGATAGATAACATAGAGGCATAGGTAATTTTGAAAAAAAGTAATCACAAAAGAATCACATTTTTGTTCGATTAATAATATTTCGATTTCGTCCTTTAATAGCCATAATCTTACTTACTTTCTTTAAAATCCATCTTACTTCTGCATGTATTTATCTTTATCTTACATTTGTTGGGTAGCGAAAAAATCATAATCATAAATGGGGTCGTGAAAAAAAAAAGTTTAAGAAGTCCTGGTCTAACTGAAGAACTTGCTTCAGAAGTCCAGATTTCAAGAATAATACCACAAGAAGCTGATATACCAGCAGCTGATATATGAGTAGTAAGTTCAAGTAGCACCCTTCATATACTTAAATAGTGTCAAATAGGACATTGTAATAATAATAAGACCAAGACTATTCGTAATGTATGCAAAAAATATGTATGCGGAAAATGTACAAAAATCAAAATCTACGAATGAAAAAATTGAGGGAAATTCAATACTCAGAATTGAAATAAAATTTCGAATTGCTATTTATGTTATAAGTTTACTGTACTCTTTATTATATTGCAATTTGAATATTTGCATGTTTCAATTAACTAATGAATGAATTTATAATTAATATAACATATTACAATTCACCCAATTGATGCAATTTATTATTTATAAAAAATATATAGACTGGAAACCCCACCAACCATTTTTTCTAAGACCAGTTATTTTGAATGGTGTCGGTATTTCTTACATTGTCAAATTGTCGGTATATCTAGTGCTAAAATCGATTGCATAAAATTTCACACACTTAAGACTAAATAGCAGAAAATTAAATATATAAATAAACATGTTCTTCAAATGCACTAAAAATGAGAAAAAAAAATTCCGTCGTGTTGACTATAAATAAAAGCGTGGAGCGCTAAACTATATTGACGTTATAATCGTGGACGCTTTTTTTTAACAAAATATAAAAAAAACTCGACAAAACATGAAACTTTAATCTTCAAAATTTCATTCATAAACATTGTTCAAATATACCTACAATATTATTCTCAGCCAAAATGATCTACAAATCATCTTATTTCGCTAATTTATTTGAACTAATTAATATTTATTAAAGATTTATAGTCAATTGGTCAACGCAGAAATAGAAAAATGTTGAATGAGTTGCAACAATTAGCACACAAACATCGTTTATGAAGTAAAAGTTGCATTCGGAATAAATAAGAAAGTGAATAAATTAATCGAACTCAAGTTTATTCTATTCAAATAAACAAATAAACTCATTGGAAAACAATAATTGAATACTGAATTGAAAACCCAGAAGACGGTTTCCGTGTTTTATTTTTCACAGGAAACTCGTTTTCAGCAACTCAATTTCCTTCTAAAGATATGAAAAATCGATTATAAAAATTTGCAAAATTTTCTTAGAGAACAAGTGGAAAATTGGGCTTTACGATTTTCTACACCACGTCTAGATTTTTGACACACTAAAACTTTTAACACTAAATTTGTTCATTGTTTACTTTGTTGGCGGAGTTAGTGATTTCTGGCGACTGTTTTTGCCAAATAGTGGCGGACACGAACGCTTTTGTATCTATCCTAAAGCTACGTACACACGGTATTGTTGCAGTATTTTGTAATAGCTTATATTTTGGGTCATTTCTGATATGGTATAGTTCTGATATCGTTTAACTATACCTGTGTGACCGCTTCGTTTAGTTCAACTTTACGAATAGTTTTGGACTATATGAAGCGGTCACACAGCTATATTCAAACTATAACTGGACTAGACGCTAGTTTTCTATACCGTGTGTACGTAGCTTTACAGTATGAAAAATGCATGATATAGACCAATAAATAAATGGTCTATATAGTCTCTGATAAATCTATAAAGTTTTTGAGTTTTTGGTTGAGTAAACTGTTTCATAAAATTTCAAGAATCTAGACTTACCAGTAATTTAGTAAACTAGGACGGATGCTACGTACACACGCACGGAAAAAAGTACACTCTAAAAATTACAGTTTAAATAGTAGCATCGGCCTTACGAATTTGATACTGTAAAAACTAACAATTGCTTTTTTTTAATTACAGTTTCCGGTATTATTAGTAAATAAGTTTTAAAAATTACAGTATGCGACTACAATCTTTACAAATTTGTATTCGTAAGGCCGCTGTTACTATTTAAACTGTAATTTTTAGAGTGTACTTTTTTCCGTGCGGTATAAAAAACTAGCGTATAGTCCTGTTATAGTTTGCCTATAGCTGTGTGACCGCTTCGTATAGTTTAACTATACGTATAATTTTGGACTATACGAGGCGGTCACACAGATATTGTCAAACTATGGCAGGACTTTACGCTTTATTTAGTTTTCTATACCGTGTGTACGTAGCTCAATACAAATTTGGCCAATAAATGAAATACTGAATCTTTTCTTCAAAAGTTATATTTTGATATATATATAGGTATGTATATATTAGTACATACTGTATATTGTAAGATTCAGTATGAAGTAAGGACTCAAAGTTACTTAGTTATAAAATCTTCAAACTAAACAAACCCTAATAGTTACAAATTTGGCCATTCAGACTTAGAGACTTTTGTATTGATGAGTGGATGATTTACACAAAAAAGTATGTTTTTGTAATCGAAATCAAAGCTAATTTCATGGAACGCTTTGAAAAGTTTGTAAGAACTTTCAAGAACGCATACAGTAATAAATAATATAGTAAACTGTTTCAAGTACAAATTTGATCATTTCAACTAATTTGGTTTTCGTCTTGAATTACTGAAATTAACATGAAACGCAAACTCCAGAAAAAAGTTTTCTCCACACGCTATAAACCAATTTGAGAGAAATTATGAGGTTTTAGATTACATAGACTACTTAGACTTAGAATAATGATAGCAATGGAAATGCTTGTAATTGAAATATTATAGCAGAAAATGTTTGATGAGTTCCAATTGTTGGGTGAAAAAGTTTGGGAACGAGAATTTTTCATGGCACCCGTCGGCACGCCAGTCAGTTCTTCTCTCGGCGTTCGTCGCCGGAATGAATCGGAATGGGACAAATTCAGCATTCAGTCCTAGGATTTTGGAAGCGAGCGCATGCCGACTGCGAGGGAGACAGACCATTGAACAGACAGAGAAACTAACCGGGAATTCCCTCGGGATAAACCAGACGGCTTTTACAACCGGTGCAACCTGTGGATTCGGAATAAATCTCTCCTCCGGAACGACGATCCGCAACAGTTTCCGCGTTTCCATTCCGACTGGGAAAAGGGATTCGTCCACGCGAACCGGCGGCTGACCCTTAACCGCGCCGGGCATAAATTACTCTTCCAACTTGTACTTTTTAATGGTGAGGCGTAACTGTCAACTATATTTATTCAAAGATGATTTAACGCCTACCCCCTTTCAATTCGCCCATCCACCAAACCTTTATTTATTGTCAAAAGCCTTTGTTAACAACTCGCGAATACTTTGTATTTGTTTAACATTTCTTGGCGAGATGAAATTCTACGGGATCATAAAAAAAGCTATAAACGTGAGTTTCTCCTACTCTCCGCTCACTTTTTAGTATCTCCGGCCAGAACGATGATACAATATTCCCATTTAACCGCTACTTTACGACTCCTCGCATATTTAACTTGTCTCAGTAAAACGACACACTTTTAGGTTATTAATAAACATAAATCCAAATATAAACAACCCTTTGACTCGTCGACCTTCCCACTCTATCTAAGAAGCATTAACAGATCAATAAATACAATCTTAATTAACTTTTCATCTACCTGCTAGAATTTCTTCTCCTCAAAATGTGGTAACTACTGGGAGTATAAAACCATAAATAATTCTATAGGTATGCGCAAAACAAACTTATTAATAGTGTTAAGAACAGCCCAAAGTTTGCAATTCAATTGGACGATACATCTTATATTTCTAACTTGGCGTAATTAATACTATATCACTGGTATGTAGATAAGTATGTAGGAAGCACACAGGAAGAATTCTTGTTTTCTCGTCATTTAGCGCAAACAAAAGGGGAGCGCAAACTCATTAACAAACTTTAAAACAAATATCTTCGTACATATTTGTTTTAAAGTTTGTTGATGAGTTTTTAAAAAAATGAAGGTTGACAGAAATCATGTACTAGTCTAAGATTTTAAAACTTGGTTCAGTATTAGAAACTGTTGCAATCATTGGTTTCGCGTTCAATTTCAGGAAAATCTTAAAAGTTTTAGGATTTTTCAAGAAGTAAATAATTACAAAATTTTTCAAAATTTTAATGAATTTCAAAATTTTATTTCATTTAATCACAGTATAGTATTATATTTTGAAACACATCTTATACAGAGCAACTTTCCATAATGTACACAAGGTTTTGGTTCCGTGCCCTTTAGAAAGTTCTAGAGAAAATCGGATCAATCTAAAACATTTGGTTTTCGAATTGTTGAGAACTAAATTAGACACAGATGTTTGAGGAGGTTCTATTTAATTTTGGATAAATCTGAAAAGTTTCATGGATGTTCAAGGAAATAGTTTACTAAAAAATTTAGGAAGCTATCGCTAATATAGATCATTTAGTTTTCGTGTGGGTTCGTTTGTGGGTACAATTAGATACAAGCTAAGGTTTCTTTAAATGAAATGAAAAATCCTGAAAAAAAAGTTTATGGATTTTTAAAAACATGACTGTTATATAATTTAGTAAACTGGTTCAAGTGAAAATTGCATCAATCTAAAATAGAATACATTAGACACAAATTGAGATATTTGGTATTTAATGTAGACTTTCGTGGATAAATGTTCATGGATTTTAAAAAACATAGATTACTAAAAAAAATGAAAACTAGCTTTAGTTTAAATTTGATCATTGTAACTCATTTAGTTTTCAAGTTATTGATTACTAAATTAAAATGTTTGGCAGTTGTATTTAATGTCGATTTTCATGTAAAACTTGTGCAAATCTGTAAAATTTCAAAAATATTCAAGAATATAGATTTTACCGAAAAAATTAAAAAACTACCTCAAATGTAAATTTGATTACTAGTACGTTTTCACAATATTTCTCTCATTGCAATAAAAACGCTTTTTCAGAATTGTTTAAGAAGTTATATCTAAGACTGTTAAATAATTTAGGAGACTAGCTCTCCAGAGTGAAAAATGCATCCATCTAAAACCATTTAGTATTCGAGCCATTGGGGAAATTAGAAACAAATTGCGATGTTTGTGGTTATATTGAACGTCGATTTTCATTAAAAAAAAATTGAGAAAATCTGAAATGTTTGAGGAGAAGTTTTAGGAATCTTCCGCGTAGTCGTTGCTGAGGGTCCGCGAGACCGCGAGATATAAAAAAATGGTTGGAAACAATTCAAGAAGACGATGACATATTGTACACTTTTTAGCTCTTTTTACTGCTATTTCTATTCATTTTATGTATTTTTTTTTTCTATATTCTAAGAAAAATGTTTGTTATGTTCTAATAAAAATGTCCATTTATAAAAATTACTTGCGATACATTTTTACCAAAATTTATTATAACGTAGTGCCTATGTGCTGATATGAGATTATTGTGCAAGAAATTGAGTCTCACGAAGGACGTGAATTGAAATCCCTAAAGTAGGGATGGGGGTCCGAAAAAACAAAGTTGTTCAAGAGGGGGTCCGAAAATAAAAATTTGTCCAAAAGAGGGTCCTCGGACCACATACGTTTAAGAAGCCCTGTTCTAGAATATAGATTATTTAAAAATAGGAAACTAACTAGCTCTAATATTTTGAACATTTTTACACCTAACTTTTCATATTATTGAGGACTAATTCTATCCTAATATCTACAGAAATTAAGATTTCTCTAAATGAAACGAAAAAAATTGGAAACATTTTTTTAGGAATTCAAACTATTAAATAATTAGTGAACTAGCTCTAGTAAAAATTGAAATATTCTAAACCTTATTTTAAAGTATAAATTAGACAGAAATTGGGATAGTTGTGGTTGTATTTAATATCAATTTTCACTGAAAATTTTGGGAAAAACAAAAAAAAATTAATGGATTCTAATATAAATTTCATCATTGTATCTCAATATTGTTAGGGTCATCGAAGGTGGAATTAGATACAAATTAAGATTTCTCTAATAGAAATGAAAATTAATTTCTATGAAAAAAAAAATAATATCCAGTAAGCTTGAGGGCTTTCATATTATGTTGACTAATATATAATTTAGTAACTAGCTCTAGTACGAAATTTGTCGTTTATCTAGTTTAAACTCGAATATTTTGTACTCAAAATTAACATCGTTTTCATAGAAAAATCAGGAAATATTCAATACTATTTAATCAAAAATAATTTACTAGAGTGGAACAAACAATTATTATTTAGTAGAATAGATTTAAAATAAGTATGAATATATATATATATATATATATATATATATATATATATATATATATATATATATATATATATATATAAGAAATAAGTATAATAAACAATATGAATATTCTAGATGATTTAGTTTTCTAGTAGTTGAAGTTTGTATTAGACTCAAGTAAAAAATGTTGTAATTAAAATTAACGTTAAATTTAATTAAAAAAATCTAAAATGTTTCTGGATAGTAGACAAATAAATAATTTAGTAAATTAATTTTTGAACTAATTTTATCATTATTGCTTATTTAGTTTCCAAATTGTTCATTACGAATTATTAACTTTGTATTTGAACAAGGAAATTTCAGAAAACTAGGTTGAATAATTTTTTTAAATGTTTTTTCTGCTTCATTAAAAATTGTTTAAAATATATTTGAAGCTATCAGGATCTTAAGAAAAGGTTTCACAAACTAGAAAAAAAATTGTTTCGCATTTTTTCAAACAACTTTAGAGAGGAAAAAAAAGGAGATTAATTTGCGTTTCAGCTTATAAATAGTAAACTATTATATTGAGGTCTAAGTCGGACAGGTATATATTACAGTAAGTAATCTCATAGCACAATAGGACAAAAAGCCATTTAAGCTGGGCAACAAAAATAAAGTTCTGATTGCTTTTTGCAGAAATTCAAATGAAATATTAAAAAGCTGCGGTTTATACACGAACACACGCTTTAATTTAAACTCGAGAAAAGCCGTGTGGCGCCTCTTTTTTTGCCCCTAATTACCTTTTTCTCCTCCCTGGACGTACATTTTTCGTCCAGAAAAAAACCTCATTATTTCGAATAAGAATTAACCATGAATCCTTAATAACCCACCACACATAATAACAAACATTTCCGAACGAATCCTAAAATATTCATATCTCAGGAAATTATTTGTTAGAAAAACGAAATAAAAACTCCCCGGTGATAATGGCAATATCAAATTCGATAAAACCGGTAATAAATATATTTAATAATGAATGTATATTTGTATCAAATAACAATTACAACACCTGTGTTTGTGTCCCTTATCACCTGTAATATTTAATAAATTACACACGTAATAAAAAGCATTTTTTAACATCGGAATTATTGATTTGCTCTCTGGATGATAAAATGTTGGTCGAATATTCATACTCGAATTACTACAACAGCGAAAACTGATACATATTGAACGTGGTTTGAATAAATTCACGGATGTGTATCAAAAGTTTTAAGCCGAAGAAGAAATTTACTTTGAATAATTCACATGCTTCATATGATTTGCAAATTGTAAGGAATTTTAATAAAGATGTGAGAAATTTTGATATGGGAATTTGAACGTTATAATTTTGCACTAGCTAGTTGTTTTCACACTTTGCTGGGGAAATTCCTAAATATTTAATGGAAATTTAATTTTCTTATTAGTTATTCTAGTTTAACATGAATTTTAATTGAACTTACTATAAAAAAACTAAAAGCTAAATAAGTTTGATCAAAAATTGTGCTGAAGTTGATTCACAAATATGGGCTTCAAAGGCCGGTACTAGATTGAAGTGTTAAAACTGGTTCAGCTTGAGCCTATCTATCATTGATGTAGTGCAAAATTTCTGAAAAAAATCTTAAAATATTCAGGAATTTTCATGAATTTAAACTGATAAATGATTACTGTTAAATCAAACTAACTGTGCTAATCATCAGAGCAAAATCAGAGCAAAATTGAACATCAGAGCAAAATCTAATCCATTTAATTTTTGAGGTATTGTTGGCTAAATTGGACACAAATTGAGATATTTGTGGTATTTTTTGTCGATTTCACGAAATAGTTTAATGATATTTTATGATTGTCTATTATTGAAAAATTTAACAAACTACCCATTTAAATTTGATCTTTGTAACTTATTTAATTTTTGAGTAGTTGAGTGTAGAATTAGACACAAATTAATATTTTTCTAATAGAAATGAAAAAAACCGGAATAAAAATTCTAGATTTTTCAAGAATTTTGAAATTTTTTAGTATACTAGCTCTAGTGAGAATTGGAGCAATCTAAAATATTTGGTTTTCTAGTTATTGGGGGTTAAATAAATATTTTGGATGCTTGACAGCATTTTGACAGAGTTTGAACTAAATTTCTTAACATTTTCCAAACTATCCAAATGATTATAATAATATAAGATACATTTCAACAAAGCTGAAATTCCGTATTGAATGATAGAAAAAATCGATTTGATTAATTTAACAAACTGTTCTTACCAATCAACTTTAAACTTTTCTTTTCAAAATTTATTACAAATATATTCAGTTACAATTGAATGAGATTTAGTATGTCAATGATAAGTTTCTCGATTAATAAAGTATTTGTAATTATAATTGGATTTCTCATAAAACCTTGATAAACTCTTATTGCAATTCCAAATGGAATTAAATAATTTACAATAAAAGCAGGTTTTGAATAAAAAACTTTTTTTATTTTTTCAAGTTGTTATTTCTTCAATTCTTAATAAATCAAAAAAGAAATTTGTTTGAGTGTTTTGATGCTTAAATAAAATAAAATTTGTTTAAAGATTTAAAAATTAATTCGAAATAATTTCCAAATTATTACCAACAAATAAGGAAATTCCATCACGTATCAATTCTGTAAGAACTATTGGAAGGCTCTGTTAAAATTAAACAACCGCTTTTATTATTATAAACAAATTTTGTACACAATGCAGAGCAAGCTTCAATTGCCTTCCTAATGCATAATGTGGAAAATTTCACATTTTATCCTGTTTTTTTGACATTTTTTTTTAATTGAGTATCAAATTTATAAATACCCACAAATATTCACAAATTCTACATAATTTAAAAAAAAATCTAGTAATTATTAGTACAAAATGTAAAGCATTTTAATCAAGTTACAAACCATTCTAATACGATTAATTCGTTCGTAGAAGAAATACAATTTGTAATAAATTCGCAAATATATAAATATTACAAATAAATCCTTCCGCGCACTCGATGAATCGAAATTCATTTTCTCTGGTTGTTTTTGCTCATTTCTTTGTAAATCTCGGCAAATCTAAAATATTTACGGGCAAAATATAAATAATATTCACTGAAATTTTCAGCAGTTTGCAACCAAGAGAGAAAATTTTATTAGAATTATTGAAAAACTACTAACTAAACTATTTGATTTATTACAAACTTTTTGCGCTAATTAAATCTTACACTTTCATATTTGCAAATATAATTATTTTATTCTCTTTGTTTTTTTTTATTATTATTAATTAAAATACGAAATTTGTAAATGTTTCTAATCGAAACATTTCAGTAAAATTTCAATTCGGTAAAATTCAAATTTCATTCCGTCCGAATTCCCGAAAACACAGTTTGATTTATTACTAACTTTTCTCGAGAATTAATTTATCCACTTTCATATTTCTAAATTTATTAAGAATAAATCCAGCGCGATTTCAGTCATTTTCTTATTTAATAATTTATTTTGATTAAACTTCCAATTTCGCTTTATATTTGTTTAGGAATTTCGAGGGTATTAAGTTGATACTTTTCAATATATTGATTAGAAACGCCGGCGTGTTTTGTTAAGATAAAAAATTGTGTTTGAATATGAACGGGAAACTGTTTTATACTTAATATGTATGCAAGCAGACGGAGCAGTCGGAGGGGTCGATTCCTCCCCTTGTTTTATTGCAATTATAATCGTAGAAATGCGAAGGGTTTGCTGTATCTGTTATTGCATTCAAAGGGGGATTTTAATGTAGTAATTGTGTTTCGACTAAGACACGTACCTGGCTGTTGTGCAGTCTCTGTAGAGTGTGTCGAAGTCTTTGCAGGAGAGGAGTTTGCAGCGATTGACTCCGGGCTGTATGGCGCCGAGGCCGCGGAGAATCCTCACTTGTTCGACGTTGCAGACTAAGGGGACGATGTCGAGACGTTTGAGTTTAGTGTAGACGGTGTGCAATCCGCCGACTAAGTGTTTGAGAAAGAGTTCAAAGGCTTGGGGCAAACACAGCATGGTATCGCCGGCGATTATGAATGCGGCTACTTTTTGACCGCGGTAATCTACTAATTTGCACTCGTTTGCGGTTGGGTCTGAGGTCGAGATTGGCGGCGGGCTATTGTATGAACGCGGAGGGCCGTGATGCGCCATCAAATCTAAAGGGCTGTGGAGAACTCCTAGAGAGTTTAAGAGTCCTAGACCTGGAGGGTGCAGATGTCCTAGACCCATGCTTCTTACTAGGTTAGCTGTGGATACCGGCGGCGGACTTAACGGGTGAGCTAGAGACATTGGAGGACCTAGAGGACTCGCTTGACGAGGACTGTGCACTTGGTTATGGTTGTTGTTGTTGTTGTTAATTGGCGAAGACGGGGGTTTGATGGCGACAGCCGGGGAACCGGAAGACGCGTGACTACTGTGATCTGAGTCCATTCCCGAATTGTCCATCATATCGCGAAAACACTACCACCGAGAAAATATCTTTTTAAAAACTTCCTTTATAAAACACTGTTAAGTTATGGAACACTGCACATGAAACCCCCAGGAAGTCTCAAAAGCAAATACTGGGAAAACAGTTACAGATACAACAGTCGTGGCAACTGGAGTCAACAGATAGATCTGTAATAGTCTGGCTGTGTGAGGGTGATTCCGATTGTTTGATTGTCGGGCGGGGCGGTGCGCGCTCACCAACCAACCTGGAGGAAGCACGGACACAACCGGTACACTCGCAGGATACAAATGTAATAAATAAAAACATTTGGAAAAACTGATGCAAGTGTCTCGGGGCGGGCCCGAATCCGTCACGCACCCGGACTCGACTATTGGCGCCCGATCCGGGCTCCGGACTCCCCATTCGTCTCCCACCACCGGCCGTCCAACGCCCGACCCGCCTTTCGCTACTGGAAGAAGTTCGTTTCTTTGTAAGTCCTCGAGGGCGGATGCAGGAGAACTTGAAATATGAGTTGTGACGTATTGATAAAGAATGTCACCGGCCTGTCGTTGCGGAATCAATACATAAGGTACCCCATACCGCACCTTTTTACACCGAATCAACATATTTCAACAAAAAAAAAATCCCACTGGAATATATTGTTGTTGTTTTTTTAATATAATATTACGCCTTTTGCTCATTTTTAGTTCCACCCATTCCTCCCATATCGAATCTAGCGTACCACCGAAATACTTCCTAGTTACACGAAATCAATTTTTTAGTCCTCTCCGCTAATTTATACAAATCAAACGAGCAACATGAGTTTATACATATATTTTTTTACAAACTTTTCTTCTCTATCACACACATTATAAAATCTCTACATTTAAATCTTATTACAAATTTCATTCAAACTTCAACTAAATACAAACCTTTAATCTTTATTGATTTTCTATAACCATTTGAATATGCTTAAAATGCAGAAGCTACCGCAATATATAAAGTCCAGAAATTTTATGAAATCCTTAGTCAATATGATGAAATTACTCTATGCTACAACATTTTATGCTTAATCCAGTTATACATGATATGTATAATATGTTTCATAACAGTTAGGTATGTGATGGATTTATAAAAATAAGATTTAAATCTTATTAAATTCTTCATTTATACTTCAAATTAAATAAATTAACAAACCTTCAGTGTAATAAGAATCTTCCTCCCTATTGATTTTCTACTATCGTATGCAATAGCTTAAAATGCAAAATTGCCGTATCATATAAAATACTGATATTCCTAAAATCCCTAGTCAAGTTTACGAAATAACTGTCTGTTACAATTTGATAATTTATTTATATATATTGCAGTATTTTGTAATAGCTTATATTTTGGGTCATTTCACACTTTGCAAGCGATCAATTTATTGTTTTTTTTTTCTCTAGTAGCATTGGACCTCAAATTTATTTATATATAGATATATTCCATATTTCCTATTAGTTGTTGTTTACAGTCAGTAAATTAGCGTTGGTTATACAGACTAATGAGTGTGATACCAATTTATACAAATCGTTGAATTGATTTAATTTATTATTTTTCTTCTTTTGAATATAACTTTTGTTGTATCGATTTCCAGTTTCAAACAAGTTTATTAAATTTCAACTCCAAATAATTTAATAAACAAATTAGAAATCCATCTAGTTAATTTATCAAGTTTCTATAGTTATTTCCATATTTTCATTTCCTATAGTTATTTAAGCATCTAAATATTTTCTTTGGTTGTTTGTATGAAATTCTATCAAATTTTATCAACGGTTATATAAAGGATAAACGGTTATATAAACGGAAATATAAAGGATATTTAATGAATACCACACCAAATATAAAATTTATCATTTGTCATTTTATAAAAGTTCTAATTTGAAAAAAAATCGTTTATAATTTTGTAAAAATTCTAGATATTCAAAAAAATTTCTAGTTATTTTATAGATTAACGATTCACCAATTTCCCTAAGGATGGAATAATAACAACGAAAAATATCAACATTAATTTTCTTTATAAAATGTTTCAATGTCTGTAGGATATGCAGAAATTATTTGTTCTAAACAAAACAAATCACTTTAGGTTGGGTTCGTTTAGATAGATGATTTTGTACTTAGTTCTTGGTAAGTTTCATAAATTATTTAAAATTTTTATAAGGTGCAGAGGGTTCGTAAACGGGGCAAGATCGTAATCGGTTTATATTTATTCATACATAAATGAGAATATAATAGCTAAAAGTTGCTTTGTATGGTTTTTCAACTTAAATAAACTTCTTTCTCTCTGGAAGTTAAAAAGGAATTTCTTTAAAAGTGTGTAATTTTTAAACAAATCAACTTATTTTAATGCGGTAAATGGTATTCTGTAAATGTTTCATGAATTATTCCAATTTGCCCCAGAACACAGTAAGATACATTTCAATTGGTTTTAAATAACCTTTTACGAACTTCAAAGTTTATTTACATACTTTTACGAGTTTCAAGTTCGCAGTGGGTTTACAATTTTCTGTGTTAATGAAAATTTCCAAGGAAAATTGGTGTTTTTTTCAATACAAATTATAGAGCATTAACTCTACTTTGCGTTGATGTCAACATAGGTATGTTCAGTAATAAAAAAAGAACAAAAATAAATGTGTTAAAAGTGGAACTTTGCAAAAATCGGTAGAAAATAATTTGTATTAAATTTTTTTTTCAAACTTTGAGCCAAAGTTTTGAGTTTGAGACAACCAAACTTTTTTCAGTCAAATTTCAGCTACAAATACGTAAACAAATAAATACAGTTTCAAGAAAAATATGTGGATTATAAAATAATTTATTTTATTTTAATGAGATTTATTTGGCTAGTTTTTTCATCTATTCGGCTTCATGTTTCCGATTAAATTCCATAAATGTTACAATCTGGCTCTAAAATCAGAAATTTACCTTCAATTTTCTACAAATTTATATTCCTGGCGGATTTTTTTTTTGCATTCACATGAGAAGATTTCATAATATTTGAACAAAATTTTTGATAAAAACTATTTTTTATGAATGTTAGCTGGATGTATCATCATGAAGTACCTACCTACCTTACTATTAAATTTTTAGCGTTTCAAGCAACAAATTATGTTTGAATTTCAAGTTTTAAATAACACGTTTTAAGTAGCTCATATAATTGATATTGTTTTGTTTGTCGTTTCAATCAAAAGTTTTGTTTAAAATAAATTTTGAAACAAATTAATGACAATGACAATTACTATTAATCACAAAAAAATTAAATAATAAAAAAAATACGTTTTAAACAAAAATATTTAAATATTTAAGCTGCAATATATTTTTTATCTCCTCCGAGTATATATAAAGTAATCATTTTATTGACAGCCCGAAAGATTGATCAATATCGAGTGCGGGATAAAACGCAATAAAATCGTTTCGATTATAAGGATTTCGCGTCTTCTCTGTGTGTGTGCAGGGGTGAACATCCCGGCCGAGGGGATTTAGTCGGTCAGTGAAAATATTGCTCGTCGCACAAGGGACGGAACGCGCACAGAACATTCAAGGGAGGGTTCTTCTATTCCACTAACCTACTGACCAATATTTCCATTCTCCATCCCCCGAAACACATTTATATCTAATCTATATCTCTATTATTATGTTCATTTTTTATAAATAATATATGTTTATTTTATAAAACGATTAAATATCTAAATACTTCAGACTGAACAAACAAGATAAAATAGACTGGATAGGTAAGACTAGACAGACAATACTAAACATACAAGGCTAGACAGACAAGACTAGAAAGACAAGACTAGACAGACAGGACTAGATAGACTAGACAGACAAGACAAGACAGACAAGACTAGACAGACAAGACTAGACAGACAAGACTAGACAGACAAGACTAGACAGACAAGACTAGACAGACAAGACTAGACAGACAAGACTAGACAGACAAGACTAGACAGACAAGACTAGACAGACAAGACTAGACAGACAAGACTAGACAGACAAGACTAGACAGACAAGACTAGACAGACAAGACTAGACAGACAAGACTAGACAGACAAGACTAGACAGACAAGACTAGACAGACAATACTAGACAGACAAGACTAGACAGACAAGACTAGACAGACAAGACTAGACAGACAAGACTAGACAGACAAGACTAGACAGACAAGACTAGACAGACAAGACTAGACAGACAAGACTAGACAGACAAGACTAGACAGACAAGACTAGACAGACAAGACTAGACAGACAAGACTAGACAGACAAGACTAGACAGACAAGACTAGACAGACAAGACTAGACAGACAAGACTAGACAGACAAGACTAGACAGACAAGACTAGACAGACAAGACTAGACAGACAAGACTAGACAGACAAGACTAGACAGACAAGACTAGACAGACAAGACTAGACAGACAAGACTAGACAGACAAGACTAGACAGACAAGACTAGACAGACAAGACTAGACAGACAAGACTAGACAGACAAGACTAGACAGACAAGACTAGACAGACAAGACTAGACAGACAAGACTAGACAGACAAGACTAGACAGACAAGACTAGACAGACAAGACTAGACAGACAAGACTAGACAGACAAGACTAGACAGACAAGACTAGACAGACAAGACTAGACAGACAAGACTAGACAGACAAGACTAGACAGACAAGACTAGACAGACAAGACTAGACAGACAAGACTAGACAGACAAGACTAGACAGACAAGACTAGACAGACAAGACTAGACAGACAAGACTAGACAGACAAGACTAGACAGACAAGACTAGACAGACAAGACTAGACAGACAAGACTAGACAGACAAGACTAGACAGACAAGACTAGACAGACAAGACTAGACAGACAAGACTAGACAGACAAGACTAGACAGACAAGACTAGACAGACAAGACTAGACAGACAAGACTAGACAGACAAGACTAGACAGACAAGACTAGACAGACAAGACTAGACAGACAAGACTAGACAGACAAGACTAGACAGACAAGACTAGACAGACAAGACTAGACAGACAAGACTAGACAGACAAGACTAGACAGACAAGACTAGACAGACAAGACTAGACAGACAAGACTAGACAGACAAGACTAGACAGACAAGACTAGACAGACAAGACTAGACAGACAAGACTAGACAGACAAGACTAGACAGACAAGACTAGACAGACAAGACTAGACAGACAAGACTAGACAGACAAGACTAGACAGACAAGACTAGACAGACAAGACTAGACAGACAAGACTAGACAGACAAGACTAGACAGACAAGACTAGACAGACAAGACTAGACAGACAAGACTAGACAGACAAGACTAGACAGACAAGACTAGACAGACAAGACTAGACAGACAAGACTAGACAGACAAGACTAGACAGACAAGACTAGACAGACAAGACTAGACAGACAAGACTAGACAGACAAGACTAGACAGACAAGACTAGACAGACAAGACTAGACAGACAAGACTAGACAGACAAGACTAGACAGACAAGACTAGACAGACAAGACTAGACAGACAAGACTAGACAGACAAGACTAGACAGACAAGACTAGACAGACAAGACTAGACAGACAAGACTAGACAGACAAGACTAGACAGACAAGACTAGACAGACAAGACTAGACAGACAAGACTAGACAGACAAGACTAGACAGACAAGACTAGACAGACAAGACTAGACAGACAAGACTAGACAGACAAGACTAGACTGACAAGACTAGACAGACAAGACTAGACAGACAAGACTAGACAGACAAGACTAGACAGACAAGACTAGACAGACAAGACTAGACAGACAAGACTAGACAGACAAGACTACAAAAAGACATACAAAACTGATAAATCAAACAAAAAGAAATTATTATACAACAAAAATAGAGAGAGCTACAAACAAACAAAAAGCACTATGGGGCACAATAAACGAATTGGCTAACAAATTTAATGGTGAGCGCTCAATAATATTAAATGACAATAACAAAACCATTGTCAATACAGAAGAAATTGCAAGTAGTTTTAATATCTTTTTTAAGAATGCACCAGAGCAGGTCCTAAAAAACATAGAATCTGTAAATATTAACAGCAACCACTTTACCCAAAATCCTAACAGTATGTTTCTTGAAGAAATGTCAGATTTCGAAATTAGGGATATTATTCATACGTTAAAAAATAAAGCAAATGCGGGGCCGGATGACTTGCCATGCAATTTAATTAAAGAATTCAACACTGAACTAATCGTCCCGATAAAAAATCTTGTAAATACTTCTTTTAAAAATGAAATTTTTCCAAAGATTTTAAAAACGTCTATGATAATCCCAGTCTTCAAAAGGGGAGATAAATCGGCCATGGACAATTATAGGCCAATAGCTTTGATATCAGTTATAGCTAAAATCACCGAGTACTGCATGATAAAAAGATTGATGTCATTTATAACAAAGTACAAAATTATACCCAGTCAGCAGCATGGCTTTTGCAAATCCAGATCAACAATTTCTGCAATAGAGCAAGTCTACACCAAAGTAATAAATGAATTAGATAAGGGAAAATGCCCGGTGGGCATTTTCTGTGATTTATCTAAAGCATTTGACTGTGTAGATCACAATAAGATGATCGAAAAACTGGAAATATATGGGATTCGTGGCAAAACAGGTAGATGGTTCCAATCATACCTTTCGAACCGTTCACAATATGTTAAGATAAGAAATTCTACCTCCGAAACCATATCTACTTTTGTAGGGTTGCTACAAGGAACCATCCTAGCCCCAATATTGTTCTCAATCTACACAGCGGACTTGATAGACTACATTGGTGCTGATTATTGTACTCTGTACGCGGACGATACTAGTGTCATTGTCTCTGGATCTACTTTACTGGAATCTGAGATTGCTGCCCAAGGTATACTACAAAAGTTGCAGCAATGGTTTGCTGCAAACAACCTACTTTTGAATCCACTCAAAACTAAATACATTAGTTTCCGTACCCACAGAAGCAGACACAATGATGATATAGATATATCAATCAACAACAACAGAATTGAAAGAACCGATAATGTAAAGTTCCTTGGTGTATACCTAGAAGAGCATCTTAATTGGAAAATTATGACTGACGAGATCGTTAGAAAAATCAATGGAAAAGTATATCTACTAAGACGCGTGAAAGAATTAATAGTTAAAGACGTGTTACTAAATGTATACCACGCTGAAATCCAAGCGATTCAAGCGTATGGGATAATACTTTGGGGATCGTCACCACAATTATTCGGACTCTTTCGGGAATTAAGAATTACAGTTCATGTAAACCGGAATTCATAAAGTTAAATGTTTTAACAGTGCCGTGCTTATATATGTGGGAAGTAGCATGTTACATACACAAAAACAAACAGTTATTGCCTAAAAATGAAGATATCCACAAACTAAATACAAGAAATGCCTCTAATTTAAGGACGATAAGGAACAACCTCACCTTGTCCAGTGGAGCTCCCATGCGCTTAGGAATTATAATTTTCAACAAGTTACCGTCAGAAATAAAAGAAGAAAGAAATTATAAGTTTTTTAGAAAAAAAGTAAAAGACTTTCTCTTAAGGAGCTGTTTTTATTCAATAGAAGATTTCCTGGAGGGTTAAATGTTTTTAATAGCTCTAAATTTAAATTAATTTTAGCTTGGCCAATTCCTGGTTGTTATTGTTGTTACTGTTTATTACACTTTAATTTGGTTTAAAACTTTTAGTTATATGAAAACATTGAAAATTATGCTTTTGTTTATTAGCATGATTTAAGAATAAGTTTCAGTTATGTTATATTCTCGTCTTATATGTACCTGTACATCAAAAGATTCAATAAATATTTGATTTGATTTGATTTGACTAGACAGACAAGACTAGACAGACAAGACTAGACAGACAAGACTAGACAGACAAGACTAGACAGACAAGACTAGACAGACAAGACTAGACAGACAAGACTAGACAGACAAGACTAGACAGACAAGACTAGACAGACAAGACTAGACAGACAAGACTAGACAGACAAGACTAGACAGACAAGACTAGACAGACAAGACTAGACAGACAAGACTAGACAGACAAGACTAGACAGACAAGACTAGACAGACAAGACTAGACAGACAAGACTAGACAGACAAGACTAGACAGACAAGACTAGACAGACAAGACTAGACAGACAAGACTAGACAGACAAGACTAGACAGACAAGACTAGACAGACAAGACTAGACAGACAAGACTAGACAGACAAGACTAGACAGACAAGACTAGACAGACAAGACTAGACAGACAAGACTAGACAGACAAGACTAGACAGACAAGACTAGACAGACAAGACTAGACAGACAAGACTAGACAGACAAGACTAGACAGACAAGACTAGACAGACAAGACTAGACAGACAAGACTAGACAGACAAGACTAGACAGACAAGACTAGACAGACAAGACTAGACAGACAAGACTAGACAGACAAGACTAGACAGAGAAGACTAGACAGAGAAGACTAGACAGAGAAGACTAGACAGACAAGACTAGACAGACAAGACTAGACAGACAAGACTAGACAGACAAGACTAGACAGACAAGACTAGACAGACAAGACTAGACAGACAAGACTAGACAGACAAGACTAGACAGACAAGACTAGACAGACAAGACTAGACAGACAAGACTAGACAGACAAGACTAGACAGACAAGACTAGACAGACAAGACTAGACAGACAAGACTAGACAGACAAGACTAGACAGACAAGACTAGACAGACAAGACTAGACAGACAAGACTAGACAGACAAGACTAGACAGACAAGACTAGACAGACAAGACTAGACAGACAAGACTAGACAGACAAGACTAGACAGACAAGACTAGACAGACAAGACTAGACAGACAAGACTAGACAGACAAGACTAGACAGACAAGACTAGACAGACAAGACTAGACAGACAAGACTAGACAGACAAGACTAGACAGACAAGACTAGACAGACAAGACTAGACAGACAAGACTAGACAGACAAGACTAGACAGACAAGACTAGACAGACAAGACTAGACAGACAAGACTAGACAGACAAGACTAGACAGACAAGACTAGACAGACAAGACTAGACAGACAAGACTAGACAGACAAGACTAGACAGACAAGACTAGACAGACAAGACTAGACAGACAAGACTAGACAGACAAGACTAGACAGACAAGACTAGACAGACAAGACTAGACAGACAAGACTAGACAGACAAGACTAGACAGACAAGACTAGACAGACAAGACTAGACAGACAAGACTAGACAGACAAGACTAGACAGACAAGACTAGACAGACAAGACTAGACAGACAAGACTAGACAGACAAGACTAGACAGACAAGACTAGACAGACAAGACTAGACAGACAAGACTAGACAGACAAGACTAGACAGACAAGACTAGACAGACAAGACTAGACAGACAAGACTAGACAGACAAGACTAGACAGACAAGACTAGACAGACAAGACTAGACAGACAAGACTAGACAGACAAGACTAGACAGACAAGACTAGACAGACAAGACTAGACAGACAAGACTAGACAGACAAGACTAGACAGACAAGACTAGACAGACAAGACTAGACAGACAAGACTAGACAGACAAGACTAGACAGACAAGACTAGACAGACAAGACTAGACAGACAAGACTAGACAGACAAGACTAGACAGACAAGACTAGACAGACAAGACTAGACAGACAAGACTAGACAGACAAGACTAGACAGACAAGACTAGACAGACAAGACTAGACAGACAAGACTAGACAGACAAGACTAGACAGACAAGACTAGACAGACAAGACTAGACAGACAAGACTAGACAGACAAGACTAGACAGACAAGACTAGACAGACAAGACTAGACAGACAAGACTAGACAGACAAGACTAGACAGACAAGACTAGACAGACAAGACTAGACAGACAAGACTAGACAGACAAGACTAGACAGACAAGACTAGACAGACAAGACTAGACAGACAAGACTAGACAGACAAGACTAGACAGACAAGACTAGACAGACAAGACTAGACAGACAAGACTAGACAGACAAGACTAGACAGACAAGACTAGACAGACAAGACTAGACAGACAAGACTAGACAGACAAGACTAGACAGACAAGACTAGACAGACAAGACTAGACAGACAAGACTAGACAGACAAGACTAGACAGACAAGACTAGACAGACAAGACTAGACAGACAAGACTAGACAGACAAGACTAGACAGACAAGACTAGACAGACAAGACTAGACAGACAAGACTAGACAGACAAGACTAGACAGACAAGACTAGACAGACAAGACTAGACAGACAAGACTAGACAGACAAGACTAGACAGACAAGACTAGACAGACAAGACTAGACAGACAAGACTAGACAGACAAGACTAGACAGACAAGACTAGACAGACAAGACTAGACAGACAAGACTAGACAGACAAGACTAGACAGACAAGACTAGACAGACAAGACTAGACAGACAAGACTAGACAGACAAGACTAGACAGACAAGACTAGACAGACAAGACTAGACAGACAAGACTAGACAGACAAGACTAGACAGACAAGACTAGACAGACAAGACTAGACAGACAAGACTAGACAGACAAGACTAGACAGACAAGACTAGACAGACAAGACTAGACAGACAAGACTAGACAGACAAGACTAGACAGACAAGACTAGACAGACAAGACTAGACAGACAAGACTAGACAGACAAGACTAGACAGACAAGACTAGACAGACAAGACTAGACAGACAAGACTAGACAGACAAGACTAGACAGACAAGACTAGACAGACAAGACTAGACAGACAAGACTAGACAGACAAGACTAGACAGACAAGACTAGACAGACAAGACTAGACAGACAAGACTAGACAGACAAGACTAGACAGACAAGACTAGACAGACAAGACTAGACAGACAAGACTAGACAGACAAGACTAGACAGACAAGACTAGACAGACAAGACTAGACAGACAAGACTAGACAGACAAGACTAGACAGACAAGACTAGACAGACAAGACTAGACAGACAAGACTAGACAGACAAGACTAGACAGACAAGACTAGACAGACAAGACTAGACAGACAAGACTAGACAGACAAGACTAGACAGACAAGACTAGACAGACAAGACTAGACAGACAAGACTAGACAGACAAGACTAGACAGACAAGACTAGACAGACAAGACTAGACAGACAAGACTAGACAGACAAGACTAGACAGACAAGACTAGACAGACAAGACTAGACAGACAAGACTAGACAGACAAGACTAGACAGACAAGACTAGACAGACAAGACTAGACAGACAAGACTAGACAGACAAGACTAGACAGACAAGACTAGACAGACAAGACTAGACAGACAAGACTAGACAGACAAGACTAGACAGACAAGACTAGACAGACAAGACTAGACAGACAAGACTAGACAGACAAGACTAGACAGACAAGACTAGACAGACAAGACTAGACAGACAAGACTAGACAGACAAGACTAGACAGACAAGACTAGACAGACAAGACTAGACAGACAAGACTAGACAGACAAGACTAGACAGACAAGACTAGACAGACAAGACTAGACAGACAAGACTAGACAGACAAGACTAGACAAGACAAGACAGACAAGACTAGACAGACAAGACTAGACAGACAAGACTAGACAGACAAGACTAGACAGACAAGACTAGACAGACAAGACTAGACAGACAAGACTAGACAGACAAGACTAGACAGACAAGACTAGACAGACAAGACTAGACAGACAAGACTAGACAGACAAGACTAGACAGACAAGACTAGACAGACAAGACTAGACAGACAAGACTAGACAGACAAGACTAGACAGACAAGACTAGACAGACAAGACTAGACAGACAAGACTAGACAGACAAGACTAGACAGACAAGACTAGACAGACAAGACTAGACAGACAAGACTAGACAGACAAGACTAGACAGACAAGACTAGACAGACAAGACTAGACAGACAAGACTAGACAGACAAGACTAGACAGACAAGACTAGACAGACAAGACTAGACAGACAAGACTAGACAGACAAGACTAGACAGACAAGACTAGACAGACAAGACTAGACAGACAAGACTAGACAGACAAGACTAGACAGACAAGACTAGACAGACAAGACTAGACAGACAAGACTAGACAGACAAGACTAGACAGACAAGACTAGACAGACAAGACTAGACAGACAAGACTAGACAGACAAGACTACAGACAAGACTAGACAGACAAGACTAGACAGACAAGACTAGACAGACAAGACTAGACAGACAAGACTAGACAGACAAGACTAGACAGACAAGACTAGACAGACAAGACTAGACAGACAAGACTAGACAGACAAGACTAGACAGACAAGACTAGACAGACAAGACTAGACAGACAAGACTAGACAGACAAGACTAGACAGACAAGACTAGACAGACAAGACTAGACAGACAAGACTAGACAGACAAGACTAGACAGACAAGACTAGACAGACAAGACTAGACAGACAAGACTAGACAGACAAGACTAGACAGACAAGACTAGACAGACAAGACTAGACAGACAAGACTAGACAGACAAGACTAGACAGACAAGACTAGACAGACAAGACTAGACAGACAAGACTAGACAGACAAGACTAGACAGACAAGACTAGACAGACAAGACTAGACAGACAAGACTAGACAGACAAGACTAGACAGACAAGACTAGACAGACAAGACTAGACAGACAAGACTAGACAGACAAGACTAGACAGACAAGACTCTCACCAAATCCCCTATTCCACCTTGGCTTTTTTAGTATGCGCCACCCCGGTATCGCAAATATTGCATTCATTCAGGGTGGGCAGCCCGGACGGTTAATGAAATCCGCCCTAGTTGTCGCCTCCCCGACCAGGATTCGAACCCGGGTCTCCCGCATTGAAAGGCGGGTATGTTGAGACAGACAAGACTAGACAGACAAGACTAGACATACAAGACTAGACAGACAAGACTAGACAGACAAGACTAGACAGACAAGACTAGACAGACAAGACTAGACAGACAAGACTAGACAGACAAGACTAGACAGACAAGACTAGACAGACAAGACTAGACAGACAAGACTAGACAGACAAGACTAGAGAGACAAGACTAGACAGACAAGACTAGACAGACAAACAAAAGCTACCATAGCCTTAATAAAAGCTGTATTTCATAATTTTAACCAAAAACTTTAAAAAATTTTGTATAGATTATTTTTTTTGTGGAATTTTAAATAAACATCAACTTCGTTTTGAAGAAATTTCCTCATATCAATCATATCTATAATCAATTTTTCTTTTTTACAAAAGACTTTTTTACAAAACTCGTTTAAAAACCTGAAAATGAATTCATTTCCGTTCCATAAACAATATTTAATATATAATTTTAAGAGAAAAAAAATTAAAATCAAAATGTTTATTCAACGATAATTATTTTGAAACAGTTTTGAAACATACAAAAAACCTAAAATTCTGGAGAAAAAACAAAAACGAAATAATTATCAAAAGTTTTCTGTGTATACAGAAACCTAACCTATAAAAGTGTTTCAATATTGCTTAAAATAGTTATTTCGAATTTGGATTGTTTGAAACCAGACCTAGAGCAATGTCACTTGGTGTTTATCCAAATACAAATTCCAGCACACAAGACAAAGCTCCAGAACCCAGTGGAAGCAATTAGGATCAAAACTAGATACAAGCCACTGGAAAAAAGAGAGGACAGAAAGCAAGGCGACTCAAAAACAAACCAAATTGGATACATACTGGCTGTCCCAGAGCCAACCAATACCAACTACGAACATATTTGCTAACATAGAAAGTGATAAGTCAGAGGAAGAACATGCTACTACTACTGAGAAAACAAATAAACCCCCGCCGATATTTATAGACATAGTGGGAAATATACAACCACTTGTTAACATTCTTAATGAACATGCAAAGGACAAGTATTACTTTAAAGCCCTGAAAAATGACCAAGTTAAAATACAATCAAAAGATTCAGAGAGATAAAGGACCATCGTACACCATCTAGAACTGAGAACTGAGAGTTCTTTATATACAAACCTAGACATGAACGGACCTTAAGTAAAGTAGTTCTTAAAAATATGCACCCCTCAAATGACGCGGAGGAAATTAAAGCAGCATTAAATGAAATAGGACATATATGGAACATCAAAGAACGACAAAGAACGACAAAGAAACCATTGCCATGGTTCATAGTTATTAGAAACAAATCACAATAATAAGTGCATATAAGAGGTTAAAAACCTAATGAACTGTACCATAACTTTTGAACCTGAAAGGCCGAAACGTGAACTACCCTAATGCGCCAGATGCCAACAATATGGACACACAAAAATGTCGTCGCAGCCCTAAATGCATCAATTGCGCTGGTGACCATCTCTCCATGGACTGCCCAAGAAAAACAAGATCAGACAGTGTAAAATGTGTCCTTTGTGGCGGTAACTAGCCGGCAAATTATAAAGGTTGTAAAATCTACAGAGTCCTCCAAAATCTATATAGGAATGTGGGGGGACACCGGATAGTTAAGATAAAGACACAATATATAAAGTGTTAAGTGTTAACTATGTTATTTATTGAGATAATCAATATCATAAATGTTTAAATATACCCTAGGCATAAATTTAGTATGAAAATTTTTGAGATCAATCTCGTTTTAACTTTAGAATAGAGCAATTTTATTTAAAAAATATAAATCCGAATTCACCCCATACCTATGGGTCAAACCGGATAAGCATTATATTCAAGGGGTGAATACAGATACTAACAATAAATTCGCAGTTTTTGCAAACAAAAAATAATAATTCTTGTTCAGAACAACTGATGAAACTTTTGTGAGCCCATTTAAGACAAGCAGTGCATTGGTACCATTTATTTGTGGTGTTAGTTTGACTGTATTTTTCGCCACCAAAACAAAAAACCAAACACTCCGAATCCTCATGATAGTTATCTTTATTCAGCATTTTACCGATACCTTTGCCTTTGTCTCTTTTTCTTTTAAATACTGATAACGTAACTTTTTCAGTCAGTTCATTTTTATATGGTGATTCTCTCAAAATTGCGGTTTTTCCTCGACAGGCTGATTTTAAAATGAGGAATTGGCATGATATCTTTCGGTGTATAAGACTTTGAAAACGTTTGTCGTTCTCTAGATGTTCCGGCTTCCCCTCAAGCCGGAGTTCTTTCTTGAGGCAATGAATCCGTAGTCTGCGATGGTGCAAAATCTACAGCTGTAAAAATATTGGGATTCAGAGGGCAAATTCTGATTTTGGTAAAATCAGACACTGCATTTTAAATAGTAGCGGCGCGATTATAAGCAGTTCCAAAGAAAGATGACATTTGAAATTGAGTGACTACACGCCGCGGATGATTACGAAGCCATAATTGGACTTCTTGCGTGCAGTGAGGTGGCAAGCAGAGCACTATGACACCATCGCACGAGCTAACTCAATAGCCTCTAGGTTCTTAGTGTTAGTGGGGTAATCATCTAAGACGAGAAACATAGGATCTTCCTTGCTTGGTTTTACATAGCCGATAAAGTGACGCATCCATTCAGTGAAAATATGTTGTTCCATCCAACCACTTGGATGGCATAAAGCTATTGTGCCTGGTGGTGCACCATCCAAAAGCTTACTCTTCATTCGTATACTAGAAGAAAAATCATAAGAGGTGGAACGTAATGTCTAGCTGTAGAAAAGCAAAGCACTGCCGTTACTAACTGTCCCCGTTCAGCCGAAGCTAGGGCACCAACTTGTTTTTTACCTTTGACATATAATTTTTCCTAGATTTTGTGGTACAGAGGTAAATCTAGTTTCGTCCATATAATAAATTCGCGTGGAATTGAAAACGTGCTTAGCCTAAAGTGTATCTAAGTAAGCGTAAAGTGCATCTATTAAAGCCCATTGCTCTTGCAGCTGATGTAGCTTCAGGTAATCTTAGTGACAATTCAGAATGTCGTTTTAGGAATTATCACTAACCCAATCTAAACCAGCGAGTCCAGTTTCTTTATTAAAAGGATGGTTTAAATTATATCTTTCAGCTAATTGGAATGCCAAACGTCGCAGATCAGTTTTAGTCAATCCAAATAGTCGAGATTCCATAGTTTTTATATGTTCCATTAGCGTACCTTCCAGCACATCAGTGAAGACGCATTTTGAGGTAGCAGGCTACTTTCGATACACTTTGTCTTTACATTTTCCACCTTTAATCTTCTCTACACGATCTTCTAAGGCACTTTTGGGTACATTATATGTGTGTGACGCTAAAAGATATCCCATCTACCTTCCATCACCGATTTATGGCTAAAAGCACGTCTGACACTGACCATTGCAGCCTACTTGACTTTCTCACATATGTTCGTGGCATGTTAACGCTAGCACTCTGTAAAAAGTAAAAAAATAGTAAGGAATTAAAAAGAGGAATAAAACAAACGCCCACAATACCTACATATAAAATCAATCGGAGTGAAACCGGATAGTCGAAATCACCCCGTCCGCTTGTACCCCACAGGTATCATGTTTGAAATTGTAATAACTAGCAGGTTATGTTTAAACACATAGCGTTAACAACAAATATCGTTTTAAAATGTTAAATATGTATTACTTCTTAAAAAATCAACTGTATATGATAGAACATAGGTAAACTTAATGGTAACACTTTAAAAAATTGTAAATATTAGCTCACTTACCTTTGTTTTCAATTTTCGTTTATAGACGCTTCCGCTGATATTTTACAGTCACCGGCATTTGCAACCGCACTGAGTAAGCTTTACACGGAGTAATGAAATAGCAACTATCTGATTTCACCCCCTATACGATTTCCCCCTCATTCCCCTACCTAAAAACCTATATACCAAATAAGTAACGGAGGACTACTGCAGAATACCAGGATTCTAGGGATATAGAAACTCAAAATAGCCATTATCAGCCACACAAAGATGTACTAACCGACAAAAATTATCCTAAAAATTGAACAGAGACAAAACACATTAACCAACACGACATGCATGATGATAATAATGAGCCTTATGAAACAAATGATGCAACAATTTACCATTCTGACAAACTTAATAATAACCATCACAAACAAGCCGTCAACTTCGAGTGCATAAAAATTGCCCTATGGAATTCCAATGGGCTGTCACAACATACCCTTGAGGTTAAGGCATACCTAGAGACACAAAAATAGATATTCTACTAGTATCAGAAACTCATTTTACTAAGAAGAGTCATTTTAACATTCACAACTACAAGATATATCACACGATACACCCGGCTGCGCACATGCTGGAAGTGTGGTGCTAATAAAACGTAAAATAAAATATCATGAATCAGTACATTATTGCACAGCGGAAATTCAGGCAACGAATGTCGTTAGTGAAGATTGGAGGATTTACAGTATCTGCTACTTATAGTCCACCTAAACATAAACTTAAGCTAAAAGACTACGAAAAGTTCTTTTCCCTACTAGGGCACAGATTTATAGCTGGAGGTGATTATAATGCAAAGCTTCATTACTGAGGCTCACGTACTATAACTACGAAAGGTAGACAGCTACTCATGGCCATAGAGAAATTAAACCTTAATGTAACTTCCCCTGGAGAGCCCACCTACTGGCCTACAGACAGAAGTAAAATACCAGACTTGCTTGACTTCTGTATAACCAAAGGATTTGCTAATAATTTTCTAACACACTCTAACACTCTAATCACTCCCCAGTAGAAATAACATTAAAAAGGAAAGTCACAGTAACACCAAAGCTATGCAAGTCACACACAAAGAAGACTAACTGGAAACTCCTCAGACAGATACTTTGCTACCTTAGATATAAAAATTCATATATAGACATAACAATATATATTCATATATATATATATATATATATATATATATATATATATATATATATATTCATATAGACATAACAAAAGCAGTTGAACAATTCAATAGCTGTGTTCAACAATCTGCTTGGCTTGCTACTCCAGTGACCACAGATTTGCACCATAAACAAGAGTATCCTAAATCTGTTAGCTAGAAAAATGTGGCAAAAAACAGGTTATCCTGCTGATAAAAGACATCTGAATCATCTACAAACAAAACCAAAAATACTACTACAAGACAATGAAAATCAAAATATCCAAACATTCTTAAAACACCTAGACACAACAGCAGAAACAAATTATTCTTAATGGAAATTCACTAAAAAATTTAAACGTCCTATCTCCAACCAACTTCATATTCGTAAGAGTAACTCAGAATGGCTTCCAGTGATGCGGACAAAGCTGACACATTCCTTGAACATCTTAAATAGGTCTTCATACCAAATCCAGATATCGGCTCTTCTAAAATTCATGAAGCTACCCAACTACTGAACCAAACCCACCAACTAGATCCTCCCATTACTAACTTCACAGTGGAAGAAGTAAACTCAGCGATTAAGACACTAGACCCCAGTAAAGCTCCTGGATATGATCTGATATCCGGTAAAATCCTTAGAGAACTGCCAAAGGAAGGCATTAAATTTCTCACTTTCCAGTACAACGCTATCTTGTATAGGGGGATGGTTCCACTTCACTGGAAAGTAGCCCAAGTAATAATGGCAGCCGGGTAAAAATCCAATTGAAGCGCAATCATATAGACCAATTAGCCGGCTGCCCTTCGAAAATCATGGAGATACTTATCCTGCACAGATTGTCTCCAATTATCTCATCGAATAAGCTGTTACCTGATCACCAGTTTGGCTTTCGCCAAAAATACAGTACCATAGAACAAGTACACATATTAGTGGAACATATTAATAATGCTCTTGAATTAAAACAGTACAGTGCTACAGCTTTGTTAGATATATCACAGACTTTATAGAACAGTACAGTTCTGCAGCTTTTTTAGATATATCACAGGCATTTGATCGTGTGTGGTATGACGGCCTATTATTTAAAATAAGAGAAGAGATAACCTCCTTACATCCAATCCAAGCTGGGGTACTCCAAGGCAGTGTAATGGGTCCAATGCTGTACCTGCTGTTCACAGCTGACCTCCCAAAATCCGAGGGACTGGTCACTGGAACGTTTTCTGATGATACAGCAATTCTCTCAGTGAGAACTTCACCAGAAGTTGCAGCCCAAATTCTTCAATCCAGTCTCGGTAGTGTATCCAAATGGCTCAAAGGCAATGTAACTAAATCTGTTCAAGTAACTTTCACTAATAGGAAAGGAACATGTCCCCCTGTCACTTTAAACGGAATACCCCTCCTGCAAGAGGATTACGCCAAGTATCTTGGAATATATCTGGATAGGCAACTAACTTGGAAGAAGCACATATTCACCAGGCGATTGGCTATGGGCCAAAGGATATGCTCAATGTACTGGTTACTAAATAAGAAGTCTTAATTCTCACTCCAAAACAAATTACTGCTATACAAATGCGTAACAAAGCCTATATAGACATAGAGCATACAACTGTGGGGCAGTAGCAAAATCAAATATTGAAATAATTCAAATATTCCAATCAAAAATATTAAGAATGATAACGACCGCTGCTTGATACGTCTCAAATAAGAGACTCCACACCACGACTTATGCATCAAAACAGTAACAGAAGAATTTTCAGAAGGAACAAAAGTGTATAAAGAGCGAATCACAAATCATCGAAACATACTAGCTGTAAATCTGATGAACACCGAAAAAGTCGCTAGACGACTAAAGAGAAAGATTCCTCAAGAACTGAATTAAGAGGCTGAAAGAATAAACGGGGCAGTCACTGGACAGCCTTCGTACAAAACCAATAATAATATCAAACATATTGCTGAATATCTTCAATTGATAGATTGGAATAAGAAATTAATAAAAAAAAAGTTTTTTACAAATTTAGTCTGAAATAAACATGTTTGCAAAAAAACAAGAAAAAAAATTCAAATCTTTATCAATTTTAAAGAAAATTTAAAATAAAATAAATTAATAAAAGTTTTTTCATTAAAAAATTTACAAAATTTTTCATATAATTTCTTGTAGAAAAAGTTGTTTAGAATTTTTTTTTTAATAAACCCTTAAAAATTGTAATATTTCTTAAAAACAATAAGTTCTGCTTGGATTTTCAAAGAAATTTTTTAAATATTCTTGTAATTAAATTCTCAATAAATTCTCAAAATTCTCAATAAATATTATTCTTATCAACATTTTGTGTGCACATTTTGAGAATAAAATCTAAAAGTTGCTTAATTTAGTTTAATAAAAATAAAAAATTCGCAGATGTGATATAAATACTATTAAAACAAAATTGTAATGTATAAGACAAGAAACTAAATAACCCAATGTAACATATTTGTGACACAAATCACTTAACATATAATTTAAAACAGAAAACAAACATTAATAATAAGTTTATTGATAGTTTCCTGACTTTCTCTTGATCGATTGATTTGAATACATTTCCTAATGTGTAATTTCCAATTAGTTTTACCATTCAACTCTTGATTTTTTTAAAAAAAAACCGGTGGTATTTGAAAGAAAATATATAAAATTAGACATAATGAGCAACTTTTATGAAACATTGTGATGTAATGGAAGTTTGTGTCGCGTTGTCGCTGTGTGTTTATAATAGTGAATATATATATATCGGTATGATCAGAGTCCATTATCTGGTCTGGTGGTGAATGGAGGTTTCCGAGAGCGGTGGCGAAATCAAACAATGGCGATGACAGATAGCAGAGAGGGACAATTACCTGTATTTGTAAAAATATTAATCGCGTCAGTTATGGCGCGGTGTTGAATTAATGGAAACAACGGCCACAATGCCGACACGAAAACAGCAATTATAAAATTTGTAAAACTGTAGGACGCAATTAATTCCGACCCGAATTGACAGCCCAAAGATTGATCTACACATTTCGAAAATTTACACAAAAATGTATACATTTTCTATACGATCGATATCAACAACAAACATTGTCGCTTTCAACAACTTATCTCTGATGCTTGTTGTGACTGCTCAGTCAGATTACTTTTTATCTTATTATTAATTACCATCAAAATTATCATAAAAAATATTAATGAGACAAACCAGAAAATATTACATTGGGAAAACTAGACTGACAATACTAGACAAGACAGATAATACTAGACGAGACTAGATAGACAAGACTAGTTATACAAAACTAAATAAACAGACAAGACTAAACAACCAAGACTAGACACAGATAATAATGTCTTTCTGTTCATAAATTCTTCTTCAATTGACATAAACTTATAAATGTAATTTACGTTCTCAATAACATCCTTCGTATGTTTCTTGCATGTGAACATTAATTACGTCTGTCATTTATTGTTATTGACAATGTAATGTCGTTTGAATAAACACTCGACCGAATGACAGGAACTTATTTTTTCTATTGTGTGTGTGTTAGCATCAGATACTCTGCTTGGAAATAAATTAAAACCCTTAAATAACACCTATTGCACTATTAAATTTGTGTTGCACATTAAATTATGATTGCACCTTTGCAGTAATAATTCACACTGACAGCCAACGACAATAAATATTATTTATCTAGAAATTTATTACTGAAAACATTTACTTTGTAATAATAGACAGCCAATACTTAAGAGGCAATATTAGACAGACAAGACTAGATAGATAAACTAGACAAGAAAGACAAACAGAGAAGACAAATAGAAAAAGTCTACATAGACAAGACTACACATACAAGACTTGTCAGAGTAGACAAACAAAACTGGGCAGATAAGACTAGACAGACAAGAGTAGAGAGCTAAAACTAGACAGACAAGACTTGACAGAAATTACTAAGTAGACTGGCAAGACTAGACAGACAAAACTAGATAGACAATACTAAATAGTCTAGAGTAACTAGAAACATAGTTAAATCAATTACCTATGTTCCTTCTACTAGACTTATAAACTAAATACAACATTGAAGCTTTGTATTAAGTACTATTCTAACTATCTATGTATAATTGGTTGAAAAACAGAATTTTATCTAAAAATCAAACAAAGTTCAAATGCATTTTTTATTACTCATGCGCGAAAAGTACTTCTTGAAATAGATTATTTAATACGAGAAATGTCACATCTCGTTGTATTTCCACGTAACCTGGGTAACGCACGCAAATATTCAATATCGCTAGGTTACATTAAAATAAACAAATAAATATAAATAAATGAACACAATCAAGACCGCGATATTAAAAAAGTGACGTGAAATGGCAGAATTTCTTCTTCATTACAAAATAAAAATTAAAATTAAAGAAAACGTTTAAAAATGAGTGTAACTTCTATGGTGATACCGGAGACTGAGGAGAGTTCTTATGACGAATCCACACCACCAGAGACAATTGAAAAAGCAAATTCTTCATTTTTGGTTCCATTTTTTTTGGATGGCCGCTGGATCCCATACTTGTAAGATACATCCCCTCGCATGAGTAATAAAAAATATTGTCTGTAACATGGGCGAAATTGTCAATTTTTCGCGAGATTTTTTTCACATTCGCTCGAGAGGGAAATTGACAACTTTTTGCCCTAGTTACAAAGATTCCTTATAGAATTTTTTGTATAGCTTTACATTAACATTAAGTGACAATTTATATATTTCGTTTTCTTTCATGAAATGTTAAATTTCATAGTTAAAAGAAAGCATTTATGGTCAAACCACACGAATAACTACCACAAACCAGCAACCTTAAAATGAAAAATGACAAAGTGACCAGCTCTCGAGGAAACTCATCAGTAAGAAAGTCGCACAACATCAAACTCGTCTAAAACTCATTTTAGAATCGTCACGTTCTCTATGCTTCCAGCGCCGAAGTCTTTGACCCTCTAGCCCAGGGGTGGGCAAATATTTTGGCTGCCGGGCCATATTACGTAAGAAAATTTGATTTTTTTTTTCTATTTCAATAGTTATTTATTTGAATACCACGACCGATGCATATATATATATATATAAATATATATATATATATATATATATATATATATATATATATATATATATATATATATATATATATATATATATATATGTATATACCGAGACGAGGATTATAAAAGGAAAAGAGAAAAGGGAAGAGAGTCAGAAGAAAGGTTGAACCCCTTTCAAAAAAGTAAAAAACTGGAAAGATCACCGGCTAAAAAGGAAATGGGTGAGGAAATGAAGATGCTGAAAAAAATTATGGAAGATATAGGGGAGATAAAGGAAGAGAATCGGAAGATGAGCCGGGAAATGGAATACTTGAAAAATATGATGCGTGAAAAGGAAGAAAAATGGGAAAGAGAAAAGACAGAACTAAATGAAAAAATTAAAAGACTGGAGGAGAAAATGGAAGAGAAGGAAAAAATAATGAGAAAAAAGAAGATTGATGTGACGGGACTGGACGAAGGGGAATGTGAGAACGAGAAGAATCTGGAAGAATGGATAAAGGCAGAATTAGAGGTAGAAGTGACGGTGAAAGAGATGTATAAAGTAAGTGGAGGGAAAATGTTAGTGGCGGAACTTGGGACCTGGGGTGAAAAGCGGAAAGTTATGGAAAATAAGAGGAAACTAAGAGAAAAAAGGGAAAAGAGAGTATACATAGAAGACGATCTGACAAAGAAGGAAAGAGAAATACAGAAGGAATTAAGAGCGATAGCCAAAGAAGAGCGACAAAAAGGACGGTGGGCGAAAGTCGGTTATAAAAAGATATGGATAGACGGAAAAGGCTTTAAGTGGGATGATGAAAAGGGGGAGTTAAACACAACAAATTTTTGAATAAGAGCACAAGGAAAAGACGACAGGACAGAAAACGGAAAACGAACATGGAGAGGAATAAGGAAGAAACGGAGCAGTTAAGAATAGTATACTGGAACACAGCGGGGATAAAAAACAAAGACAATGAGTTTTGGGAATATTTGGGAAAATTTGATGTAGTGGGACTGGTAGAAACGTGGGTGGAAGAGAAGGGGTGGGACAAATTGGAAAAAATAATGCCGAAAGAGTTTAAGTGGAAGTGTCAATTTGCAGAGAGGGTAAGCAGGAAAGGGAGAGCTAAAGGGGGGATAATAATGGGAGTGAAAAAGGGTTTGGAAGAAGAAAACAGAACCGAAGCAAAAGAAGAAAGAGGCATTATGGAAAGAACGGTGAAAATTAGACAGAAAAAATGGAGAATTATAACAATATACAGCAGAAGTATGAAAGAAACGAAGAGAATGATAGAAGAGCGAGTAAAACATCAAGACGAGGGAACTCTGGTGATTGGGGGGGACTTTAACGCAAGAATTGGAGAAAAAGGAATACGGCTAGAAGAAGAACAAACAACAATAGAAAGAAGACCAACAAAAGACACAACAGAAAACGCCGAAGGGAGACTACTGATAAGTCTAGTAGAAGAAAGAGGGTGGGACATACTTAATGGAAACAGTATAGGAGATGAGAAAGGAGAGTACACATATATCGGACCAAGAGGGGAGACAGTTATTGACTATGTTATGGTGAATGAAGAAGCATGGGATGAAATAGAACAATTCAAGGTGGGAGAAAGAGTCGAGTCGGATCATATGCCATTGGAAGTGAAGACAAAAGGAAGAGAGAAAAATAGAAGAAGGGAGAAGGATGTTAGAAGAAAAATTGTGAAGAATATCTGGACGGAAGAAGCAATAGAAAATTATAGAACAAGACTTAGGGAGGCTAGATACGAAGAGGAAGGGATAAACGAAAAAGTGAAAGAACTGGGTGATCACGTAAAAAACGCAACAGAAAAAAAAGTGATAGAGACAAGAGTGAAGGTGGGGGCTTGGAAAAACGAGTGGTGGGATAAAGAATGCAGGGAAGGGAAGCAATCAGTAAGAAAGAAATTAAGAAATTGGAAAAGAGGAAAAGCAAGTAATGAGGATTACAAGAGAGCACGCAAGAGGTACAAATTAGTATGCAAGGAGAAGAAGCAAAAGAAATGGATGGAAGAAGAACTAAAGATGAAAGGCATAAAGACGGAAGAAGAGGTATGGAAATACATAAACAGGGAAAGAAAGAAAAAAGTAGAAAGAGTGAGTAATAGAATTACTATGGAGGAATGGAGAAAGTACTTCAGTCAGCTGCTGGGTGGTGACGAAATCAGACAGGAAAAGAAAAAGAGTCAACACAGGGTGGGAGAAATAGAAGAGATAACAAGAGAAGAATTAGAACAACAACTGAGTAAACTGAAAAAGAAAAAGGCACCGGGGAGGGACGGTATACAGAATAAATCGTGGATATATGGAACTGAAAGGGAAGCTGACAGGCTGTTGGAGATAATGAATGGAGTGTGGAAGGGAGAGGGCTTCCCACAGGAGTGGAAAGAGGGGATAATATGCCCCATATATAAGAAAGGAGAAAGGGAAACAGCAAGCAATTACAGGGGGATCACCATGCTCAATACAGCATATAAGATATATGCAATGATTGTAGAAGAGAGATTGACGAAGGAATTGAAGGAGCGAGGTGTGATACCAGACGGACAGGCGGGATTTAGGAAAGGGAGAGGGACCATGGATAATGTATACATCTTGAATCACATAGTAGGGAATGAGATAAAAAAGAAGGGCGGCAGGATGTATGCATTATTTGTGGACCTGAAGGCGGCCTTTGATAATGTAGCAAGAGAGGCACTGTGGGAATGCCTGAGAAAGAAGAGGATAAAGGAACATCTGATAGCAAAATTAGAAGAGATTTATGAAGAAACAATAAGTAGAGTGAGAGTTGGGGAAAGGGTGAGCGAAGGTTTTAATACGCATAAGGGAGTGAGACAAGGCTGCCCACTAAGCCCCAGCCTGTTTGCAGCATTTATTGGAGACATAGAGGAGATGTTCAGCAAGGCGCAGACGGGTGGGGTCGTGGTGGGCAAAGAAAAAGTGTGGTCCCTAGCCTACGCGGATGATTTGGTGGTGCTAGCGAGAGACGAGAAAGGGATGAAAGAAATGATAAGAAACATGGAGAAATATATGAGGAGGAAAAAGCTGACAGTGAATGTGGAGAAGTCCAAGATGATGGTGTTTAGAAAAGGGGGTGGCAGGAGAAGAGTAATTGAGTGGAGATGGGAGAAGGAGAAAATTGAAGAAGTAAAAGAATTTAAATACCTAGGGTACGTGTTTAATGAGAGAAATACTGAAACAGCACACGTGAGAGAGTTAGTAAAGAAAGCCAATAAAATACTAGGAGTGGTATGGGGAATAGGAGAGAGAAAACTTGGACACGACTATAGAAGGAGGGTGATGATGTTTGATAGCCTGGTGAAAAGTGTGATGATGTATGGAGCGGAAATATGGGGGTGGAGAGAGCAAGAAGGACTGGAAAGGGTGCAAGAAAAATATTTGAAATGGGTGCTAGGACTAGGTAGAGAGACCCCGGGGTATATAGTGATGGAGGAAACAAAGAGAGATGGAATAAGAACAGAAGCAGGAAAGAGAGCAATAAGTTTTGAGGAGAGGGTGATAGAGAGAGGAGAGTGCAGAATTCTGCAAGAGTGCCTCAAAGAAAAAAGAAAAGAAATAGGAAAGGGGGTGTGGAAAGAGAGGGAAGCATATCTAGAAAGAAACGGGTATGCAGGAGCGGAGATAGAAAGAATGCGAGAGAGAGGTAGAGTAATGACAGAGGAATTGGTCCAGAGAGATAGAGATGTGCAAAGGCAAGAAAGGAGAGCAAGAATTAGGGAGTCTAGGTACAATGGGAAATATGAAAAAATAATAACGGAAGAACTGCCAAAGTACCTAGGAAGAGAAAGTAGAAAAGAGAGAGTGACAATAGCAAGATTCAGATGTGGAAATGAAGAGAGAGATAATAAATTTTGGATGGAGGATAGGAATAGAGTATGCAGGATGTGTGGAGAAAACAAGGAGACAATAGAACACTGGCTGAACGAATGTTCAGAAATGAGAGAAAGGGACGAGGGTAGAGAAGAGGTTTTAAACGAGGATGGAAGAGGGATAGATTGGATGAAGAAAGTTGAGGAGAGAAGAAGAGCAATATGTGGAGAGGGAAGCCGACAATCCACCCAACAACGGAATTCATCACTATAAGAAACAATATCGGTCCCAGAACAGATCCATGGGGGAACTACAGAAAAGGATCTCAAGAGCTGAATTGGAATAGCAAGTTTAGTTTTTTAGTGATTTATTTAGTTTTATTAGCATACGTTTCTTTTTGTTTCTTTTTATTTATATACTATATTAGTTTTATTTATATATGTATTGTTTTATGTATAAAATTTTGGAATCCATTTATAAACCTGTAGAGGTAATAAATATACATAAGTAGTAGTATATATATGTATATATATATATATATATATATATATATATATATATATATATATATATATATACTCTCCTATACAGAACAAAATTGTTAGGTTTTCTAATTAGGTTAGGTGGAAAATAAATATTTCTTGTAAAACTTTTGTTGAAATATTTTCAGAGAACACCTCTAAATGTATAGTGTCTATAATATAGCAGTAGGTAGATAATGTAGTAAACATCAGGCCTGGTAAATATAATAAGAGCATAATGAACATATCATAGGCATGCAAGTAAACTTGTTTATAAAATGCTTCGCGGGCCGCCTATAAGGTCGAAGCGGTGGCCCACGGACCGCATGTGGCCTACGGACCGCCATTTTTCCAGGCCTGCTTAGCCGCCAATGGGTTGCCAATGGGTTGGAATCGAATTCTACAACCCCAACTTCCGTTCCGCATTCGACAAAGAAGACGACACAGAAGAAGTCGAACTGCAAAATTTAGTAGCCGACACCGACGCCATCCTTCCTTTTCCCAGGTCTGAAACGTATTACTTAAAGAACACGAGTCTTGCAGTACCACCAAAATCACCAAACTCCTTGGCCAAAAGACCGACTTCAGAGGGTTCAAAAGTTCAAGGAAATTATTAGCAACGGATAAAAATTTGGATTATGTGCAGGAAATGCAAGTGGGGGAAGAATCTGAGTGAAACGGATATTTCATTTTGTGAAGTGCCCGCTAATTCTGAAATTGAACATTGTGATGTTGAAGAAGATGAACCGAAGCTATCAACGCATACTAAAAAGAGAAATAAGAAGAAAAGTGAAGTTAGTAGCGTGAACGTTCTTGAAATGAAGAAGAAATATAGTCAAATGCGCAGTGAGAATTTGAAGACACTAAAATGCGAATTGAGTGGCCAATCTAGTTTTGCGGACGATGAAAGGCTTTGCTCGGATAGTTTCATCGAAGTCGAGAAGAAACGGAAAAGGAAATTGTAAAAACAATATCGTTTCTTTAAGTTTTAAATGAATTTGTAAGTATAAGTTTATAGTATGGAGTATTAGACTAAACACAGGGTTTAAATTTGGTACACTTGTAGTCTACTTACCTATGTAGAGTTTTATGGAAGCTAGAACGTTCACTATATAGAGCAGTATTTCCCAAACTTTTTATCCACGTGGACCCCCTTCAAATATTTTTTAACGCTTCGTACCCCTTCGAAAATTTCTGAGATATACTATTAAAAACAAAAACTCGTACTCGTCTTTTCTAAGTAATATACAGTAAAAGATAAAAATATAGTTATTTATCCGCGAGTGTAATACAAACTTTTATTTAATTTTGCTTTTCATTTAACAATTTGCTTTTAAGTTAAATTTCAAGAAAAGTTCCATTTTCTGTGTTTTCTCTAAGAGAATCATGTCGTTCGCCCATTATTGTATTGTTCTCATGACAAAGATAAAATTGTTGATTCGTACGTCAAAATTTTGTTTAGAGTAATGTGTTTAATTAGTTTGTGTTGTATTAATCATGAATGAATACATCCTAAGAATTATTGTTAGATAGTAGCGCAATGGCAGAAAGATTACTCCCGCAGGAATCAATAGATTTATACAAAAAAATGTACCTATAATATGTTTTGTGATTGTAAATAAAAAAGAACAACAGCGTAGTCAACTTTTGATGTCATGTTTACGGAGTCCATAAGAGAGCCATTTTAATACGTTGCTATGAATACTTTTATTTCACTAGTGAAATCAAATTTTAATTTCACTAGTGAATAAACCACTGTATTATTTATCCGTCTAATAATTATTATTACAAATTATCCGTATAAAAATTATTACAAATATTAGGAAAAATGTTATTCTCTATGAGTTCTCTTTAAGACTACTTAAGTTTCTGCTTGTCTGATGTATGATGAAGATGAACTGTTTGCAGATTCACAACAAATTCATAGGATTCAAACACTTTATAAAAAGTTATGTTTGATGCACTATTTTTGGTATATTTTAAATATTGTTATTTTCCTTCTTATATCCACTTTGGCACACACAAAAAATGAACATCAATTTTGGAACATCATTTCGTGCCCCTTTCAAAACATGCGCGTACCCCTCGGGGTACGCGTACCACACTTTGGGAAACACTGATATAGAGTATTAAGAAAGTTACAGTCAATTTGAACTTGATAGGGAAGACTGGTATAACATTAAATAAAAGACTAACACTAAATTTGAATAGTCCTAGAGTAATGACCTAGATTTATAGCCTAGTTATCTAGATAGAGTTTAGTGAAAACTAGTATGTTCTATGTGTCTTCCTAGGTAGTGTAGTTAATGTAGTCAACATACCCGCCTGGCAAGCGGAAGACCCGAGTTCGATTCCCGGTCAGGGAGGCATCAATTAGGCCGGTTTTCACTACCCGTCCGGGTAGGCAGCCCTACCCTGAATGAATGCGAAATGTGAAATCCAAAGTGAAATAGGGGGTTTAGTGAGAGCTTCCCCCAAAGCCCTTAAAGCAAAAGTATGTTCTCTCTAGAATATTAAATAAGTTACAACTAATTGTAATTAGAAACACAAGACATGACGGACAATACTAGTCAGTCTGGACTAAACAAACAAAAGTCGGAAGGTTATACAAGACAGTCAAGACTATACTTACAAGACTAGACTGATAACACAAGTCAGACTATACTAGATTGACAAGACTAGACTGAAATATAAAAGACAACTCAGGCAAGTCTTTCTTTTTTTTGGGGCGTAGCTGGCGGTAACATAACCTGACCATGCAAGTGGCCCCCTTGTACGAATCCGTTCACTCTGGACCCGCTTGTCGCATATCCTTGGAGTGACGGATGACTTACAGAATTAGTTTACTTGCATGTCGGCATTTTCTTTTTCTGTCATTATTGTATGAATTAGCCCCTGTATGGTGTTTCAGTTTGCTTTTCTCTGTAGCATATATGGAATTATTGTTCTGGGGCCAATAGGTTCTTCCATGATCCTTTCAGCTTCCTTCCTCTCTTTTCGATTGCCATCTCCAACAGTAGAAGATGGTATAACTGACACTGTCTGTTTCTCCACAGTATACACATAAATCGTCCGTTGCTCTGCCAGCTCTGTTGTAGAGGTAATCCCTGAAGCAACCGTGGCCTGTTACTACCTGGGTAACGAGCCTTCCCATATTTTCTATTTATCCCGGAGGATATGTCCGGTATTAGCAATTGATCGGTGACGGTATTAGCAAACTATGCTTTTTCACTTAGCAGCCATCTCCTTTGCCATTGCTCAATGAGTTCTTCTCTTGCAAGTTGTGTTTCTTTCTTGCTGTAATTAGAGTCGTACTGATTTTTTCGTTCCTTTGCGAGCAGGTCTATTGGTGGTATTCCCGGGATAACTTGAGTGGCCTCTTCTGAAACCGTACGGTAAGCGCTGCATGCACGCAGTGCCATTTTCCTCTGGACAGCTGCGAGTTTGTGGAGATTTCGTTCTTACTTTAGTTCTTTAGCCCAGAATGGAGCGGCATACAACATAACGGACTGAACTACGGAGCTAAGTTCTCTACGTGAGCTGTTCTTTGGTCCCCTACGTTTGGCATTAGTTGCTGTATGCACGCCATTGTCCTCATTCGCTTTCTTGTCGCTTCGGGTAATAGGATCACCCTTTGTCTATAACTATTCCGAGGTATTTTTATGGTTTCCTTCGGTATTAATATCACCTCTTCCACTTTAAACTTTACGGGCCTAAGTTACCTTTGGCCTGTAAGAAGGGTCGCTTAAGTTTTTTCGGGCACGAAGATCAGGCTCTCCTATTTCATCCACGCACTGATCTGTGTTCTATTGCATGTTTCACTGTTCGCATCAGCTCTAGTTCTGTTCTCGCTGTTACGACTAGTGATGTTAAGACTAGTATCATCAGCGAAACCGATTATGCTAGGTAGGGTAGGGTAGGGTACCCCCAAAAGTAGCTTCATTGTTAGTACTCCGTCGTATAGCACATTCAACAGGGTAGGTCCTAGAATTGAGCCCTGAGGGCCACCGCTACTAATTTATCGTTCTTCTATTTTCCGGACTCCTAGTAGTAGTATGTTTCTACTGCTGAGGTAGCTTCTTATTATTCGTAGTAGGTAAGGAAATATGCCCCTTATTGTCAAACTGTCCATAATATTTTTCCAGAATGCACTGTTAAAGGCATTCCTAACATCAAATGTTAGGAGAGCACACATGCGCCTAGTCCTCTGGGTACCACGTTTGGTCTTTTTTTGCAATCTCCAATACGGCGCTTAAGGCGTTGTAAGTGGATCTACCTTCTCTAAACCCATATTGTTTTTCCGACAGTCCGACTTACGCCGCGAGTTCTCTCTTTAATCGTGATAGCAAGAGTTGCTCCGAAAGTTTGCCGGATACATCCAATAGGCAGATAGACCTATAAGATGTTTGATTTCCTAATAGTTTCTAATGAGTGCAAGTCTTGCTTGCTTCCATCTAGCTGCAAAGCTTCCGGCAGTTAATAAGCTATTCATTACATTTATAACGAATTTAGGTTGGTGACTAGCGGTTATATTCACGATCTCAAGTGGTATTCCATCGGGGACTGGTGTTCTGCCATTTTTGATACGCTTGCTCGCGGTCAATAGTTCCTCTGCCGTAGAAGGAGGCGTAGTTTCGACTTCGGGGATGTTTTGGGAATAGTACGTCTGCTACCTGACGCACTCTTTCCATTGTCATTGGGAGATTTTTCGTTTGACATTTCAGGTTCCTTCTTATAATTTGGAACGCATCTCCCCATGTGTCCCTATTTAGATCCGCATATAGTTTTTTCCAGTGATTTTGTTTGTATTTGTTTATGAGTTAGGTTTTTTTGCTCGCTTACGTTGGTAGTTCCTTCTGGCAGCAACTCAGGCAACTCTCGTTTCATCAATTTCGTTGGTCTACCAGTATACTGACTTGTTACTTTTATGACTTTTCTTTGAAAAACCTGACTAGACAAACAAGTCTAGCTAGACAAGACTAGATTTGCAAGTCTAGACTGACAAAGTAACATCACATGATAAATCTTTTGAATAAAGATTTTGATTTCATATTGGTTTTTCTTGACTGTGCATCCAAAACTAGACCGAAAAGACTAAACAGGACAAAACAGTCAACTTCAGACAGATACGACTAATCAGACAATATTATAAAAACAAAACTAGATAGAGAAGACTAGACAGATAGGACTAGACTCAGAAAAAGAGGCAAGGTTACACAGAGAAGACTAGACAGGCACGATTACACAGGCAAGACTAGACAGACAGGACAACATTGGCAAGACTACACTATTTAGTTTCTTCTAGTCTAATATCACAGTATTACTTGATAAATTAAAAAATAAATGTATTAGTTAATTATGTAGGAGGGTCTCGCAAGTATATGCAAGTCGGCGTAGTTTACACACATTTATTCAATTACTGTTTTAGCATATTTTCCACATTTTTATTTATTAGTGGAAGGAAATATCCACACTAACCACGGAATTTGCATTAATTACGAACAAACCAAGTTTGAAATTAATTCACCGAATAACTGAAACCTGTCAACTGTTCACACAATACATCAAATGTTAGGCAACAGCAATTTCTAAATGAAATCCCACATCTTTCACATTTAATTTTAAACCGATTGCTGAATCCTATTTACAAAACACCAATAAACTGTAAAATACAATCAATACGTTATTAATTAAAAACAACCAACTATATGTAGATGCAAATGGTAACAAGCTTTTTTAGAAAATCATTAAATTAGATAAATCATATTCTTATCATAATTCATATTAATCAAAATTAGATAAAACTTAGTTTGTCTTAAGAAATCCTATCAATGTTTTTCAAGAAAAATAGACCGAACCAAATCTAAATATTTAGTCTCTAAACTAGAGTACATGTATTTAGCCGTTTTCATTATGTACATTATAATATTGTACTTATTGATATTTAGGTGAAGCTGTTATCTGTTGGCGATAACGTAATCTATTACTAAAAATGTTTTCTAGCTGTTTTTGTAATATTTAGTTTATTAATTGTATTAACTTACCAATAAATTTATCGCGTAATCGTTAATTAAATGCTAAAACGCGAAACCATTTTATTTTAATCCTTATCTACATCCGTGTGTGTTTCACCTAAATGTACAAAATCTTTGTTTACTCGAGATAATTTAAATACTAATTTAATTTTGGACCACTAAACATACACTTATTTGTATACACAACAACAATCAAGCAGAATACATAAAATTGAGATATACTTGGTCCCTTGCCCCCTATAATAAAGATCATCATCGATGTGTGGTAAAACATCGGGGGGACTGCAACGAACAATTATAATAATTAAAACTGTTTTACATAGTCTGTAATTATTTTCACCAGATACTATCCATTGAGACTTAATTGCGAGCCTGCATCATATTTCTTTACATAATATATTCAATTGTTTCAAGACAAAACCTAGTTAGGAAGATAATAAAGGAATATTTATGGTTGCGTAGATTAGACAAGGTTAAATTAATAAGACAAGACGGACAAGATATATATTAAGAAAACTAGATAGATAAGAAGGGACAGGAAAGAGTAGATAGGCAGCACTAGAGAAAAGCTATACAGACAAGACTAGACAGGCAAGACTAGACAGACGAGATTAAACAGACAGGACTAGACAGACAAGACTAGTGAGACAAGACTAAACAGACAAGACTAGACAGACAAGACTTTTTTTATTCGCAAGAATATACCGTACAGGATAAGTTAACCATTCTGGAGAGATCTTCTGATACACTTCCCGCGTCGGCGTCGCCCCGGAACTGCCATCAAGCAATACTTCGGGGAGAGCGTTGTCATATTTTGTTTTACTCAATCAATCGTTCAGGGATTTCCTTCTTTGTTATTCAGCCTCCTTTCCTCTCGGTACTGCAGTACTGCCACGTTTTCTTTCGTCACTGGCACTTGGCACATATTGTGGGCAACACTTCTTATCTGTTCCTACATCGGGCATTGGAACAGAGTATGTTCTGGGGAATCCACCACCTCAGCTGCGCAATACCAGAATTCATCGATCTCACTCTTCCCAATTACCTTCAGATATGTGGTGAACACAAATGGTAGTCCAAGCCACCCCACTGCCTATTGCTCCACTTGCGAATATCTTTAATAAAGTTTTTTGTCCACCCTGTAAACTCTGTCCATTTCTGTTGCCAGGCATTCAACATTATTTCTTGCTTCCGGTTTTGCCAGCCTCCGTCTCTCCTGGATACAAATTCTTTCTTGGACGCGTAGCTTAATAGGTGGTATTCCTGCAATTGCAAGTACAGCCATGGTGGAGGCGGTCGTATAGGCCGCAGCTACACGTATTGCTAACTTTCTATTAATACTCTCCAGCATTCCCTCGAATGGTTTATGTCGTATTGTCTGCGCCCATTTAGGCGCCCTGTATGAAAGTATAGAATATGCTACATGCGCAAGTATTCTACACCTCCTTGATCGTGGCCCTCCAATATTTGGCATAATTCTTGCTAGAGCTATCAGAGTAGTGTTTGCCTTCTCACATGTCTTCTTAATATGTGTGGTCATTCTAATGTCTTTGTCCACGTGTATCCCCAAATAAGGAACCATTTTTAGGAAAAAACATTTTTAGGAATTTAAGGAACCAACGTTCCTTCTACTTCAGTTGTTAGGCTGTGCATCTCGTATCGCCCAGCTAAAACGGCCATCTCTGCTTTTTTGGTATAACATGTCCTAGGCGTTCTTCCGTTGCTTAAAGGTCGTCTGCATATGCTACCAGTGTTACACCCCTTTGTATGTCTGTTCTTAATATTTTGTCGCAAAAGACAAGCCGATATCGGACCGAGGACGGATCCCTGCGGCACTTCACAAGTGATCCTTCTACGTGCCCCACCAGTCGTTACAATATACCTTTTAGAGAGATATGACTGTATAATTGAGTAGGTATCCACTAACCTCTGCATTTCTTAGTGCGCAGAATATGTTTTCCCAGGGAGCAGAGTTAAAGGCATTTTTATTAAAGGCTATTTTTAAATGCCTTCTTCTTTATCTTTTCTGGTACCTCCATTACTTTCCTCAATGCATGGATAGTGGAGCTACCTGCCGTAAAGCCAAATTGTTTCACATGGAGAGTCTTTTTCTGATCTAATTCCATATCTAGTCTGTTTTTTATCAGTATTTCCAACAGCTTTTCTGCGGTATCTAATAGGCATATTGCTATCTAATAGGCCTGTATGTAGTCGATGCTAGGGAATCCTTTGTAGGCTTTTTAATAAGTGTCAATCGAGCTATCTTCCACCTGTCCTTGGAAAAGATCGTCGGGTTGTTCGTGGCGACGGCTTTGATTATCTCCGGTGGAATGTGATCCAGGCCGCTTGCTTTCTTTGGTCTGAGTTTAGCAGCCGCTACCATCATTCCGAAGGGTTCGAAGGGTACTATCTCCTCCTCGTGTACCGTTACTTCCGGCCACTCTTTAACAGAATGACTCGTAAAGAGCTTACTCACTTGCTTCAGAGTTTCAGCGTCCGTCAGGGTCATTTGTGGAATCAAAAATAATTTATTTTGGACAATCTTGTAGGCTTTTCCGCAGATGTCATTCTCCAGTTCATTACATAGTTGTTTCCAGGCTTCTTTTTCTTTCTTTACTGATGGCCAGTTTCAGTTCGCGTCGGGACTTTCTGTATGCTTCATGGGCTGGCTACCTCTTTCTGTGACCACCCAGATGTTTTATTTATTCTAACTAGTAGTCTTCTATTATGTATACCTACATAGTCTTCCTTTTTCCGCAATAGTAGGTATTCACCAGTATGCCGTTAGCCGTCTCTGCCTTGGGTATGATTTCCGGGGGAAACAGGTTTCACACTTCCTTTTAATACGTTCAATTCGAGTATGCGGTTCTATTCCATTTTCCTCTTCTTGGTGCGAGAACATGTTCCCACATTCGTCGTTAAATTTAGCCCACCTCTCTGAAGTGATTCGCCATCCGTCAATTTGTATTGCTGTTTTCGGCATTTCAGATGTTACCATATACCGTATTCTAAAGATTATAATAATATTAATATTCTGTCTCCATATTTTCTGAATTTTCTACTACGTGCCATTCTCTTATCCGTCTCCAGATGCTCGTAGATGCCATAGTAATATATTGATCACTATTATTGAATTACCGTTTTTATTACTGCAGGTGGGCTTGCTTCCTATGTTTAGGACCACAAGATTGTTTGATGCGACCCATTCCTCCAGAACTCTGCCCCTATTAACTTGTTTTAATCCAAATATACACAAACAAGACTAAACATACAAGACTAGACAGTCTAGGCAGGCAAAACTAGATTAGATCGATTAGACTAGACTAGACAGACAAGACTATACAGACAAGTCTAGACTATACAACCAAGGCTGCACAGACAAAAAAAAAATTTAAGAGGTTTGGGGGATGCCCTTACTAAACCCCCAATACCACTTTTGGCTTTTAGTATGCGCCACCCCGGTATCGCATATTTTGCATTCATTCAGGGTGGGCAGCCCGGACGGTTAGTGCAGACCGCCCTATTTGTCGCCTCCCCGTACAGAATTCGATACCAGGTCTCCCACATTGAAAGGAGGGCATATGGTCACGGTAGTGGGTCTGTCAACCCACTACCGAGGTGGACTGCACAGACACGAATGTACAGGCAAGAATAGACAGTCAAAACTCGACTAGCAAGAGTTGACAGACACAGCTTGACAGACAAGACTAGACAGACAAGGGTAGACAGACAAGATTAGACAGGCAAGAGTAAACAGACAAGACTACGCAGACAAGACTAGACAAACAAGACTAAACATACCAGACTAGACAGTCTAGGCATGCAATACTAGACTAGACAGATTAGATTAGACTATACAGAAAAGACTAGCTAGACAGACAAATTAAGCATTGTTTCATCTGATTATTGGTGTGCAGATATACGTCAGATATTTCTGCTTGTTATTTTTGTATTGCTGACATTAATTTGTTGGAAATGCGCTGCATTTTTATCAATAAACTTCCGATCAGATTTCTTCTGCTCCGCCAAATTTTAAAGCGCAGATACGCCTAATTAGTGTCGCATAATTAGTGTCAATTACAACGCAAACGCAGATGTGCTGTAATCGACATATCTTCTTGGACTTAACATCTTTGTTTAATAAATGCTCCATAAATAAGCCAACTTTGTTTTACAATATTATGTGGAATAGTAAGATTGTGTGATATTTGTAGATTAATTGATTAGGTTGGGATGAAAAGTTCAAGTTTAATGAAGAAATTAAGAAATATGTGATGTAAGAAAATAGTTTGGTTTAGAAAGTCTTGTGTAAGAAGCAGATTGGTGCAAATTAGATTTATTTTTTGGTAATATTTTCATGAAATGTTGATGGCGAAAAGAAGCTAGTTTTTCTTTTTATCTCGAATACCTTTTCCTTTATTGAGATAAATACTGGGGGAAGCAAGAAATTAATAAAAAAATGCGCGCAGGATGTATTTTAGGGTGGATGTAAAATGATCCGTTGTATAAAGATACAAAGACCATAAAGGAGGAGAGAAAAAAAGCAGCATTTGTATATAGATAGACACAATGGATTTGTGTTATTGAATGCATAAGGATCGGTAAATACAGTTTAATGAGTTTACCATCGCACGTATCCATCATGGAAACGTCACCGGCGTAATCTCAAACGACGTTTTAATGCCCTTGTGCTCCTCTTACGCCGTTCTTCCCTTAATGAGCACCGCAGAAATAAAATATTCATTCGGCACAATAAGCCGCTCGACGAAATCCTCCCCGAAATTCTATTTACTTTTTTATTTCACTTTGGGGCAATTATGCGCGCTCACACTCAGATTCGCAAAGCGCGACTGTTATGGATGTGTGTGTGTGCAGCTGATTTCCAGGAGGAAAGCCGAACGGCAACGCAAAGCAACAATAACAAGTGACAGTTCTATGATGGATCACTAGACAATATGGCGCTCATTTCAATATAAGGGTGCAAGTTGACCGAAGATGCGTGCCTGTCAAACTATGATTTATATACGCTCACACGGACAATTCGCCTCTTTTTTCGTATTATTTTCCCTCGCGTAAAAAACTGATATCAACTTAATCCCCATAGGGAAACTAATTCTCTCAATTGTATGCTAATATTTAAATTAAAATAGCCATTATATTTCTCGCCAATATACATATGGATCTGAATTAGTCTGGTTGGTGCTAATATTCTAGATTTAATTTGTTCGTCTGTGATTTTGTAATTATCACAGATAAACTGAATTAGTTCAAGTTGGTTCGTTTATCTATAAATGCCGAATTAGTCTGGATGGAGGTAACAACCTAGATTTACCCTAGTTTAGTTCGTCTTTGACTTAGTGATTAGTACAAACCCGACTAGCACTAATGTTCAATGTTAAATCATCGGCCAATAATTGATAACGCCAGGCCAGGTATGGCAAACATGGATAGACAAAGCATGGTAGCCGATTATTGGCCAAGCATCGAAGCTGATCATTTACCAGGTGTTAGAACCGATCGTCCAAGCATTAAAGCTCATCAAAGACCAATCATTGGAGAAATTATTCTTTTTAATTCATTAGCCATATCTAGATATTTATAATAGCTATCTGATTTTTTAATACAAAAAATTGAATGGTCAACTTTAAAATTATTAGTCTGCAGTAGTGCTTGTGCAGTTTTCGGCAACGTTGGATGCCCCTTTTCTCGTAATAATATTTAAAAATTCGAAATAACATTTAACTGAAGTTTATTTAAATGTTGAAAAGCCCATTGACGATGTTTTTGTGATACATTACTGTTAAAACTTTTATTTTCAAATTTTATAACAAATGTCAACTAACCAACTTATTAAAGTGGAACATAGATTGAATATATAAATATATTCAACCTTCCCGAAGCTCGATAATATTGTTGTCTTGTTAAGATTACAAAACAAATATCATGTTGAGACACAACAGATATTTGTCTGAAACACAACAGATATTTACTAGAAATCAGTACACTTTCATGGCACTAAAAAAAAACTAGATAGATAACATTGTTTTTAAGATCAGATCTTTCTATTTAACCCAAGTAAATAGCCATCTGCAGACGCGTTTCGAGATCTATTTCTCATCAGTGCAGCTATGTGTGAAATAACAGACAAATATATATTGTGTTTCTACATGAGATTTGTTGAGCCTTAAAAAGACTTAATAATATTATAGAGCTTGAAAGGAAAGGTTGAATTTATTTATATATTCAATCTATGTTCCGCTTTCATAAGTTGGTATGATTGTATCTATAATTAGTTTGGTTTCACCCCTATCTTCAATGTCAATAGAAATGATAAAACATAGAAAAAAAAACTATTAGTTGATGATGAGTATAGCGTGCTTGCACAATAAGGATGAAATCTAACCATCCACTGAAGCTTGGCTATTATCCTAGGCTGATGCTTGCACGATGCGTGATTGTTATCTTTAATCAACGCTTTGCAGAAGCTTGGTTGTTATCATAGGCTGATGATCGGCAAGTCATCCGTCATCCATGAACGGCCTTGTAATTGTTCGCTAATCATCTGTCCATGAATGGCCGTAGATTCATACTAATTATCGGTTATTGAACACCTATTAATGGATGCCAATTAAAAACCGATGAGTGGTCAATAGTTTGTCAAGATTGGCCCAGCTGAAAAGATCAAAATCGGCGATTATAAGGTTCATAAAGGAAGGAATAGGCAGTGGTAAAATAATCGGGAGCAGAGACCGGAACATCCTCGCTGCCAAGATCCCCTAGCTGGAAGTACCAAAAGACCAGGAAAATTTTAATGTGAAGCAGTAAAGGCGAATAGAACGACAAATCCTCAACACACCACATTGAGCAAAATGCCATCAAGTGATATACAAATGATTCGAAGACGAAATAAGATACTTGTGCAGGAGTATATAGACCACGTACCAAATACTTCGAATCCATGGGAATCTACCCAAGTATCTTCATCGAAAGATGTGCACAATTTAACTCCAACGGGAACTATTGCAAGAAATTAATTGCATTCCTGACAGATAATCAAGCAGCCATCAAGACTTATAGCTCATACGTGTACACCATCAGATCCAAACTGATTTGGGAATGCATGGGAAAGCTAAACAAGCAGTGACAATAAAGTAACGCTGTACTGGATATCAGGACACACTAATATAAAGAGAAATTAAGAAGCCGGTTACCTAACAAACAAGGGATCTAGTAATACCTTTATAGGTAAAAACTAACCTAACCTTTTGCGGTAATAGTACGAATAGCATCCACAAAAGTTTTGATGAAAACATGAGGAAACAATGGATGAAAATAGGTCTTCCAATCTCGGTATACCGAGATCTTGAAACACCGAGATCCCGCATGATTTCATCACTCCCGATCACTGCGGGATTAGGGTGCGGGATCCCGCGAGTTTTGCGGTTCGGCAAAATTTTCTGCTCGGCTGCGTTGCACTTGGCTGCCAACGCCATATTGTTCACTATGCTTGTTGTGCTCGTTTGTTTGCTAAGTTTAAGTTTAAATTACCTTTATTTGTTGTTACTTTGAATTAAATTGTGTTAAGTGTTACTGCGATCTGCATAAGCATCTAAATAGTAGTCTACTAAGCCGAAAAACAAAACGACTCATACACAGAGCACTTATTCTGGCAGTCAAACAGAAACATGGGCGATATCAAACTCCGATGAAAACCTACTATTAACATTTGCACCTAAATTTGATTCTAAAAACGATATTTGGACCCACATGCGAGGACGGATTCCGGCGAAGAAGATACAACTACGAAATCTACCACATGCATGGCTATATAGACAATGGAAAAACGTTTAATAAAAGTGAAAAGATTGAGGTGGGCTGGACATTTAGCAATGAGCGCCGGAAACGTACCCTCCGACGCGCATGCTAACGGCCCAACCTGAGGGAAGACGACGCCGAGGAATACCCAAACTGCGCTGGCGAGACGAGGTAGACGCCAAGAAAATGCGCGCAACAAACTAGCGCAGAGGAGCACAGAATAGGGAAGAATGGATTGAATGGATGGAAGATTAAGGGAGGTCGAGACTCTCTCAAGGCTATAGGACCAATGATGATGAAACTTCAAAACTAAATTAAAACAACTATACACCGACTTGTTTTAACTTGTACAAAACATTTTCTTTTACTAATAAAGTCTGGAAGTATTTTTCACGAGTCTGAATCTAACTACAAATTGTTTGTTGTTCAAGGCTATTTTGAAGACTGCAGCAAGAACAACAAGGGTTCAATACATGTTCATTTGAAATCAAAACATGGAATGGAAGATTTGTCTGTGAATGAACAAAGTGCCACAAGGGCATCCATGTCCACCGAGAAGTCTGTGTATGTGCCTTCAGCTTCATTGCCAAAAAAGATTAAGATCACAGGTTCAGTTAAAAATAATAAGGGTTATTCGAAAGAGTAGCCCGATGGCAGCAAAAGCTTTCTTCCTTCTGAAAAAGTTTCTTTAAGCGTTTTCGTGACATCAGCGGTTTTACGAGAACTTTTTAAGAGCAAAGGACATATACTTTCTCAACCACTATTCGAATGCTGATACCATTAAAATGAAAATATTACGAGAACTCACTGAATTAAAAAGAAATGAATCCATCGGTGAATGGACGTCTACTGGCAACCGGAGGTACGTGAACATTAACATTCACAATTTTGCAAATGAACGTAATTTGTTCTGGAATCTGGAACTTATTAGAGTTAGTGGGAGTATGCCAGCTGTAATTTGTATTGAGCTATTAAAGGAGAAGCTAAATGAATACGATTTCGATATAGAAAAAGATATTCTTGCTTTAACAACGGACGGCGAGGCCATAATGGTGATAAACTAATTATACCTTTTATCAACCATGCTATTATATATGTTGAAGCTGAGTTGCATTGAAATGGCTATGTGACTGTCTCACTGACTAGTTCTGAGCGTGAAATTCACTACGGTGTAATACAAGGGAGTATTCTTGGCCCGGTACTTTTCATAATTTGCATTAATGATCTGACTTCTGTCTGCCCCCTCGGTGGCAAGATATTGTTATTTGCGTATGATTCTGTTTTGCTGATCGGGGGACAGGACTGGAACGGGGTCTCCAACGTTGCTAGAGATGCCGTGGCCAGAATGGATAATTGGTTTGGGCGGAGTGTACTAACTCTGAATATTAACAAAACACAATTCATGTGTTTTTCCTTGGGGGGGGGGGGGCGGCCTTGGTCTGGAGGCGGACTTTTATTGTAATTGCCCAGCTATAGAACAAGTGAAACAAATTAAATATCTTGGAGTCATTATTGACTCCAGTTTGTGATGGCAACCTCGCATACATTTGTCCAGCTCAGGAGGGTGCTCCACCGTGAGGACTTGAGGGTTGTTTACTCTGCCTACGCTGGTTCCATTCTGGAGTATGGCATTGTTTGTTGGGGCGGTGCTTACCCGACCATTATAGAACCTCTGGATTTTGTCCAGAGGTCTCTTATTTATATAAACCTGAGAAAGACCCTCGATCTTCCACAGAAGCAATTTATACTTTGATGGGTGGCTTGCCAATAAGAGGTCTATATGTACGTATCTTACTAAGCTTATACTATAAAAACAAGGATCAAATTTTATCATTGATTAGGGTAAATAGACACACCATAACCCCTCTTATTCGCCCACATCTTACTTGGAGCATCCAACAGGCTTACTCTACCCTCATATACATTTTATCCAACATGCCACCAGACTTAAACCTCATACACTCATCGACTTTATCCAATTCGTCATATTCAAAACTTATAAACAACTGGCTATATACTCTGTCTCCCACTCAGTTTGACCACATGATCGTTTCATTATATCCTTAATTAAACTATATCCATAATTAATATTATATACACCTACCAAGTTGAAATTCATATAGAAAGGTATTACCGCAAACAAAAAACAAAGATATACTTACGATAAAATTAGAAAAATATGTAAAACACAAGTGCTCTTTTATTTTATAGATATTATTATTTTTATTTATAACAGCCAAATTTTGATCTATTTTTATTATTTACTATTACATTTTCAGTAAACAAAGATTATGTAACAACAATTTTAAGAACCCCAAGCCAGGCCACAGGTTTTCCTATTCTGGCTTGTAATTTGTAATATAATTTAGGTATAATGCTACTATATTTATCTTGTACAAATAAAAATGTTAAATATATATATATATATATATATATATATATATATATATATATATAATAAGTATATATAATAAAAAATGTGAGTACCAACAATTCAGACGAAATGTGTTTTGGTAAGTACAAGGAGGTGGAAGAAGAGGAGACGATTTCGAAGAACGAACAACATGAAGATTTTATTGTCTCACTCTCAGTATCCTCTAATAAAAATGATGAATTGTCTCTAAATTTTTAGAACTAATCAAAAAAGGACGGAAAGTTTTAATTTTGTTTAAAGGCTCACCTAACAAAAAAGGACAAACTACAGAAGTACGTACAGAATTCGGAAGGAAGGTTTAGTTGATAAGAGATTGCAAGACTAGATGGACGAGTTTATGTAACATAATTGATCTTTTAATAGATTGATATTATGTGTTGCTAAAACTCTTATTGATATTGGCCTTGGAACAAATAATAACTACTGCTTTTTAGAACATGAGCCGGAATCACTTTCTGAACGCATGCTTAAACCAGTAAAGTTGGCTGTAGAGGTTCTTTGCGGTCAAGATGCTAAGGGTTTCTAAGGGTGGAAACTACTTTGAAGATTATTATTTCCAAATCACTCTCCAATCGTGCTAACAATCAATAACATCATTATAGCTACTAATCAGAACCCAGTGCTTGTGACCAACCACACCGACTGGGACTACTTCAACCATCTTTTGGAAAGAACCATAAACTTGCATGTACCACTCAAAACAATCAGTTAATCAGTACCAAACAGTTAGAGAATGAAGTTCACTACAGCTATTCAAGACGCAGCTAAATAGAATGACGCAACAGTTGACAAGAGAGACTAAAATACATTAAAACAACTCTATCAACAACTTCCTCTTCCGGGGCTAACCGCTGACAATACCACAGAGCATTCTTTATAGAAGGCAACAAAGTACATGAAGCGACCAATCACTCAAATACCTCCGACACGCAAACCAAACGGCCAGTGAGTCCGCAAACGCAGTGATAAAGCAGACACTTTAGCAGAGCATTTGGAAAGCAGATTCCTGCCTAACCCGGGATGGGATGAACTCCCAATACTTCCAACAAACAACTACGAAGATAAATTCCCGCTAATAACACCCAAAGAGGTAGCCAAAGAGATCCACACAAATCTAAATCCAAATAAAGCACCCGGGATCGACCTAATTACCGGTGCAATCCTCAAAAAAATACGGAGAAAAGCTTTGATCAAGCTCACTAATTTATTCAATACCGACCAATACTAAACGAACGGAAGGTCTGGGAAGTAATTGTGCTACCAAAACCTGGCAAAAACCACAATGATGTGGTGTAGAACCGGTCAATCGCATTACTGCCGATCATGTCCAAACTCTTTGAGAAGCTGATCATGAAACGTCTCAAGCTAATAATAAAGAAATATGAGCTGGTGCCGGCCCATCAGTTTGGATTTCGAACGAACCACTCAGCAATTGATCAAGTTCACAGAATTACCAACGTAAGACAAAAACGTTTGCTCTACTGTGTTCCTCAACGTCGCACAAGCGTTTGATCGGGTATGTTAAATCCATCCTGCCTGACTACAGTAGACTACAAACTACTAAAATCATACCTATCCGAAAGAAAATTTTACATTAAATATGAGGACGCGTTCTCTGATCTTTGGAACATCAGAGGTATATCTACTTTATACAAACGATACCCCTAATACTGATAACACGACAACTGCCACCATTGGGGATGACACTGCACTGATGGCAACTGGAAAAACTGTAGAGCAATCATTAGAAATACTTCAACTTTCTGTAAATAATATAACCACCTAGACTCGTAAATGGCGAATCAAACTTAATGAAGCAAAGTCTACATACATCAACTTTACCAATAAAAAGATTGAAAAAAGACCCCTCATTATTAATGGCATAACTATCGAATCAGCCAACACCGCAAAATACCTGAGCATGACGTTTGGTGCAAAACTTCGTTCGAAGGAGCACATCCAGAAAAAAATAAGAGGAACTTCAATTGAAAACACGAAAAATGTATTGGCTCCTAGGACATCGCTCCGAACTAACAATGCACAATAAGCTAACCCAATACAAACAGGTGTTGCGCCCAATCTGGACATACGGCATCCAATTATGTGGATGTGCTAAAAAACAAAACATCCAACACAAACATAATCCAACGCTATCAAAACAAAATTTTACGTGCCATCGCCAATGCCCCATGGTATGTGTGCAACAGCGAGTTACACCGTGAACTCGGTGTAGAAAGAGTCGACACAATTATTACAAGATATGCTATCTCGCACGAAACACGACTCCAGCATCACATCAACGAGGAAGCATCCATGCTCCTAAACCTACAGAATGACATCAGGCGACTTAAATGGACCAAACCACATTGTTAAAATTCGCGGTTTCTTGTCTGAAGGTTTTAAGGTTGGCAGACCTGCTTTTATAGATATAAGTTTTTAGTTTGACTGATTATCCTTATGTTCTAATGTCGTTATTTCAGTTGTGTTTTGTAAATAATATTTATAACTCTTTATTGCTTTAAATAGAAACAATTTAAACAGTTAAGTGTTTTGTATCAAATTAACAAAACACATAAGCTGTGTAGAATAGACCCGCGAAACAACTGAGGGATCCAGTGGGAGCAACTCATAATAATTCTACATTAATAATTTATTTGTTATAGCAAAACAAATCGTTAGTCTATAAGAACTAGTTTTTGTAAATATTCTAAATTAAAAAAAAAAAAACGAAATTTGAAGAAAATCGTAACTCTACGCTGGCGAAAGAGTTTGCTGATTCTTTACGACGACGTATAACAGAAAGACGAGCAAATATGACTGTAGTTCCAATTTACTTCAAAAATCCAGTTGCCTACCATGCTTCTGCAGTCGTTGAAACGTTTAGTTTACCCCCAAAAGCGTAATTCGAAGGGAAATTAAGGAGTTTAGTTCGCCATTCTCCGTCGAAGCTAATGATAATGAAGTACCCCTTTCTGTTGATGTGGCTGAAAAGCATGTTCAGAGTCAAACTGTTAATGCAGCCAACATGGAAGAGTACACGGCTACTCGAACTCTGACATTACAAGAAGAGCTATAACAAGTTTAATCTCCGCCATGATAAGTATTTGTCCATCGCCCGCTCTAATTCCCTTATGGAAACCATCATAAAGAAGGAGATGACTCCTTATGAAACAGGAGGATCGGTGGGTAGATACTTAACGTTAGCACACAATGCCCTAAGATCTGTAGTGCAGCTTCTACAAGCTTCTACAAGTCTCAGCTTCTACAAGCGTAGAAGCTGAGCGGAACTGCTCCGCCAACAAGACTTTCAAACAAACCAATCCAACAAGACTTGTACTTATTACTTTACGACTCTACTTATTTTCAAATGAATATTTAAAACTCTAAGCATGCTGTTTTACTACTCACTGTTATCAACTTTTATCGAAAAATTCGGGATCCCGTTATACCGGGATCCCGCCTCGTTGAAATTTTTTGATCTCGTCTATACCGAGATCCCGCAAGGGCATGCGGGATCGTAAGCCCTAGATGAAAACCTGGAAATAACTTCCAGGGCTAAGACAATCCAAAGTAATGCTTAGATCTTTTAACCAGAGAAAAACAAAATCTTGCCTGAAACTAAACAGGAACAAGCTTAGAATTCTGACAGGAGTCCTGAAAAGGCACTACAGACTTAGAAAACACCTGAACACCCTAGGCTTAGAGGAAGGTAACAATTGCAGATTCTGTAGCTCAGCGGAGGAAACTCCATAGATCTACTCAAGGACTGCGGAGCACTGGTCGGTAAGAGATGTGCCTTCAGGCCTACTGCTTGAATGGAGAAGAGTTACAATCCTTGAATCCCACTCAGATCTTGAAATCCTATGGGAATCAAGACTAAATGAGGCGCTCTAAATGGGTAAGTACACAACGATTAGAGAAAGAGGTTCAATCGATCTGCAGGGTATTTCATAAATGTCCGGCAAAAAATCTCGGGCGAGTTCTAGAGCCCAAAACATGTAAGAAAGTCCCCATAAAGATGTGTCCGAAAACGCTTCCTAACTGAGGTACAGCCCTTAAAAGGGGGTGGCCTCACACAACATTTTGCTAATATCTCAGACGCAACTAATGATAATTGATTCAAATTTTGTGTCTACTCGTTAATGGTGCCGATCTACCGTTTGTGCCTATTTCTTGATCCTATCGTCTTGATAGCCAATTAGTGGCGGTACATACGGGAAACGACTTTTGTATGTAGAAAGCGTTTTCGGACACATCTTTATGGGGACTTTTTTGTTATTTTCGGCTCTAAAACACGCCCTAGAATTTCCTACATCGTTAATTTCCTACATACGTTAATCTACAATCTCCTTCCACAAGTATTGTATTAGCCCGAATATAAGACGACCCCGATTATAAACGAGTCCAGTTTTTATTGAACAAATTCAAGAGTAGTCAATTTAGACTCAATTATAAGATGACAATTTTTTTTGCAAATATTTAGCAATATACGGATACAACTTGTTTACGTCTACACTAAATTATAAGGATTACACAGTAGAGACTGCTATCCGCACTAGGGCTTCACACGAGATAGGGCGAGAGTTTCAAAAATCTCGTCTCGCTCTCGTCTCGCTTTTACGAGACGAGACGAGACGAGAAAATATCGTTCTCGTATGAAGCCCTAATCCGCACTTTTAATATTGTAGAGAACTTGACAGATAAAACTATGGATATAATTGCGTTGCATAAACCTTGATAGACAAAACAAATGAAAAAAAATTGCTTAAACCTTTAGTTAGACTAACAATAAACTAAAATAAATGGACAAATACCATAATGATTACGGTGAGTGTTTACTACCAGCCAAACAAACAATTTTATAATATCATGACACACATACATCATTAACATGCTAAAATAAATGTCAATTTCAATAACATGATTTCACAAACTAATATCAACTACATACATAATGAATATTAATTATTTTTTTAATTCATTTCTTAATCCACCTACAGAAATATCTCACGGTCCGTTAAACACACACATTTCCAACCGTATCCAATGTTTTTTTATTCCTCTCGCCGTCGTCTAACATGCGCTAAACGACATTTCAACTCTACAACACGATGACACACATAAATGACATAATGGGTGATACATCGATAACAGAATGTCATGAAAGTGAAATTCGATTTTCTAAGGCTTACTAAGTGTAAGGAGGACCAAGGACACTATATTAATCCTCAAGTTCAAGGTTTTACAATAAATTGATTATTAACAAGATTAAATAAATAATACTATATCGAAATTACTTATTATGGACAGGACAATTTGTTAGTGTAAAGTTATTTTTTTTAGATGAGTATGTTTAAAATGAGAGCAATGTGTTGTTTTGTATTTTATTTTGTATTTTGTGTATATTAAATGTGGTCGGTTTTAATAATAAATCGATCATTTTGTGTTGTTTGTTTTGGAGTGTGAATGTTGACCTCGGATTCGTCGCTTCAATAAAAATATGTTTAGCCTCCATTATCCTGTAACCAAGGTAGATGTCGATAAGTGCGCGTCGATATATCCTAATATTAACACTTTTCCACAAACTTCAATACAAAAAATTGTACAATATTTCAAAATAATCCTTGTAAAATTGTTCACATTCCATTTAGATTTTGTTGCAAACTTTTTAATAAATTTTATACAGAAACAAACTGATAGATTTACAATATGTTACAAAGACAGTTAAGTTACTGAAAGTCATCATCATCATCATTCAACCCATCTGAGTCCTCTGCTGGACATAGATTTCCTTTTCGTTCTTCGAATGTCAATATTTTCTTTGTCCACCTGTCATCAGTGATTCTTGCGAGATGCCTTGCCCAGTTCCATTTTAAGTTGGTTATTCGTTCTACTATGTCTGTAACTCTTGTTGTTAGTTTTAACCATTCATTTGTCTCCCTGACCCTTCTGGTCACTTCTTCCATCGATCGTTCTATTGCCCTTTGGACAATTCGTAGTTTATTCACTGCCTTCTTGGTTAACGTTAAAGTTTCGACTGCATAGGTTATAACAGGCAACACGCATTGATCGTAGACTTTTCGTTTTAAACATATTGGATATTGACCTCCTTAACCAACTTAATTTTCCAAAGGCCGCCCACCCTAAGCCTATCCTTCTGGTAATTTCACATGTCTGATTTTCTCTGCAATTTTTGATAGTATGTCCAAGGTATTTGTATGCGTCAACTTCTTCAATTGTTGCATTGCCGATCATTATTGCCCCGCCCAAGACGAGGTTCGTCATAATTTTGGTTTTTGACATATTCATTTTTAGCCTAACTTTTTCGGAGGCATGTTTAAGTTGTTCTAGCATTTTTTGAGTATCTTTTTTATTTATCACAATATCATCTGCGAATCGTAGATGATTGAGCCTTTCTCCTTGGATATTTATACCCTTGTGGTCCCTATCGATTTCTTTCATAATGCTTTCTAATACTGCCGTAAAGAGTTTTGGGGACAGCGCGTCACTTTGTCTGACGCCCCTTTCGATACTGAAGGTTTATGTGTGTAGTCTAACTTTTGATGTGGTATTTGATGTTTGCATATATGTTACTTATATAACGTAACATATTGAAAGTCTCAGGTTCATTAATTGAGAGGTCAACAGTTTCATACTCGAGAAAAATAAGATATCTTGGATTTGTATCAAGTCTTAACACATTGCTGTCCGTTAACGTACGAATTCGTTTTTTCTGGAAGTGGATTTATAATAAAAAAACAACGTATAGCAGTGATTCCGAAAGTGTGTTCCGTGGAACCCTGGGGTTCCGCGAAAAAAATTGGGGCTTCCGCGTGACAATATTTTATCTCATTAAAAAAATAAGAATGGTATTTAATTCTACGGTCTTCGTACAATATGGAATATGGTCTTCATACGGAAGTTAGATGGTTATCACGTGGTAAAATGCTTGCGCCAATATTTGAATTGCGAAGGGAACTGTTGCCGAATTTTATTGGTCATAAATTTGAATTATCAGACAGATTAAGTAATAAGACTTGGCTATCTACACTTGCATACCTTGCTGATATATTTGGAATATTAAACAAATTATGTTTGGCTGTGCAAGGAAAAAAAGTCAACATATTACAGACAAAAGATAAATTGGTTGCCTTTTCAAGGAAGATACAATATTGGATTTCAGCTGTGGAGCAAAATAACTTTCGAGAAGTGGATTTAGATATGGAAATCCATGATGGTATAAAAACACATTTGTCTAGTTTACAGCATACAGCATCACTCAGTGCTTAGTTTCCAAATCTAGAGACTGAAGATAATTACAGCATACAAAATCCATTCAAAATAAAAGAAAAACCAAAACGATTTCATTCCATGGATTATGAATATTTGATTGAATTGAGTTCGGATACACAATTAGAAACCAAATTTCGAACAGTTTGGAACATTCTGGTCAGATGTATTCTATAAATATCCAAATGTATCAAAACAGGCTCTTCGAATTCCATTGCCGTTTGCAACCATTTATTTGTGTGAAGATGGGTTTTCAAAGTACGTTGCGACAAAAATAAGCGAATTCAGTTATCAAACATAACGCCTAATTTTAATAGAATCATTGAATCAAAAAAGCAAGTGTATCCTTAACATTAAAGCTTTTTCATTTTTTTTATTATTTATTACAGGCCAACTAAGGACCACATCAAGATAACTATTTCTTTCTTTTTCCTTCCTCTTCCTCTAACACTCTTAACTTAATTTTCTCAGAATGAGCTTTTATCCTCTCATCTGACCATTTGACACCGTTTTTCTGTTTGATTTAGCTTCCTGAAAACCTCTGAATTTCTTGACTTCTTGTCTGAATTTGTCTCTGTTGAGCAAGGTCTCCTGTCTCTTTGTCTGTTTTCCTGTTCTGGAAGAACGTACGGATCTTCTTTGTCAATATGTCTCCCTTCATTCTCTCTAGATGTCCATAGAGTGTAACACGTCTTTTCCTGATCTCGTCTATTATTTTAGGGCAGAATGAGTACAGTTCCATATTTGGTCTCAAAACCCACTTGCCATCTTTGTTTTTGATTGGACCTAATATTTTTCGAAGAATTCTTCTTTCCATCTTTTCCAAATCTTCCAAATCCAATGAATCCATTTTGTATCCGGTAAAAAGTAGGGTTTCCGACCCATAATCCCTCTATGGATCGATTTCATTTATTTTAATTTATCTTTTATATTTTTGTAAATTATTTCTAAGATGAATTGTTTTTTTTTTTAGTTTTGTTTATTTCAATAAAATCTGAAATACCAAAATAATACTTGTTTCATTTAATATCAGATTTTAAATTTTGAAAAGTTGTTTAAAAAACATTGGCAACAAATTTGGGGGTTCCACGACCAAAATAGTTTGAGAACCACTGACGTATAGGATCCGCTGACGTAGTAGTTATTTTTTATTTAAAATGTTTCCTCCAAGAAAGCCGATTACAGAACTTTCGTCAGTTTTTTGTTTCGTCCTCGAATATTTGAAAGGAACGGAATTGGAAAATCGGTTTCGTTTTCTGGGGTTTGGAGAAATTTTCTTTTGAAATGTCTCGAAATTTTCCTTGGAAAACCAAAATCTTTGGTTTTATTAAAATTTTCCTCGATTTTCTGGAAAACTGCTACTTAGCCTTTGCGAAAGACCATGGAGAACTGGAAAAGTTTGGAGATTTTCCTTATTTTTTGGAAAAATATTTACTAATAGTTTGGGTTAGACCAGGGGTCTCCAAACTTTCCAGCCTTAGGGCCATACTGATTACTCCAGTAAGTTCCGAGGGCCAAAACCATATTATCATTGTTGCCGGTGGTAAAAAGTCCACTGATGAAAATAGTGATGAAAAAAAAAGTACGCAACGTTTAAAAAAGGCTGCAAATCGGACTAAAGCCCGCAAAACGGCAACACAGCATATTATTAATTTTCCTGTCATTATCTGTAATTTCTAGATTAGTCGTAGAGTACGAGCCATGAGGAGTAACGTGACACGACATCTGGTGGACACAAGCGGAAATAGGTAGTACATTCTATCGCTAACAGATGGCTCTAATAGCACGTACAGAATAATCTCGTTGGTTCGAGAAAGTTCTGGTGTCTTCCACTCACTTCTAGATAGCAGTAATTGGAATATATAAGAAGGCTAGTGGCGCAACCACAAGTCAGTTCCTATGACACTGTTGTGAAATAAAATAGTGCGTACCTCCTTAAAACGTATTTGTGCGTGTTTAAGTTTAAGACATCTTTGTAACAGTATTTTGATTTGAATTGTTGCTTTTGTGTGTGATTTAGTAGTATGGAAAAGAAACGAAAAATTGATAGTGAATGCAGAAAATTCAAAGATCAGTGGAACATTCAGTATTTCGTAATTGAGTCCAGTAACAAGGCGCTATGTATGATTTGCAATGAAAGCATAGCCGTTCTCAAAGAATATAACATTAAACGTCATTATGAAACAAAACATTTTCAAAATTACTCCAAATATACAGGAAGTTTGCGGACAGAAAAATTCGAAGCTATGAAGCGCGGATTGAAATCGCAGCAATCTTCATTTACAAAACTCAAAACTGAACAAGAGGCTGCAACTCGTGCCAGCTTTGGTGTGGCTCTTGAAATTGCAAAACGTGGAAAACCATTCACCGATGGAGAAATGATCAAAGAATGCATAATTGCAGTAGCCGAAGAAATGTGCCCTGAAAAGGTAAATTTATTAAAAACTGTCAGTATGTCAGCAAACACTGTGGCTCGAAGGGTAGAAAACATCGCTGAAAATATATCCTCTCAACTGTTCGACAAAAATGGACATGTTGAGTGGTTTTCTTTGGCCTTGGATGAGTCAACGGATGTGTCAGATACTGCTCAGGTGTTGATTTATATTCGAGGAGTAGATAAAAGCTATGAAGTGCACTAAGAACTTCTTGATATGTATAGTATTCAATGGCCATTAATCAAAGAACCTTCGATGGAAAAACTTGAAATGTATTACAACTGATGGAGGCAAAATTGCATGAGTGGGAGAGATAAAGGAATGGTCGCTCTTGTGTCAAAGGCTGTAGAAAATGACGGTGGTTCAAAACCATTAGTCTTACATTGTATCATTCATCAACAGTCTTTGTGCGGAAAATGTTTGGATATGTCTGAAGTTCTGAAACCAGTCATATCAACTGTTAATTTTATCAGATCTTTTGGGCTGAATCACCGACAATTCCGACAATTTATTGGAGAGATTGGAGAAAATGACACCTTATCATACTGCCGTACGTTGGCTTAGTTGTGGGAAAGTCCTTCAGCGCTTTTTTGAACTTCGAGCAGTGATCGAAATTTTTTTGAATGAAAAGCATCGCCCTCTTACTGAATTACAAAACAACGCATGGCTGTGGAAGTTAGCAATCTATGTTGATTTGACAAAACATGTGAACGAACTGAATTTGAGATTGCAAGGAGAAAACCAGCATCTTCCTGATTTATACACTAATATCAAATCATTCCGGAAGAAATTGATACTGTTTCAATCACAACTACGAAGTAAATGTTTTTCACATTTTAAAACATATGAAATATTCAGCTACACCACTGAGACTGAGTTTCCTATCGATTTTGCAATCGAAACTTTGAGTGCTTTGAAAATAAATTTTGATACTCGTTTCTCGGACTTTGATGCCATTGCGAATCAAATTAAGATTTTTCAGAATGCTTTTGATACTGACATTGAAACCCTAGCCCCGGAACTTCAAATGAAAATGATTGATCTACAGTGCAGTGATATAATTAAGAACAAATATCAAAACTCATCTTTGTTGGAATTTTATAAGAGTCTTCCACTGACACAATTTGATAATTTGCATAAATTTGCTCGTGGGCTGTTTTCTGTTTTTGGTACTACTTATTTGTGTGAGAAGACCTTCTCCAAAATGAAGTACACAAAAAATGTTTACAGATCTAAATTAACTGATGAGCATCTTAAATCTTTTTTAATAATTGGTTTGGTACAAGTAAAATTAGTCCACAACTACAAACTATTGTCAGTGGAAAATCTCAATTACATAAATCTCATTAGTATATCATATGTCATTATGCTTGTTATAAGTTATGTTTTTATTTAAAATGTATAAAATATTAGTTGGATTCATTTCAATAATTTGTTGGTTATTATATACTGAAGTTAAATTTTCTGCATATTATACATGTCTTTACTCATTACAATTCTGTGTTTCTTTATCCAACTTATCATAAAAACAATAACAATAAGCCTACAACAATGTTATGAGTAGTTAGCCCATGACCATATCAATGTAGATGTCATATTAATAATTATTCAACATAAAATTAGAATACTTCAGTAAACTAAATTTAATTTGCTATAAAAAATATGTTCTCTAAAAGGAGTTTTCAAGTATGCTAGCTCTCCGCGGGCCGGACAAAATCTGTCCGCGGGCCGGATGTGGCCCTCGGGCCGTAGTTTGGAGACCCGTGGGTTAGACCAAACTATTGTGGTGCGCCAACTATTTTCATTTGCGAACCAATATTTTCTGTAAAATGTTATCGCGCCCCTTGGATAGAAAGAAGTAAAGTAAATATTGTAATTCCCAAACAGTTCTATCAACATCTCCACAAAACTTGAAACAAATCCCCACATTAGCTTTTGAGAAAATTAAGTTTGAATTTCAATGTTTACAAATATGATTTTCAAAGTGGAATTTACAAAACACTGCAATATTTGCTGAAAATAATCTTTAAAAATTGGGAAAAGTTACTTGCTTGAAGCTACTGAATATTCCAGAACAGTTCTACAAACATCTCCACGAAAATTTAAAACTAATCCCCAAATTAGTTTTTGTCAAAAATTATGTTGGAAAATATCAAAGTTTTTAAATTTCTTTATATTTACATTTAACTATGTACTGCTACCCAATATTTACACAAGAAATTCTTTAAATTTTTATGAATTCGGCGACCCAATCTCAAAAAGATTCTCTATCGACCCCTCTGGGGTATATAGGAACATAAGATGTTATTGTAAAATTTGAAGTTTGATTGATTTTGCTCGCTTGATTTTGGACCAGTGGAGTTTATACAAGATTTTCAGATTATGGATCAAACCTTGAGAAACTACATAAGTTATTGGAAGGTTTCGAGTTTCCCGTAGATTTTCGGCGAAATCAATTGGATCAGACAAATTTGGAGCAGACATGGGGCACTGAAGAAATTGTAGGAAACTTCAAGCCTTATTTGTGAAAAAACTACGGCTATATCTTTGGACCGAACCTTGCGGAGCTGAAGAATTTACCGAAAAAATTCGACTTTTCGCAATTGTTGGACGGAAAACCGCGAAACCAAAAAGAAATTGGGTTTTGGGAACTGTTTACAGTCAGATTTTAGATTTCGATCCCGACTAAATCAACAGAAAATCCTCCGTCGAAAAGACTGTATAAAGACCCTTGGAAAAACTCGATTGGATTTTGAAAATTTGACTTATTTCTTTGCCTTTTGTAAAACTAGTTCAGGCAGTATTTTCAACCGGAAATTTGTCCGATTATCCTTGGACAACCCTTTTGTATTTTTCACATTTATACAGGCAAAACATGCGGCAAAAATTGAAGGGATTATTCCCTGGCCTATTCTAAGAAAATTTTGTCTTATGGTGATTTCTGAAAAACTCTTTATTTCGAAGATATAGGGTAAACAAAATATGTGACAATAACAACGTAAGTAAAGTTGCTCACTCTACAATAAATGTTCGAAATGACTTCCTCCAGCCTGGATAGAAATATTCAATCTCCTCGTCGTGCCGAAGTGCCGTAGTGCCGAACTGTTTCAAACACACCAGGGTTGTTTCTAATTGAGTTACACCCAGAAATTATCCGATTTCGCAATTCGTCCAAATTCTCCACTGGAGTAGCGTAAACTAATGACTTCAGATAGCGCCATAAGAAATAATCCAGGTGGTTTAAGTCTGGGGATCGATCAGGCCATGCGTGTGACCCACCTCGACCTATCCAGCGAACTCCGTATGTTGTCAAAAAATCACGAGCAACCAAACTGAAATGTAGTGGTGCACCATCGTGCATAAACCACATTGCAATTCTTTTCGCCATCCTGCGGAAACTCGGGCTGTGTTTTTTCCAAAAAGTCTTTTCAAAAAAGTTTTCCAAAAGTTTCAGTAAGTCTTGCTGGTAGAAATACCGGTCCAATTAGATAGACACTCACCATTTCAATCCAAACATTCAAGGAGAACTGATGTTGAAATTAGTCTTCACATACCTAATGGATTTTCATCTGCCTACACGTGGTTGTTATGAAAATTCCTTATTGCATTTCTTGAAAAACTGGCTTCATCGGTGAAGAAATTGAGGGATTGAAATAATGTTTGCGAAAGCCATTAACATAACGAAATACGTGATAATCAGCTGTGGTAAGGATACAACTAATTGCTCTTAAGAATTTTCCAAACTGTACAATGACTTACTTGCAAGGTATTGTCAATTTGTCGCGTAGAAGTACTTGGATCTGCCTCTATCATGTCCAGCACATTCTGTTCCAGTTTTACCGTTCTTAATGTCATTAATCTTCTTGGGCCTTGGGACTTCACTAATTTTATTAAAGACACGTTAAACAGCCAAACTTCATTCAATATAAAAAAATACGACCGACACAGGTGATGACCACTGACGAGATGTTTGCAGATGTACCACTTGTTCGTTAGTAGATAAAACAGCCGTTCCAAGTTATCGTCAACATTTTTTTGTATAATCTTTATAAATTCATTAATTTTTTTGTACTTGATAAACTAATTGGCGTATGCCATACTTTTATTTACATTAACGATTTCAACAAATATCGAATACGGTTATCGCAAAATTTGTTCACCCTGTATCTTCGAAACAAGAGGTTTTTCAGAAATTTTCATAGGACAAAATATTCCTAGAATAGGACAAGGTATAACCCCTTGATTCTTTGTCGCATGTTTACCAACACCCTGTATACAAACTCTTTTTTATTAATTATTAAAAAAAATGTGTCGGCTCCTGGCGATGTAAATCTATGTAATCGCGCGGCCTGTATAGTGCTAAGTTTCTTGTCTAGTCATATTTTATATAAAACTTATTAGAAATATAGAAAGTACATAATTTCAGCCAGAAGATATTTGAATTAGTTTTGTATTCAGTTTAATATAGATTGAAGACAATAGAAAAAAACGATTTACTTGTTTTTGAAGAAATATTGAAATGGATTCACGTGTAATTGTAATCATATACTCAGTCGATTAAAGTAAGTATATAGTTGTTTGGTAGGCGTATATTTGTAGAAGCAGTCTTGAAGACAATGGCAAGACCATTTATTACTCTGCACATATCGGTTTTGATTGTATCTGCGGCGAACTAATACATAAATACTGGAAGCGCTTTCGGTCTGCGGTGAAATATCCTGAGAGAGTGTAGTCGCTGGGCGTCCGTCTGTTCGAGAGCTGGAGGGCCACTCCGAACGGCATCATCAACCGATGACCGCATGACACTCGGTAGTTGAGCTACATATTGATATAATCCAGTTTATCTAACATGCACATCGGCGCTGCATTGTTTCAGCATCATTGTTGCATTGCGTCGGGTGGTACGTACGTGCGGCGGTCAGCTTGCAGAACAATGAGTCCCATTAACATCAAACTCGATAATCTGTTAAAATACTACTCTAGTATACTGATACCAGTCGGAGGGAATTAGATTTTGCGTCACTGACTTAATAAATCTATACACACACACATTTCGGACAATCTAAATTCAATCACAGAACATTCCATTATCGAGTGGCAACATTCAATATGATATTACTGTTGTAAAACGTGAAACACGCAAAACCGACTCGGCCCTCACTACACTGCAATATCATCATTTAACAAAGCAACTATATTTAATTATACTAAAAATGTTTAGTTATACTATCACGTCGAATCCTGCACGTCTAGTAAGCTTCCACGTTTCAACAATAGATTATAAAAACAAAAAACAAGTGACAACATAATGGTAATAGTGACAAAAAAGTGATTAATTCTGTTAACACTAAACTATCTTTTAAACTGGTTTAAACTTAAACTAAAGATGTCAAATGCTGAAAATGATTATTGTACGTTGTCATTAATCTTACCATCGCTTATTTATTACTGCAAATGTAAAAGGTAGCTTTAAATTATTAGCCAACATTTGGAAAAATGGTTTATGTAGTTTTCTTATGCAAAAATCGTTGTGGATTGATTTAAGAAACCATTTTTTTTTTTTGGTGTGTAATCTAGGAAAAATGTCGAGGATATATTTAAAATTTATTCTATTAAAACATCAGCGTTCTCCTATAAAATGCAGGAAAAGTGACCGATAAGATCGAATAATTTCGTGTAAAAAGTTATAAATTGCAGGAAGGCCTTTGTCAACATAAAAACTGTGAACATCGGAATAAATCGAGAAAGGTCCACAAAGAAGCGGAGAGAAAGAGGGAAAAGTAACTTAAAGTGATTTTCGCAAAGAAAAATCGAATATATAATATTTTTATGGCGGATTTCAAGTGAAAAGAGTCGTGATCTATAGATGTATAATAATATAAAGAGGGCACTTTATCGGACCTGGCCACATATACATATGCAGGGTAGATGTAATTTTATATGACACATTATGTATTAAAAGCGGGCTCGCCGTGCGGAAAATTGCCTATAAGTGTCAATATATCAGTTTAAAAGACTCTCGCATTCGTTATATAAATGCGCACGAAGAAAGGCAACAGGGACTCGAAAACGATATTTTATGCACATGATTTCTGAGGAACATATTTCCTCACCCTCATCATATAATCTTATATAGTTTTTTTTATCTTACTTATTATCATTGGAAGCAGAGAAATAACTTTTCGAGTCGAATTCATCACAATAGAAAAGGGATCATCATTTATTCACGTTTTCTATTTACATAAACTGAAAATAAGATAATAGAATTTTTGAGTAAATGATATTTATGGAATCTAAAGGATTCTAAATCTATATCCAAGAATTGTTTTTTTTTTTGTTGTTGCATGTTTGTCTAAATTTACTTTTATTTTAATTAATTATGAATTTTTTTAAACTTCATAGATACACCTAGACACACACACTAGCGCCTTATATACAAAATTGTCTAATTCAGACAATAGAACAGATTGACTTAAAACTATAAATTTATAGATCTAGTTTACAAACTTACTTATAATTGATTCCCCAAAACCTACAATATCTAGTTGAAGCTGTGCTAGACAGAACTAGATAGACGAGGCTAGACAAAAAATAATGGACGACCAGACTGCCTAAAGCCCATACTGTTAGGAAGGCAGTATAATACAAATAGGAAATAAACTATCTGAGTATAACACTAAATATCAAACTCAAGCACGCTGAAGAAGTGGTATGAAAAGCCAAAAGCGCAAGTGGTGCGCAGAAATCTGGCTGGGAAAACGTGATTTTGTAACCACGCACGCAATTCTGCGATGAATATACACCATAATAGTGAGACCTGCGAGCACTTACGGGGCAGTTGCGTGGATAAGTAGAACCAAGCTGGTCTCTATGAAGAAGCAGCATGAGAAGGTTCAAAGATGCGCGTGTCTGCATCTCGAGGGCGATGGAGTTATGCCCGACAGCAGCAATAGACCTGCGGCTGTACCGGACGCCATTGCACCTTATCGTGGAGAGGGCCGCCAGATCGTCGATTGTAAGGTTCAGCAGGGAAGGAAAAGGCAAACAGCCTCGCTGCAAAGATCCCCTCTTTGAAAGTACCAAAAGACCAAATGGTATGCAAATACCATTTCGAGAAAAACAACACAGCAATGTGTAACAGTTAAACCGAATAGAGCGACGAATCCTCAGCATACCACATTGAGCAAAGTGCCATCAAATGGTGTATAGATGGTTCGAAGATTGGGTAAGACAAGGAAAGGTACTGGTACAGGAGTATTTGGACCCCGTACGATTCCGAAACATGGGAATCTAACCAAGTATCTTCCAAGCAGAGGTACATACAATCGAAAGATGTACACAATTTTACCTCGACAGGAAATATCGCAAAAAACGAATTGCTATCCTGTTAGATAGAATAGAAGCCATCTAGGCCATTACGTCATACACCATCGGATCCAAACTGATATGGGACTGTGTGGGAAAGCTAAACAAGCTCGGCAGAGAAAATAAAGTAACCCTATTGGGCACTGGGATACACTGGGTATAGATGGAAACAAAGAAGCCGATCACCTAGCAAACAAGGGATCCAGTAATCCCTTTATAGGTCCCAAAAATTTAGATTAAAAAATTAGAAAACAATGGTGTGAAAACTTGGAAGAAACTTTCAGGGCTAAGATAATCCAAAGTATTTCTGTGATCTTTTAACCAGAAAAGAACAAAAGCTTGCCTGAAACTAAACAGGAACAAGCTTAGAATTCTGACAGGAGTCCTGATGGGACACTGCAGACTTAGAAAACACCACAAGGCCCTAGGCCTAGAAGAAGATGACAGAGCACTGCTTCGCAAGAGACAAATGTAGGTACCTTGTGACCCACTGCTTGAACGCAGAGAAGTTGCAGTCAGTGAATCCCACCCAGAACCTGAAATTCCTAAAGGAACCAGGACTAGAGGAGGCGCTCTAAATGAGTAAGTATTGCCTACCCTGAATGAATGCAAAATATGCGGTACCGGGGTGGCGCATAATAAAAAGCCAAGGTGGAATAGGGAGTTTAGCGGAATAGGGAGCTTCCCCTGAACCACTTATAAATGAGTAAGTATACCAACGATTAGAGGAAGAGGATGTACAATAGATCTATGAAGGCCGCAGTACAAATCACCATCGAAACCTATAAATCTACTATGTAAAAATCTAGACTAGACAAAACAAAACTTTTTCTTTATTATCTTCTTCCTTTTATGAGAGCAGGAACACCCTGGAGCCGCTAATCGCATTACTGAAGGGTGTCTGTTTGAAATCTTCTACCCGATAGGTAGAGGAATATACTTTATGTGGCGTCTCTTAATCTGTCGTCTTTTTCCTTTTGTATCAATTATGTCTTGTATCATTAGGTGATGTATCAATATGTTTTATTTACGTTGTTCCAGTTTTTTTGTGTCCATAGCATATAGTTCGTTATTACTGTTCGTTCTAGCAGTCCGTCTTTCATAATCAATGAGTTCCCAATCTGTCGCATGTACTTAATGTGTGCAATACGCTGTTGTCCTCTTCACACTAGTCACAGTAGTCTTTGAAGCATCCATATCCTGTAAGTATCTATGACAGGTAGTAGTAAAGTTCACCATGTTTTCTGTTTGCTTATTTTTTTTCTCTGTTTATTTAAATCTAGTCCATTCTCTCTTTTCTGTAAGCTCTCATTTTCGTTGCCATTCCCGGTAAGTTTATTGCCTTGCTGTTGTTTTTACGACTTGGTTTGGATCTGATATGTAGCAGATCTTGCGATCTTGTTCAGTCAATTCAATAGGGACAATACGAGACCTCAATCTCTGGACACAATCATGTATATACTACACACCCATTAGCCATTTTCCTTTGTACCTTAGGCAGTTGCTGCTTCCTTTTCTCAGTCAAAGTGAGTATTTCACTGAAGTAAGCAGTCTTCGTTTACTGCTCTTTGGATCTTCGACATTTGGCAATAGTTGTTGTGTCGCAGTTGAAACCTTTTTTATGTGTTCTGCAAAACTCAATCCTCCTCCATAACAATTCCTGGGTATTTTTCCCATTCCTTAGGTTTGATCCTGGAATCCAGAATCACTTGAATGATCCGGGTGCATGTTTTCTTTTCCTACTTAGGACCGCGGCCTCTCTCTGGAGCAAGTTTTAGCCTCCCTTACTTTCCATCCATTTATTTATTTTTTTGGCCGATAGCTTCCCTTTCTGTAGGTTCCCTGGCTCGTCTGCATATGCTAATGTGGTTACACCTTCGAGTTGTATGAGGTTGAGCACTCCATCATACATTAGGTTCCAGAGTGTGGGGCCCAAAACTGTTCCTGGGGACACCACTGGTGACGCGGTATTTTCGTGTTGTGTTCTTTGTTTCATATCTTCAGCGTCGTAGCTAGGGGCTAGCCAGACGGGCGGCTGCCGGGGTCGCAACCCTCAGGGGGGCGCATTTTGCCTACGTAAAGTTGTAAAAGATTTTATAATGCCTTAATTAACAAACTCGAATTGTATTATAATAGTAAGAACTAATTCTAAGCTTAAATGTCTACATAATTCGAATTGCCCTTGCAAAGTTATTTGTTATTTCTCTTCTAGAAAGTAAGTCTCGAGGGCGCAAAATTGAAATCTTACCAGTGGCGCTCACGACCCTAGCTACGACCCTGCATATATTATAGTCCAATTGTTTAGGTAGCTTCTAATCATCCGGTGGAGATATGGAGACAAGCCTTTTCCAGTAAGTTTCGCCATGGTGTGTTACCAGGACCCGGAGTTAAGGTATTCTTCACGTTTGACTTAGCAATTATTTGTCGGTTCTGTCCAGTTCTAGCATTTACCTTCTCAACAATCTCTAAAATTGCCATTATCGTATAGATAGTAGATCGACCTTTTCTAAATCTCTTCTTGGAGCTTTCAGCTCATTTTTAATCCGCATCAATAACAACTGTTCTAAATCTTTTCCCATTGATCTAGTAGGCATAGTGGCTTGTACGACGTTAGTTCTACCACTGGCTTTCCTCTTTTTCTTAAAAGTACTAGTCTTGCTTTCTTCCAGATCTCTAGTAAGGTTCCAGAGCTAATATTTTCATTCGTGACAGACGGAACATTCTGTGGATCTTGTTGCAGATCCTGGAGCTCTGCCATTACAGAGTTGATTGTTAGCAATTTTCAATTCTTCTTATGTGAATTCTTCAATATTATCGACTGTTGGCTGTGGTACTATGGTGTCGTGTGTTGGAAAAAGAACTCCCACTACCTCGTGTATATTATGCGCTGGAAGCTGGAGGAGTGGTGGTCATATTTTAAGGAGTCTTTGTGCAACCCTGTAGGTATCTTTACAGACATCCTCGTTAATATCTTTTCACAGCTTAGCCCAATGCTCATTTCTGGATTTGATATTTTTTTTGTTTTTAGTTCTTTTTTGTAGCCATGCACTTTTCTTGTAGGCTAGCAAGCATTTCGTTTTGTCGATTTCTTGCTCGTTCTTCTCGGAATCTTCTTCTCTTTCTCAGGCACTCTGTCCTAGTACGTGCAATGTCGCATTCCACCAACAGAGGTCTGTTTTCTACCTAAAAATGTTTTTTTCCTGGGCTTAGATGCATCATATGTTTCTTTTTTAATTATTACCTATGTTGTCCCTGTTAGGCATCTCAGGTATCCATTGTCTGTTGAATTTTCTTAACTTCTTCAGATTCCATCCAGTTTTCTTTGCTTGATGTTGCCGGGTAATATTTATAGTCACTAAGGGATTCTCGGTGGAGCACTTTCCATTCTGTAATTCTGTCCTGTAGTTCTGTTCGAGTGTTGTGTGTCCTGAATGTCAGATTACACAGACAAGACTAGACAGGCAAGTCTAGACAGAGAAGACTAGACAGACAAGACCAGACAGACAAGACTAGACAGACAAGACTAGATAGACAAGACTAGACAGACAAGACTAGACAGACAAAACTAGACAGATAAGACTAGACAGACAAGACTAGACAGACAAGACAAGACAGACAAGACTAGAGAGACAAAACTAGACAGGTAAAACTAGACAGACAAGACTAGACAGACAAGATTAAACAGTCAAGAATAGCCAAACAAGACTTAACAGTCAAGACTAGACAGACAAGACTAGAGTGACAAGACTAGACAGATAAAACTAGACAGACAAGAGTAGACAGTCAAGAATAGCCAGACCAGACTAAACAGACAAGACTAGACAGACTCAACTAGACAGACCTGATTAGACATACAAGACTAGATTGATGAGGCTAGACAGACAAGACCAGACAGGCTAGACAATGAAGACAAGACTAGACAGACAAAACTAGACAGACAAGACTAGACAGACAAGAATAGACATACAAGACTAGATGGACAAGACTAGACAGACAAGAGTAGACAGACAAGACTAGGCAGACAAGACTTGACAGACAAGACTAAACAGACAAGAGTAGACAGACAAGGGTAGACAGACAAGACTATATAGATAAGACTAGACAGACAAGACTAAAGAGACAAGACTAGAGAGACAAGATTAGACAGACAAGATCAGACAGTTAATATTATATAGACAAGATTAGACAGACAATACTACACATACAAGACCAGACAGGCGGGATTAAACCAACTAAACTAGATAGACAAGACTAGATAAACAAGACTAGACACACAAAGCTAGATGGACAAAACTGACAGACAAGATTAGACTAACAAAACTATACAGACAGAGTACTAAACAAACAAGACTAGGCAGACAAGCCTATAGGAACTAAACTACATAAACAAGACTAAACACACAAAGCTGTACAGACAAGTCTAGACACACAAGATTGGATGGTGAATAATCAAAATTAGACTAAATTAACTGATTTAAAAAAAAAATTGTATATTTTCATTTAGCCCTTAATTATTAATAAAATATAAAAACAATTCTGTCAACATTTCTATGTTTTGGGTGCTCCATAAGCGTCTGGCATCCTCTCAATTGTATACCGATGTTGAGAAACATACATAATTGGAACCCCGGGAATCTTCCGGATCCTTCTCTTCAAATCTCTATCATTGGTAGCAACAATGTAACACTTGTGCTGCGTTACTCGTTGCACTAAACAGTCGTCAGCATAAGTTCCCTTGTGTTGACATGTGATCCGCTCAAACCGTGGGTCTTTAATAATCTTTAAAGCCACTTTATATTTTTGTCCTAATTTTTCTAACTCAGCTAAAACACAATCGGTTATATAAGGAATGCATTTGGCATATAAACAATCCATCATGTTTTGTATAATGTCCAATTTGTTTTTGATGGAGAAGTTTATGAAATTTGTGTCGATGAGGATGTGGTAGGGTGGTCCGAGTTGTGTGTTATATTGGAAGAAGAGTGCGGAGCTTTGTTGGGGGGCTTCGTGCACTTTCAAAGCGTGTGGGTCTTCCGCTTTCTTTTTCTTGGGGGCCTTTCGAAGAGATTCCTTGATTCTCGAATCACTGAGGCTTATCATTTTCTTCATCTTCCCATATCGTTTCTCGACAATTTTTCTTGTCTTCTTCGTTTTACCCTAAAAGAAATAAAATTAATATTTTTAAATTTATATTTTTCTAAAGATTTACCATTTTCGTTTGTGTTTATTATCAAGAAAAAACGTGAAAATTGTGGGTTATGTTATTCTGATGTCAAAAAGTCAGAGTAACCAACAATATAAAATTATAAATGTAATTTATCTACCAAATGTTGTAACTTGAAACTAACTTCATGCTAGATAATTCAAGTTTTTTTATATTATTTATATTTGAAAATAAAAATTCATGAACAACAAATATTATTTTTCATTTCTAAATCTAGATTAGCCGTAGATTCATATAAAACAAGCTATAAATGAATTTATTATTCATTGATGTTTCTAGTCTTGTATATTCAATCTGTGCTTCTATTAGTCTCGTCTTCTTGTCTATATATAGTCTTGATCAGTGGTTCCCAAAGTTGACTAGACTGCGACTCACCTAACAAGAAGTTCCAAATTTGGGACTCACCTCTTAGTATTCATGAAGGTTCCTCAACTATATGAAAGAAGGACTGTTCAAACAAAAAAATATTCAGTTTTGATCCAAAGTGTTAATATTTAAATTCAAGGAGTGCTATTTTTTAATGAGAAGAATGCATTTATTTCCTTTTTTGTTATTATAGCCTTAGCATCAACTTCAATTTTAGTTACTTTTAAACACATAGGTTTAGCTTAATCAAACAGGTAAGGATAGTTATCAGCAACTGAGAGCCAGAATTTCGTTAACTGCTTACGGTTGAAACTATTGTACAGTGATGTTTCTTCTTCATTCGATTTTGTTAACATTTTAGTTAAGTAATCTTGAAATGTGTTACAAATCCAATTCATCGTGTCGAGGTTTTTCGTCTCTTCCTCGAAGTAGGCGTCAAAGTTATTTTTATCAGTGAAAGAAGAGTGGAAATTGCAGACCATACAGTTAAATTTGGCTGTACTTGGTTGGTTTTGTAGAATAAAAGTTTCAAGAGTTGTCTTCCGCAACATGTTCTACAACCCAAGTTTTTTCACGAACGCTCGAATTTTATCCGTAACTTCAAAAATGTGGGATTCGTTTGAACCTTGCAAAAACAAATTTAATTCATTTATCTTTGGAAAAATATCCGCCAAGTATGTGAGCTTGAGAATTAATTCTTCGTCTAGTAGAGATTCAACATATTCAGTTTTTCCTTCCAAGTAAATTGCAACTGCATGATTCCACTAATCGTGTCAGTAGACTTTGCCCCTGCTTAGCGAACGCACTTCTGTATGTAGAAGAAGCGATGTATGAAGACTACCCATCTCTTCACAGGCTTTGAAATAAACGTGTTTGTAAGGGTTTTAATTTAATATAATTCACAATTTTCACAGCAGTAAGTACTGTTTTGAAATCCTATGGTAATGTTTTTGAAACCATTACTTCCCTGTGAAGGCTACAGTGTGTCCACAAAACAAAAGGAATTTGTTCAAGAACCGCACTGTTATATTTGTGACCACACTGCTATTTTCCCTCACATAGCCCGCGCACCGTCAGTAGGGTTTTTCGGGTCCGGGTACCCGGACCCGGAATAGACGAGTCTAAGGGTAAATACCCGATACCCGATTTAAGACTCGACGAGTCTCAGGTCTTGAATGTTTGGCATTGTCTAGTACACCGCGTCGTAAAGAAGATCGACGATTTAGCATTATACTTGATGAATAGACGAGTATGAAAATTCGAATAAATCTAAATATCAATTTGCATGGAATTTACTCTGAGGTGTATAATCTGGGTTTAATGAGAATTTTTAACTCATGTACTGCTATACTACTATATTAGTCGAAAAAGTAGAACAACACTTAAACACATTTAATATAAAATTAAGAAAACATATAGTTGGTTCAACCGGTGGGCGACGGTGCATGTGTAGTGATGAAATTTGGACGAGAATCTTCTAGTCTTTATAATTTCTGTTTGCAACATACTTATCTGTTTGTGATGTAGTATATAAAAAGAAAAATATTACCGGCTTGCAAGATGAAGATGACCATGGTCTAAATTCTAGATGGTATTGATGACGATCAAGATGAAAATTATCATTCTGACGAGAGCGTCTATGATGTCGAAGAATACGGACAAGTTGAATTAACTTTAAACAATTTAGAAGGGAATTCATCCATTTGCCTTCCGCTCTTAGCCTCTTGTGGAGTTTTGTTTTATTTACCTATTTACCATAACATTCTCCTTGTTTATCTAAGTCCCACTTAACTTAATCGGCAAGTTCGTACAGTATCGCTTGCTTTACCATATGCGTGAACATGAAAAATCCTTTAGTGTTTTTGTTTAAATTGCGAGACAGATTAGACCCGGACCCGGACCCGAAAAATCGGTCTCGACTCGACTCGGACTCGCCGAGTCTAAAAAGACCGGGTATTCCCAAACCCTAACCGTCAGTACATATGCCGAAACAACCTTTTTCTTTCGTATTAGAATCAATTGCATTTAAAATCTCTACGGCCGTTCCACGACTAATTGGTTTGCAGAACAAGAAAGTTTGCAAAACAAGGAGATGAGATAAACCTTGCACGTCGGTAGATTCATCTAGTTGCAGTGCATAATATTTACTACCAACTACCCTTTGGATTAATTCATCCTGTGCCCATTTAGCCTTCTCGTCAATTCTTCGTGCAACAGTATTATTGGACAGTGGTATGCGCTCGATTTCCTTTACTTCTTTTCCTACAGACATCCCTCCAATAGCATCTTAAATCGATGGTAAGACTAAATCTTTGCCAATGGTATGACACTTACATGCTTACAGAGCCCGTTGGTCCGTTTGGTCGATTTGTCGTCCTATTTTTCGAGGACCATCCAATATTCCCTCACGACACACCCGTGGGTCGCGACCCATACTTTGGGAACTACTGATCTAGATTAAGCTTCTTTGAAACTGAACTATTAAATTGATAGAGTCAATCTAATTTGTTTTTAGTCTATTTGTATCTGCCTATATCTAGTCTAGCTAATACACACACGGTCTTCTCACTGCTACGGCAATAAAAAACAAGACGGATATAATTGTAATAAGTGAACCAAATAAAAAAAATGTAAGTAGCAGCGATTGGTTCCGCGACGAGAGAAAAGACACCGCCATTAGGATGATCATGGACAAGACGAAAATGCCTATAAGATCAGGAAGCGGTACAGGGTTTGTATGGGCGGAATTGGAACACTTCACCGTGTATAACTGTTTTTCACCAAATCAACACAATATATAATAATAATAATCATCAATAGTCCGGCTGGCGGAGGAACTCGGGGCGCTAAGCCATGACATTAGAGACCAAAATAAAATAAAAAACCTAAGGTCATAGCAGGGGATTTCAACGCTAAGTCTCCTTACTGGGGTTGTCCCCTAATAGACAACAGAGAGGATATCATTATGGATTGGGCAACGGAGCAGGACGTAGTTTTGTTGAACCAAGGGAAACTAGTTAGGGGAAATTCGCGAGGAAACAGGATCCATTGTCAGAGGAAATATCCAACCTGAGGGTCTCGTGCGTTGCTGCTAGAAGGAAATGCCAACGACAAAAACTAAAAAAAGACCTTGATGAAAAGCTCAAAACCCTAACGGACCTATATAGAATCAGGTAAAGAGAACTGAGACAAGGAATAGCCAAAGTAAAAGAATCTCATTGAAAAAATCTTTGCGAGGACCTAGACAATGACATATGGGGAGATGCCATCCAGCTATGCAAGAAAAAACTCAAAGTGCTACCGCCAGCAAACACACAAATGCCAATGCATGATCTGGAGCGGGTTATAGATGTACTGTTTCCACAACCTTTTGCCTGGGAAAAACCAGAGGTTAATAAGATACCGCTATTTACCCAGGAGGAACTCACCAAAGCAACAGACCGGATCCACAACTCCAGGCCTAGATGGTAACACGCCTAACATAGCGGTTATTAAAATCGCAGCTCTCGATCAAACAAAATTTGTCCAAGATGTAATGAATGCAGAACTAAGTGCCGGAAGCTTTCCCAAGAAATTGAGTGCGCAAGGCTTGTCCTGTTCGGCAAGGGTGACAAACCGTTAGGTTAGGTTAGGTTTTATCATTACCTCATCGTTAGACCGCTGGGTATCCGGGATACGCCGGGGAAGCTGCTACAGCAGCTCTTTGTGGACAGACTTAATAAGATAAACTAAAAATAAGACTTAAGATATTAAGGATTTGAGGCAGGCATCGGATTGTCCAGGAGACACTTTGGATTCATAGATGGCAGATCCACTATCAGCGCAATATATGTTTTCCAAAAACTTGCAAAAGAAGTTAGAAGTGGCACCTAGAGGACAAAGAAGATATTTGCACTAATTACATTTGACGTTAGAAATGCTTTAAACAGTGCTACTTGGAAAGTAATAATGAAGGAATTAACCAAAAGAATAGGTTTTTTACGCCTTACCCCCTCGCATGGTAAGAAGCTACTTCCATAACAGAACACTGCTGCTACACAGGCATTTTATTACATGGAGTTTCGATAGATAGAGAACTGGGTAGCTGGGTCCCACAAAAGGTTCAGTCTTAGGCACTACTTTGTGGAACACCCTATACGATGGCGTCCCCAAACTTCCGAAAGGTGCGACACTCATTAGCTTCGGGGACGACCTGGCGCTCATGGTCTCATCAAAAACGGAACCCATGCTAATGCTAACGGCAAACCGCACAATTCGCCAAGTAATCGATTGGATGGCATCTAACAACCTGAGCCTTGCGAACGAAAAGTGTGAAGTACTGTTACTAAGCGGCTTAAGGAGACTCAACGCTATAAAGTTAAAAGTGATAAAGCCCAAAGAACTATATCACATACCTCAGTGTAGTCATAAACCAGATCCTTTCCTTGGGACAACACCTCACGAAGGCAGCAGCCAAAGACATGAAGGTAACGGCGACAGTGGACAGAATAATGCCCAATGTAGGTGGGTCGAAAAGCTTCTAAAGTAAGCTCCTTGATGTGGTCATATAATCCACCATGCCATATGCTGCCCCAAAATGTGCTAAAAACATGTCAGTAGAAAGCTATGTTTACAAACTAGCGAGAATTCAAAGAAAAATTGCAATTAGAATCTTTAGCACATACAAGACGGTATATCGGGGGAAGCAGCTTTGGTAAAGCGTTGGTATAGCCTCCATACAGCTCCTGGTAAAGGAGAGAGGCTAACTACATGAGTCCGGATGTTATAGGCAATCTAGAATTTCCGCTAGAAGGAACCTCCTATCAGATTGGCAACAAAAATGGTGAGAGTCCGAAAAAGGTCAAGGACGAAGTTGATCATGCCAGACTTCACCTTATGGGTCAACAGGAAACATGGTGAGACTAACTTTTCGCTAACCAAGTTCCTCACAGGGCATGCGTGCTTCCGCGTCTAGTTAAAACAAATCTGCCGCCGCAGATGACCTATATGTGAATGCTGTGGCAAAGTGGACTCTGGAAGGCACACAGTATTTGACTGCTGGAGATGGGAAGCAGAAAGGGACTAGCTAATAGCCAATATGGAGATGCCTTTTAACGTAAGAACGGTAATGCGATACATGCTGCAAAATGAAGAGAATTGGGATAGGGTGACCAGATTCGTTAAATTCATTATTTCCTCCAAGGAAAACGACGAAAAACTGAGACGCAATAGAAAGATACACCTGTAAGCCCATATAAGTTGAATCAACAACCATATTAACTACAACAACCACACGCTGAAGATATGCTACCTGCGGTTTCGGCGTGATTGGAGATGTTCGTAGGACCACTTGTCTGTTCAGTATTCAGCTGCCAGCTATGTCAGTAAACTAAGAGAAAGAATAGTGAATGTAATACTAGATACAAAGTTGAAAAAAAATTCAACTTTGTATAATAGTTGTAACACTAAGTAACACTTAGTCTAATTATCTAGGTATAATTTGTTGAAAATTGTGCTATAAAAAGGGATTAACTATATAAGTTTTAACTACTATTGTACTAATCCTCCGTTTCCAGAGATTTATTAAAATGGTACTATACTCGAACCGACGAGAATGCAGCTGTACTGCGCCGAGGTATGAGGGGCAAGGGACGCGCATCTTATATAAGATAAACTTAACTCATATGAGTTAAGAATTATGTTTTTTCAATGTTTTTTGTTTAGTGACGCAAGTTTGTTGTCGTAGTTACAACAAACAGAAATCGTTTAATAATGAAACTCTATTTTATTTACTTTATTACTATTATTGGACTTTTACGCACGATTTGGATACTTTTACACACAATTATGATAATGTCATCCTTCACATACAATAATATATTCATTAATGTTTTCATTTTGATGTGTGAGTAGATAAAATATATTCTTTTTAATTATTGGTCTGCTTTCAAAAACTAAATTATAATTCTCATTTCATCCCATTTATCCCGTTTTGTCTCAATGAAAATGTGGTCACTTTATTCTTGATACTTAATTTCTGACTCAATATAGGTCATATAGGTTAAAACTGTATCGCAAGTAATTTTAATAAATGGACATTTTTATTAGGACACAACAAACATTTTTCTTAGAATATAGAAAATCTAAAAAGTGTACAATATATCATCGTCTTCTTGAATTGTTTCCACCCATTTTTATATCTTGGTCTCGCGGACCCCCAGCCATGACTATGCGGACCCCAGTTTATGAACCTGTAGTCTAGACTCAATATTGATACTCTAGTTGTCTAGATAGATCCCTAAATTTGGCAACTTACATGACTAGACTTGATCAGAATGGACTAAGAATTTATTCAATCAAATCAAGTACAACATTTCAGTCATCAATGGTATTTTCTTCAGTCGTAGATACGATTACCAGACAAAAAAATTGGCCTATTCATAGATATGACTAGGAGACTATTTTTTCTTCATATAGATTGATACCAGAATCTATAAATCGAATAGAAATATCTAAATACATTTTGCTAGATACACGAGTCCAAATAAATAAGACTAGGCAGATAAGATTATAGAGATAAGACTAAACCGGAAAGACTGGAGAAATAAGACTATAGATAAAAGACTACTAGACAAGAAAACACAGACAAAATTAGACTATACTAAACATACAAGACTAAACTGACAAGACTAGATAAATAAGACTAGGCCGACGAGACTAGACAAACAAGACTATACAAAAAGACTAGTTGGGCAAGACTAGATAGACAATACTTCTCGGCGGTGTAGTGGACAACATACCCGCCTGACAATTCGATTCTCCGCCGAAGCAGAGGCATTTTCAACCAGGACGATACTAACCGTCCGGGCTGCCCACCTTGAAGCAATGCCAAATATGCCATATCAGGTTGGCACATACTAAAAGCAAGTGGGAAAGGAGGTTTAGTGCGAGGTTCCCCACACCACAATACAAAAAAGACATACGAGAGGGGACATGCAAGACTAAACACAAAAGACTAGGCGGGTAAGATTAATTAGACTAGACTGAACTGAGGAAGACTAGATAATATAACTAGCCAGAAATGATTAGACAAACAAGACTAAACTGAACAGTAATATAGAAAAACTTTATGGATTAATTCTTATTATGGATTAATTAAATTCTTATATGGATTTAGTTTTTGACTAATTTGAATAAAATGTTGACTAAAAACTAAAACATATATTTTCGTAATAAATTTTCATTGCACTTTTGTACTGGTTTACACATTTATTAAAGATTTCTTGCCCAAATAGGCAAAAACTATCTAAATAAAATCCGAGTTATGGCAGTGAATAAAAATTTAAAATGTGCATAAAACAAATACAAAAAAATACACAATTGCTCCCTAAATCATACAATTTTTTTTTCTTTTTTCTTAAATCAGATAGAAAATTTATAAAAATACAATTTCTCGTGAAATCAAATGGAAAAAAAAACAAACTGCTCACACAAATCCGAAACCCTACACAATAAATAACATTCGAGAAAACGTTTCTTACACATTTCTTCCTCTTTAATATTAACAAAGAAAAAAAACTAAATATATTTTCTAAAACATATATATATCTATCTTGTATAAATAGAACTTTCTAAATATATTTTATATTGATCTACATTTTGTTCTTAAGTAACTATAAATGGCGAATATATAATCATTTCAGACTTTTTATATAACATAACATTTAAGTATCTAAAAAAAATTATTACTGTTTCTCAATCTTTGTACTAAACCCACACTCCATGAGGATTTTTATTAGTAGGTACTGCATTTTCTAACTGCCTCGGAGATCCAATCATCTTCCTGGTACTACCCGCTCTATTTGGTCCCTCATAAACATGTTTCAACTCTTCTTGTGGAGCAATACTAAGACTTTCAAGATTTGCCTCCTTCATTTCCGTCACTAAATGTTCCACTTCTTTCTTCTTTTCTATTATTGCTGCCTCTAATGCAGCTACCTAAACATAAAAAATATATAATTTTTTAATGAAATTTTAAGAAATAATCATTAAAAGCAACAATTTACTTAATAATTAAAGCAATAATAACTTATTTAAAGCAATAAATTTCTTGTTTTAATCAAAAAACGAAACCTTCAACTATTTCTAGAACTTCAAGGGTTCAAAGATTTTACCAAGAAATTATTTTAGAATGAGGTTTGGAATAGCACACTGTATAATTTCTCACTTCTTTTTTTAATGTTTCTGCTGTTAAATGGTGCAGCTCGGTGCTCTGTTTGGCTAGTTCAATATCACTTTGTAGTCTCTCCATTTCGACAAGCAAATTCCTTTCCATCTGTTTCCTAGACTCACTTCGCCTTGCTAATACTCTCTGTTCCATTTGCACCTCGTCCATTACTAATCTATAATACATGGTGGTTCAATTATGCAAGAATTAGGATGAGTATTGGAAGTTTACGAACCTAATTTTATTTTTACATTGTAACAATTCCGTTTCACAATTCGCTAGTTTAGACCGTAAGAGGGTAATTTCGGATTTTAAAGTTTTCTCCTGTTGCTTTACTATCTCAGATTCCTCTTCTACATAGTTTAAAGCTTGAATCTATACAAAACAAAACATAGAGTTAATTACCTCTGTTAAGTTGACACGACCAACGAGGAAACAAAAATTCCGCGACGGCACATACTAATCTGCTTTTTATTCGCAAACGATTGTAAACAAAAAAAAAAAATCCCGCACTTCCCATTTTCCGGGAAAATGGGGTCCCGCTAACTTAACAGAAAGTTAGTGGGACCCACCCTAAAAATAATTATTTTGAGGAAATAAATGCACCCGAATTATTCGCTTTTTATCCGCAAACGAAAGTCGCGAGAAAACAAATTTCCGCGCTTTTCATTTCCCGCGAAAATTTGTGAAAGTTTTTGTTTTTGCGCGGCCGAATCGCCACCTAAGCCGCGCGCATCCCCTGCTTTGGATGCTTTGATTTCTATTGGTCCGTTCAAAGACGCATCGGCGGCGAAATGCTAGGGCCTTTCAAAGATGCGGGCGGCATGTTAAGGCACTTTCAAAGAAGCAAGTGGCATGTTAGGTCTTTTCAAATATGAAACGTTCTTATAGGTTGCCTTCCTTTCACCTACGGTGGGGTGAGAGGGCAGTTGTAGTTAGTGGAGGTATTGAATTCGGGCACGCATGCTTCACCAATTCTTGTGCTTAGCGTACACCAAAACCGATTTTGTCGGCCGATGGCGGACCGAACTACCCGGACGAGTAACTCAGACGTGTATGTGCTTACACTGAAACACTTGTGCCGACATTGGACGTTGCCGTTTATTATGTAATTTTTTGAATGTTTATCCCACAGGGTTCCACAGGGTCTATTATAAACACAACTATTTAATTTTTCAATATCCATAGTCGTTTAGGTAGATAACAACAAAATTTTACTATAAATACACTCAATTTGCACTGTAGGCGCCGGCAGACTGGCGAGAAATCCCAACAAGTTCGGATCATCGTGATGATCGGTCGTTTTCGGGCGTCATCGGACGATGACGATCGTGTTTGTGTACGCGCTCTCTTTCTTTTACAAGTGCTGGATTCAATCGTCCGAGTTCGCCGTCGTCGCCCGAGCAAACTTCGGTCAATGACGGATTAGGTGTACGCGAACAAAAATACCGCGACGGAACATAATAATCCGCTTGTTATCCACAAACGATTGTAAACAAAACAAAAATTCCCGCACTTCCAATTTCCCGGGAAAATGGGGTCCCGCTAATAGATAAACTGCTGATGAATAGCTCGACTTGAAAAATTATTGCTGATGAATGCCGTGACGCACAGTGGTTTGAACTCCCAAAAAGCTGGCCAAAGTATAAAGGAATAGTTCAAATATTGTGATTTTTGGTCTCCTCGCGTTTTTGAGGTCGCTGATCACGAAACTGAATTCAAACTTTCGAAATTCAAAATGGCGGATGCAATATAGTGGATAATTTTTCGAAAAAAACCTTCAATTTTGTTGATACTTGGGATTTAGAAGTCGCTGATCACGAAACTGAACTGAAAAATGATTAACTATTCGTTGATTTTTTTCTAGAAAAACTTACTGTTTCATGGAATTTGGTTCTTTGAATCGAGGTTTCAATGAAAAAGAGAATAAATAGAAAACTGAAAATGAAAAATGATTTATTAAAATTAAATGTAAAACTTTGATATTATTTTAACCAGACTCAGGTACACCCACATAAGCCTTTTTAACCCTCATATCTTTAATCTTTATCCATTAAAAAATTAAAAATTAAGAAAATATAATCTATTTTTTTTTAATTTTGGCTAGCTTTTTGGGATTTTTAGACCACTGTGCGACGCAAGTTTTCTCTTCGAGAAGAACGAGTATCAAAACAAAAGCCGTAGTTGTTTTTTACTTTTTCACCTGCAAACTTGTCAATGAACAGTGAGGCGCGAGGATTCATAGACGAACGGGGATTTTTTTTTCGCGGCATTCCTGTACAAAGAATCAAAGAGTCGGGGAAAAATCATTCCATCGTTATTTTTGCTCCTCGAATAGAAAATCATCCGATGATGTCGGAATCCATAAAAATTTATTGGATAGAGAGAAAGAGAGAGCCGCAAAACACTAAGCCGGCAAATGGACTTTTCCACTGTGGAAAAGCAAAGTAAAAAAATAATTATTTTAAGGAAAAAATTCACCGAAATTATCCACAAACTACGGGTACACATATGTACCACCAATTAGTAACACAGGACTAAAAATGCTTTTCGCTATTTGAAACGGTGAATATTTGTACCACTCAGTCTCGTTAAGTATCCTCTTGTCAGAACACGCACGGGAGGCATCGCATATCCTCATTTTTCGATCATTTGCCGTTGGTAGTTGCTCGACGCACGTGTTTCTGATAACATTTTGCAAGAATTTGTGCAAAAAATTAGTGTTTTGTGTTAAAAACTGTACATAAACGACACAGTAGACACAGATACATTGTGTTTGGTAAGTGTGTTTTTGTTTATTATTTACTGATCAAAAATATTGGAATGGGTGGATGCAAACCCCTGGTACATATATGTACCATCCTTCTTATGCAGTGGTTCGTTTGTGTACCAGTAGTTCAGTAAGTAGAAAGATATTTTGTTTGCAGATATGGATTGGAAAAGGCCACTAACGTCTCTGAACTGGAAGAGGCAGCCAACAATTTGTCTGACTTTCCATCAGGATTGGATGATAGTGTTGACCCCTATGAGCCTTCTGATAATAGTGATGACCTCTATGAGCCTTCTGATGAGGAATCTGATTCAAATGCTACTATTCAGTCCTTAAGGAATGTTACTCCAGAAACTGTAGCCTCTTCTTCAAATCCTTTTGTGCTGTTTACTAAACCTGGTGAATTATTCATTCCGAAACAGAAAATATCCTCTAAGCAGAACTGCAACTTATCTCCTGAATTTAACAGGAACCTTACACATTTTCAATTGTTTCAGAAAATGTTTCCACGCTCATTGTTTATATACATTGCTCAGTGTACGAACGAAAGAATAAGAATTCACAAAGAAACAAAACGCGATGCACATTGGAAGGAAACCGATGAGGGCGAAATAAAAATTGTTCTTGGATGCATGCTGGTTATGTGTTACAATCATGTCCCACAAATCAGCGATTATTGGTCGTCATCCCCCGATGGGGAAAAGCAACACAAAATGCAATCTCTAGATACAGATTCAAATTTTTGTCTTCAAGATGTATTTCAATCTTCAAGATGTATTTCGCTTCACCACGCAAACCGCCTGAATGCTCCAAGACATATTATATTGATGATATCGTTGAGTGTTTGAAACGCACATTCCAAAACTGTCGTCAAGATAGTTGCTTTCAAAGCATTGACGAGTCTATGACTAAATTCAAAGGTCGCTCGTCAATGAAACAATATATGCCTCTAAAGCCTATAAAAAGGGGCATAAAAATGTGGCTTATGTCCGATTCTTACACTGGCTATACGTACGACTAATATTTATACAGACCGAGAAACTGAATAATTTAGTGGTACACTGAGAGAGCGTGTTGTACGTAAACCTGTTGCCACAGCTAAAGAAAAGGATATAATGTATTGCTTTGATCGTTTCTTTACGTCGGTATTATTACTTCAAAATTTAGAATACGCAGCACTTGGTACTTGTAACCAGAACAGGAAGAATTTACCTAAGATTACAGACAAATTAGATAGAGGTGGATATGTATTTCGATGTAGCAGTGATGCAGTGAAAAAACCTAACCTAACCTAAGATTACAGACAAATTAGATAGAGGTGGATATGTATTTCGATGTAGCAGTGATGGTCTGATGTTTGTGAAATGGCAAGATACTAAAGAAGTCCTTATGCTAAGTAATTGCCATAATGATTGTGAATTGTGACTGTGAAAAAAAACAATGAAAGATGGTTCCAAAATTGACGTGGCTTGTCCTCGAATGATAGCATTTTATAGAGAAATTATGGGGGCGTCGACTTAGCAGACCAGATGGCCAGTGTTTATGATTTAGACAGGAAATCAACGAAATGGTGGAAAAAATTGTTCTACCGTTTGTTCATCTATAACAAACTACATAAAAAGAAGCATCTGCCATTGCAATTTTTAGTGCCTTTGGCAGAAGAGATGATAAGTGAGGGGAAAAGATCAGCAGCAACACAACGGTATGCAAGAAAGGGCAGAGTTTCAAGAAAACGAAAAAGCCTTGCTACCGTGTCTCTTCATCTACCCTTCGAAGGTCCAACTAGAAAAAGGTTGTAGAAGATGTGCAGAGAGAAAGAAACAGACACGTACAAAAACATATTGTCATGAATGCAACACTCCTCTTTGTAAAAACTGTTTTGCGCTTTACCACACTTAATAATATGTGAAATATACATGTTTTTTTTTTAAATTGTTTGTTGTTTTTATGAGAATACCCGGACTACTGGTATATATACGTATCTCATACAAGGACTAGTGGTACATATGTTTACCACTACCCCCACTACCGCCAGAGAAAAAAAATTATTTTTTTTTTAAAAAACAACTTATTCTTACTATACAAACATGAAAAAAGTTAAATAATAAGGGCTAGTCTGCTTGAAAAAAAAAACCGTCTTGAAAGGGTTAAGTTAGCGGGACCCCATTTTCCCATAAAAAGCGGATTATTCTGTTCTGTCGCGGATTTTTTTTTCCTCGTTGGTCCTGCCAACTCAACAGAGGTTAGATTTCATTCAAACATTCAAGTTATTCTAAAATGAGAGTTCTCAAATTTAGAATAGATAATAATGTATAAAATATGATTTAGTCTTACTTGATCGCTATTGATTCTGCTGGCATTGCTCATAGTGGCTAATTCTTGTGCAATAAAATCTAGTTGAAATTGCTTTTCACGTTCCTTTCCTTCCCAGAAGACAATTTCTGCATCATACTGCAACCGAAATATTATTATCAAAACACTTTCAACCTGATTTTTTAACGTACTTTTGTGAGATCAACTTGTTGGCTGGATAATTTCTCCCGCTGATAGTTTACAAGGGAAACCAATTCCCGATATTGAGCATTGTATAGAACAGACTCTTCAAGCTTCTGGAACTTGATTTGAGGATCATCTTCGACCTTCGAATTATTCAAATCCTTTCACAAACAAAAGTTAATAATTTGTTAAAATACATTTATTATCAGTTCATTTTATCTACCTGTAGCAAGTTTTTTTTGCTTGTTGATGTAGGAGGTGGTGGATCGCGGTAGGGCGGAGGCGCTGGAGGGTCTTTGTATGGAGGTGCTATGCGTTGACTAGGATTTTCATCATAATGATTGCTACCCTTCTTGGGCGAGTTATGAGATTCACGGACTTCCAACGATGGGGGGCGTATCTGTGGTATTCCTTTCACCACACCCACATTATCAGCATTTGGTGACGTACCACTAAACAATAATATTTTAGAATTGTTCAATAAACAAATTTATATTCAATAAGCAAAGATTGTTTCACAATTTGGAAATAAACAATTTAGATCATTTTAAAAGCCTGACTACTACAAAAAGACACAATATATTTAATCTTTTTTTATTGCAAATCAACTCCTATAGCAAAATATTAAGACATATTATTTGCTAAAATTGATTGAATCAAATTCTTAATATGTTCACAGACGCAAATGCTATAGCATTCATTTTCAATGCGATAGAATGACTATTAATAAGAAATATTAAGAATAATAATTATTTACTGGAAGGTTGGTGATTTTTGTTTCTCCGGTGATGAATCAATGGTGATATTTGCTGGTGGTGGTGGTGATGTTACCTTTGGTCTCAAAGCATTTGACTTGCTTTCACTCCAATGAAGGATTAACTGGACATCACTGGAATATTCTCCCCATTTTATCAATACCTACAATAACATCCATAATTACCTAGTTAGTAATATAGTAGTTAGCTAATTAGTAAATGGGTTAGTTTTTTGTATAACTCTTGATACAATCACAAATTCTGGAAAAAATCCATTTGAATCTTCTTGGAACCATTAATACAGACATTGTCTTTCTGCTCAATCCATTGCAACCTAACAAGTCTAAGTTGACAAACATAATTTAAATATGTTATCTTCTGATACAATCACAGATTTCAGATTAAATTTTATTTCAACCTTTCAGTCATGGGCGGTCATCATGGCAGCCCCCGCCATGGGGGCTGCCTGTCCAGACTGGTGAGCCGTTCGGCCCACTTCTGGGAATACCCCGGCCGTAATTGAATGGTCAGTGTGCAATTTCACTGTCGCCCCCTTCTTAAGGACGTAGGCGCTCATGCCGGACACAAGACCCCTGACCACTACCTGGCTAGCGACCAATACCCTTATGAGTCCTTTTCCATGAATGGGTACCAGTGCCAGGCTGGTAGGGCCCCCATTCCCTGTGGTACCAGTGTAAACTGACTTATGCTCAGTAACCTTTGACTGGTAACAGTCGAGGGCACTTACCTTACCATTGTGGGAACATCCTTTGCACAAGCTATTGTGATCGGGTAGCCCCACGAGGGCCCCAATTATGGTATAAGCAACAATTACCTTCATGGGATTCTCATTTGGGGCCAGTTGTCTTTCATTATTCCTCCATCTCTCAATCAATGTAAATCTTCCAGACTTTCCTGTCGCATGTGCCAGAGCAAACACTACATCCTAAAAATCATTTAAAAATAACCAAAAGCCAAAAAAATTGTGGTTTGTAACTAAAAACAAAACATACTTGACAAGTTGTTGTTTCTGTGACCCCACAAACAATCCTCTGTATACCCTCGACCCAAACCTTCAATTCCATGTTGTTCACTTGAATTCACTATCACTGGTATCTGCGGCGACAGGTGGAGAGAAAGAAATTAAAATTAGATGAAAGCTTTTTTTTATTTTAATCCACTGGAATTTTTGGTGTTTACCTAATGGACGAGTTTCTCGTGATTCGGTGGAAATCCATTTCTGCATCGCTAGCGATTCCAGCTGTTGGTTTTAGGTGAATTTTCCTTGAAAGATCCTCGATGGTCTCCCCATTATCTCTTTAAATATGTTTTATTTACTTTGCCTATATCCCACTTACAAACGTCAGGTGCAAATCGGCCTGAAACTAGCCATTTGCTCGAAATTACTGAAAAATGTAAAACAAATTATTGATACCAACATTCAAAAATTAATTATTAATCAATAAATACATTTATATTAAAAAATATTAATAATCAATTTAATTTTAAAAGTAGAAAACTTAAATTCTAAACAATAAATTATATTTCTGAAGTAAAACTCAAAGGTTTATTTAATATAAGAAGTTAAATAAGAAAATATATATAAACACCTTATTGTTCATATTTTTGTTTAAAATCCATTAAAATATGTTGTAATATCATTGTAACTAACTATTGACAAAAGCTAAACATTGCATTTTCTTTTAAAATTACAATTTTGTAAAATTCCTAAAAATAACGGAAAAAAATAAATATCAAAACATTAATACCCTCGTAGAGACTATTCGTTTACAACATGAAGTTGTCGTGGTTCAAATAATATAAACCAACATTTATATTTCTTATACTATACGTTTAAAAACTTTGAATGTCGTATTTTATTCGCAATTTATCTAATATATAAATATCTACCGAAAAATTCCTCTTTATAACGAAATAAACTGAAAATTAAATAGATCGTACCCTGACAGAGACTAGTAATTTATCACTGTCATGCATCTGTCATTTCAGTGACATTGGAACTACTAATATCGTGTTATGGTTGGCAGTTACGATAAATTTATAAATAATAGCAATTTTTTTCTAATGTATTTTAATAAATAAATCAATACTTAATTGCTTTCTTTGTGTTATTTTGCGCCCGCTATTAGTCGCATAGTTATGTACGATGAGGGTACACGCAAGTCTTTTATTTTATTCTGTTTGTTTGCTACACTTACAAGCTTCCAAATGTACTCAAATAGATGAAGATTTATGTATCCTTAATTAAAGTTATAAATAACTTTGAACAATTCCAATTGTTTAGGGTATTTTCTCCATATTTTCAAGCAGTTAATGGTCTCATCTATACATTAAAGATGAACATTTTAAATAATAGAATTACTAGTCAAGGTATGATCTTAGGCTATAGTTAAGTTATACACTAGTTAAGGTATACATTTAATCATGGCCTCGCAGAGGGGTGGGGGGGTGTCAGAAAGGACAGTTACCATTGGCCTCATAATTTAACGGGCCTCACTTTCCAAGATTCCAACTGAATTAAAACTGAATTTGCTGATGCTAAAGTGCAAAAAGCATTTGTTAAGTAAATTTACTTATTGAATAAATATTTAATACCCTAACAAAAACTATGATTTTTTCCCATAAGTATTTACTTTTCAAGGGATGTGGGAGGGGGCCTTCAAATATCAATTGCCCTGGGCCTCGCATTTTCTCTGAGAAGCTCTGCATTTAATAGTCTATGTTTTCACTTGCTACTTAATGGAGACTATGTGTCAAAAATATTATTATGTTAAAATCAAAATTTTGTTTAAACTTTTATTTTTTTTACTTTTGAGTACTAGACTGTGCAATTTCTAATAATTGAAAGCAATTATTAGTCAAGGTATGCAATAGGAAATGTATTTATTCACTTGTTAGTGATTGCAATCTACTACAAGGATGTGAAAAAAAAACAAAATAAGATGAACAAGAATAGTCGCTTAAAACTAGACCTGACTAGACAAACAAAACTTGTCTACTCTTGTAGTTAGGTCATGTCTTTTCTTAACAAATCTTCTATTCTTATCTAGTTTTCTATTCTTGCCTACTCTTCTGTAGCCTTTACTAATCTTGCACAGCCTTATCTAGTCTTCTTTAGTCATGTTTAGTTTTGTGTTGCTTTTCCTTGCTTTCTAATCTTATCTAGTTTTGTCTAGTCTTGTAGGCTTTCTCATTTTTTTATACTATTAAAATTATATGAATCTAAGTTACAAACTGAATGAATATATTGGACATGAAACTGTTCAACAACAATGAAACTGTTCAACAAAACGAGTGCATTCTTTGAAAATGAGTTTTTTTAAAGTGAGAACCAATTTTTTAGTCATTGATATCTTAAAAACTGCTGTTTACAATTTCAAAATTGATTTATTACTTTTAAACTGTAAACGTTATGTTTGAAGATTCTAGTTTCTCAAATTATTAGATAAATGGTCAGATTTACTGACACTATGATATGCAAATCTCCTTTATGGAAATAATTAGAAAATTTTTTGCATAAAGGAGATTTGCATATCCTAGTGTCAGTAAATCTGATCAATTATATAATAATTTGAGAAATTTCTACACTGCAGAAAAATTTCGGAAAATACTAATAAATACCAATTTTTCATTCATTTTCCAAACTGTTACCCTTTAAATGGTTTGTCATAGACATCATGAATTCTGAAAGTTTTAAACAGTTTTTTGAAAAATATCTAAAAGTTTGTCCTAAATCAAATCTTAAAAGATGCTCAATTCAATATAACTCTCAATAAAACTAGTTTGCAAAAATTTCCATCTGGAAATCTTTATCTGAAAACCACATTCGTTTTCTTTAACAAATTTAGATAAAAAACTCTTTAAGCAACAAAGAGTTGAGCAACTGGAAGCAGTGAAATCCATCCAAAAGCTCTCACACTATGAGCAACAGCACAAAATGATCCTTCTCACTGCAGAGAACGTCTTCACAGTGATCCTCAACAGCCGCGCCCAAATCGAATCCTCCGGCTACATCCCCGGCGTATCGTCGTTCCCCTCCGATCAAACCACCAAAGATGCCCTCTCCAACATCCTCGAAAACACCGCCTTATTCTCAGAGATCCTAATCCGCCTCCCAGACATTACAACATCCATCCTCAAAATCAACAACAACTGGGATATTTTGTTGCAATGGAGTATAGCTTTCGCCAACCAAGTCAGATATCTGCTGGATAAGTCTACAATAAAAGTTTTGCATTTGGTCAGTCAGGAATTAAATCATATTGAGAGGGAGGAGAATTATGTGAATCCTTACAGGAAGATGAAGAATGTTAAGATTGTTCAGGAAGTTAAGGTTGAGAGGAAGAAGAAGAAAAAGGTGGTTAAAAAAGGACCAAGATTATATAATGAATTGTGATTGGGTTATTGCAAATTATGCTCAAATATTTGTATGATAATAAGGAGGCGTCATTGGGCGGTAGTGCTATAAAATAAGTTTCATTTTCCTAGGAAGTTAGTTTGTTTGGACATATTTAAATAAATACCATTTAAATAACATCTTGTGTTTTATTAATTTTTCAACAATGCTATTTCTAATAGTTTTACATATTCTATTCAATAACAAACTAAAAGTCCATTTTATTACATCCTTTTCTTTTATAATATATATATTTCTCTCGTCCGTTTTAAAGTACAATTCAACACTGTACAGGGAAAAAAATCTGGAATCTTAAATCACATGGTTCAATTGAAACGAAAAATTGAAAAAAAGTTTAAACAGAATTCGTGTAGAAGATTCTTAATTATAGGTCACTATACATTTAAAAACTATTCACAATCGTCTCCTCCCAACATATATAAATATATAACGGTGATTTGTACAAAAATAAAAAGAAAAAAAAAATAGGAAAAAAATTAAATTAAAAAAATGCCAAGGAATTTTATGTTACCAGTGCTCTTAGTGTAAGTACATCTGTACAATTTACAACCTTTTCTCAAAGTTTGTTTCCATTTTCCCTTTGATTTCCCTTTTGTTTTCTAAAAACTATATACATTCAAAGGGCGACAAAAAGATCGCTGTAAACATTGCACCTCACATACTCCTTCGAAAAGTAGCCTAAAAAATCACTAATTAAAAAATATTTTATTTATAAATTTATCATATAAATTAAAAAGATAAAACAATAAATAAAATTGCAGCACTAAAATTAATGTAGAAGTCACTAATATGTCTTGGAAAAATCACATGCTCTAAATGGTTAAAAATTGCTAACATTTTTTAGCCTAATTCTTTTTATTTACTTTGCAGCTTGTCCATTCATCCCTCCACTACGATTTTGAATCAGCACCTACAAAATAAAATTCACACCAATTACTAGAAACACATTAACTAACGATAAAAAGCCAACCTACTCAGCATATGTTAACTATACAAACAATACAATATGATTATGATTTAACAAAAATTAATGCACTAATTGAATCTATTTACGAAATAGTGGTTCCCAAACAATAGAAGTATAATCTTAATAATCCGGCTGCTGGTTAATCCGTTCTGTAATCCGGCGCTCTGGGGAAATACGTGTCTTTTCTTTACGCTGCCCCGCGCCGGATATAAACCTCGCGCACAGAAGAAATAAAGTCAAAAACAGAACCATCCAGTGTTCTGAGAAAAAGGTCTAGCCAACACACCCTGCTTTTAACTCTGAAAACTTGAATGGCGATTCTGACCAAGCTAACTCCACTCTACAATTGCCTTACTGCCTGTTCTAAGTTTGTACATATTTTTTTGTATGTACATTTCCCTATATATATATATATATATATATATATATATATATATATATATATATATATATATATATATATATATATATATATATATATATATATATATATATTATTCTTTTTGAAATACAATTGTACATAAGATATGAAAAATTATTTTTTTTTTGTTATAATCCTGATAATCCTGAAGATATGAAAAATTATTATTGTTTTGTTTTAATCCTGATAATCCGAATTTTTTTGATTATCCGGCGCTTGTCTGGTCCCATATGTGTCAGATTATCAAGATTATACTGCAATTCTATTTAAAATATTATAAATTTACCAGCTATATTGTCTGTATTATGAGACTTAGTGTCCGTCTCTGCATTATCTATTGACTCGTTTTCAGTCGCTGTGGCCGCCTCCTGGCAACTGTCTTCAGTCAGCCTTAAAGCGACCTCCAGGTCCCTCAAAACCTCGGTCTCTTTAGATTCTATGAGTGAGAAGCGGTGGTGTAAAGCGGTCAAGTGCGCGAAAGTTAAGTTCAAGTGTGCATGTAAGCCTAAGAGAAGGACTTCTTTGAAATGGGCTACGTATAAGTGGGCAACGACGTGGAACAGCAGCCGCACGATCTTCCTCACTATTGATTCGAACGACGACGGGAATTCGTTCGCTGTATGGAAAACAATTGGGTATTAGTGAATGTGGAGCTGGTCGTTCGAATTTGAGATTGGTGAGGGTAGTTTTCGTTTTCTTTACCGTATTTTGTGGGGAAAATTGTTTCATCGCTAATTGTTTTTTGTGTAAATGTCATTACATAGTCTATATATTGGGGGGCAGCTACTCGGGTTTTCTTGCCTTTTTCATCAAACCATAAATATGTCCTAAAATATTTATAATTCATTAATAAATAAATAAATAATAATTAATTAATTTCGCAAAAACAATAGTAAACTTCATATTTTGTCTCTGCTTATAAGTCCAAATGCTTACAAATGCTTCATTTATAAGATATGTAAATTCATTATTTTAACATATTGTGTGCGACGAATTGCTACATCAGCCGTAAAACTGTCACAGTTGACAGGGTTGTAAATAAAGTAATTGAACTTCTTGTCTGTCTAGTATTGTATGTATAGTCTTGTCTGTCTAGGCTTGTCTGTTTAGTCTAGTCTGTCTAGTCTAGTCTGTCTAGTCTAGTCTGTCTAGTCTTGTCTGTCTAGTCTTGTCTGTCTAGTCTTGTCTGTCTAGTCTTGTCTGTCTAGTCTTGTCTGTCTAGTCTTGTCTGTCTAGTCTTGTCTGTCTAGTCTTGTCTGTCTAGTCTTGTCTGTCTAGTCTTGTCTGTCTAGTCTTGTCTGTCTAGTCTTGTCTGTCTAGTCTTGTCTGTCTAGTCTTGTCTGTCTAGTCTTGTCTGTCTAGTCTTGTCTGTCTAGTATTGTATGTATAGTCTTGTCTGTCTAGGCTTGTCTGTTTAGTCTAGTCTGTCTAGTCTAGTCTGTCTAGTCTAGTCTGTCTAGTCTTGTCTGTCTAGTCTTGTCTGTCTAGTCTTGTCTGTCTAGTCTTGTCTGTCTAGTCTTGTCTGTCTAGTCTTGTCTGTCTAGCCTTGTCTGTCTAGCCTTGTCTGTCTAGCCTTGTCTGTCAAGTCTTGCCTGTCTAGTATTGTCTGTCTAGTCTTGTCTGTCTAGTCTTGTCTGTCTAGTCTTGTCTGTCTAGTCTTGTCTGTCTAGTCTTGTCTGTCTAGTCTTGTCTGTCTAGTCTTGTCTGTCTAGTCTTGTCTGTCTAGTCTGTCTAGTCTTGTCTGTCTAGTCTTGTCTGTCTAGTCTTGTCTGTCTAGTCTTGTCTGTCTAGTCTTGTCTGTCTAGTCTTGTCTGTCTATTCTTGTCTGTCTAGTCTTGTCTGTCTAGTCTTGTCTGTCTAGTCTTGTCTGTCTAGTCTTGTCTGTCTAGTCTTGTCTGTCTAGTCTTGTCTGTCTAGTCTTGTCTGTCTAGTCTTGTCTGTCTAGTCTTGTCTGTCTAGTCTTGTCTGTCTAGTCTTGTCTGTCTAGTCTTGTCTGTCTAGTCTTGTCTGTCTAGTCTTGTCTGTCTAGTCTTGTCTCTCTAGTCTTGTCTGTCTAGCCTTGTCTGTCTAGCCTTGTCTGTCTAGTCTTGCCTGTCTAGTCGTCTGTCTAGTCTTGTCTGTCTAGTCTTGTCTGTCTAGCCTTGTCTGTCTAGTCTTGTCTGTCTAGTCTTGTCTGTCTAGTCCTGTCTGTCTAGTCTTGTCTGTCTAGTCTTGTCTGTCTAGTCTTGCCTGTCTAGTCTTGTCTGTCTAGTCTTGTCTGTCTAGTCTTGTCTGTCTAGTCTTGTCTGCCTAGTCTTGTCTGTCTAGTCTTGTCTGTCTAGTCTTGTCTGTCTAGTCTTGTCTGTATAGTCTTGTCTGTCTAGTCTTGTCTGTCTAGTCTTGTCTGTCTAGTCTTGCCTGTCTAGTCTTGTCTGTCTAGTCTTGTCTCTCTAGTCTTGTCTGTCTAGCCTTGTCTGTCTAGCCTTGTCTGTCTAGTCTTGTCTGTCTAGTCTTGTCTGTCTAGTCTTGTCTGTCTAGTCTTGCCTGTCTAGTCTTGTCTGTCTAGTCTTGTCTGTCTAGTCTTGTCTGTCTAGTCTTGTCTGTCTATTCCACCTTGGCTTTTAGTATGCGCCACCCTGGTATCGCATATTTTGCATTCATTCAGAGTGGGCTGCCCACTCTGAATGAATGAAAAAAAAACTCTGAATGAATGAAAAAAAAACCGCCCTAGTTGTTGTCTCCCCGACCAAGTCTTGTCTGTCTAGTCTTGTCTGTCTAGTCTTGTCTGTCTAGTCTTGTCTGTCTAGTCTTGTCTGTCTAGTCTTGTCTGTCTAGTCTTGTCTGTCTAGTCTTGTCTGTCTAGTCTTGTCTGTCTAGTCTTGTCTGTCTAGTCTTGTCTGTCTAGTCTTGTCTGTCTAGTCTTGTCTGTCTAGTCTTGTCTGTCTAGTCTTGTCTGTCTAGTCTTGTCTGTCTAGTCTTGTCTGTCTAGTCTTGTCTGTCTAGTCTTGTCTGTCTAGTCTTGTCTGTCTAGTCTTGTCTGTCTAGTCTTGTCTGTCTAGTCTTGTCTGTCTAGTCTTGTCTGTCTAGTCTTGTCTGTCTAGTCTTGTCTGTCTAGTCTTGTCTGTCTAGTCTTGTCTGTCTAGTCTTGTCTGTCTAGTCTTGTCTGTCTAGTCTTGTCTGTCTAGTCTTGTCTGTCTAGTCTTGTCTGTCTAGTCTTGTCTGTCTAGTCTTGTCTGTCTAGTCTTGTCTGTCTAGTCTTGTCTGTCTAGTCTTGTCTGTCTAGTCTTGTCTGTCTAGTCTTGTCTGTCTAGTCTTGTCTGTCTAGTCTTGCCTGTCTAGCCTTGTCTGTCTAGTCTTGTCTGTCTAGTCTTGTCTGTCTAGTCTTGTCTGTCTAGTATTGTCTGTCTAGTCTTGTCTGTCTAGTCTTGTCTGTCTAGTATTGTCTGTCTAGTCTGTCTAGTCTTGTCTGTTTAGTCTAATCTGTTTAGTCTAGTCTGTTTAGTCTTATACATCCAGTCCTGTCTGTCTAGTCTGGTCTGTAATTGTGTCTGCCTAATATTGTCTATCTAATCTTGTCTGTCTAGTCCGTGTAGTCTATTTAGTCTTGTCTGTCTAGGTGTTGTTTATCTAGCTAGTGTTTGTTTATTCAAAGTAACAAATTCATATTTATAATTGAAAATACCTTTGACCAGGACCAGTCATATCTGGACATCCAGTTATAGTACAAAATTCACTAACAGTTCCATAAACTAAATTCACGTGATCGAAAAGGGCCATCGCTAAAACAAAATAACAAAATTAAATCAAAATCCAAGAAAAACAACTATTAATAAACTCACTGTGTGATGCTAGCCATTCATTATAATCTAGCCCAGCGGGCAGATCAACTAAAAGTCTCATATCCATGTCGGGTTTGCTCTTCAGCTTGCTCTCCAGCACATCGGATTCCAAGTAGAGTTTCGAGTCTCCGGCAGTGGCGGTGTCTGCGCCCTCGCGTTCCTTGCGCCTGGCCTTTCTGCAAAAACGTCAGAGCGTGATGGAAGTGACTGGTAAGTGTCGCAAAAAGACCTGCTACAGAAACACGAGATCGTCTGCTCGACGTCCAGCGGGACGCTTCTCGCGTTTTCCGATTTCAACTTGCTCACCGCTCTGCCCAACCACATCTTTCACTCTAACCTTCATCAATGAGAACACATTTGACTGTTTCAGTGTCATGAAAAAAAAAATAACGAGAAACCTCTTAAAGGGGATTTTTTTTATTGGATTAAGTGTTTACAACATTCCGTTGCACGAAATGCGAGGACATTACCGTACCTTTATACACCACAATTAGCTTTCTTCGTTCTTCTTTGAGCAAAAAAGACACAGTAAAAATGCTTTATTGGAAAAGTAAACTTAATTTGATTACGTTAAACAAACTTGTTAAAAAAGCGTTTGGAAGAACGAACGTTTATTAGAATTTAGAATGTTAGGCAAAGCAGAAGCAACTACATACATTCTCTATTAATTTGACTAAACTAAAGATTTTGTACATTTTTACGTCTCAAAATAAAAATAAAAATTTTAGTCACCCCCTACTCAAAAAAAAACAACTAAAAAGTAAAAAAAAAAAATTCTTTTACTTGATTTATTATTGATATCGGTTGTATTACTTGATTTAATTAGCAGTCCCCCGACGCGGCGACGCTCATCATCAAAATATTATTAGGTACTTTTAATGAAGTTAAAAGGGCAATTTTAAAAAGAGCAAATAATAATTTTTTTTACATAAAAAAGGGGTTACTTAAAATTTTTAATTTTATTGTATTATTCGAACTTTTTTCTTTTCTTTAATAATTTGTTTGTAAATACGTGTAATTTTATTGTTTACAAAAAAATAGTGCAAGTTTTGTCAAGTAGGAAATGAGCTGATTATCATCAAACGACTGAACAGATCTTCATAAATTGATCTTCATAAAAACCTTCTCGATGAAGTCAGCTTGAAAAAAAACCGCATCAAAATCGATCTATTGGTTTAGGAGCTACGAGCCATAAACAGCCATATACGGGCAGACAGACAGACAGACAAATCAAACTTATAATACCCCACTTTTTGTGTCAGGGGTTACAAATAAATAGTCTAAATATATAAACTGTTTAATAAATAAATAAACGAAAAACTGCATTATTGTTCTGTGCACTAAAAGTCGATTATAGATTCCGAGAAAAATACAAAACTTGACTGGAAGATGTAAATAAAACAAGACTTAATAAACAAGAATAAATAATATAGATTGAAACTTAAGTAAATTGGGCTAATGTAGAGAAGCTTATGTTTTCTATTGGCCTACGTGGAGTAGCCTACTTACTCTCTTGGTCTCTGTAGAATGGCTCATGTACTCTATTGTTCTATGTAGAGTGGTCTAAGTACTCTATTGAGCAATGTAGATTGGCCTATGTGTTATTTTGGCCTATGTAGAGTGGCTTATAGTATACTGTATAAGACTAGGTATACAAATCTATACATAAAGGGTGTCCCAAAATTAACGCAAAATTTGAATTTGTCGCCATTTGTGCAGTAAATTGTTAGCAACCTTGCAAAAGAAATAATTTGATAGCTAAGAGTTTAGGGTTAATAAAAATGGAGCGGTACACGATACAACAACGTGTTTTCATGATTGAACAATATTTTAAAAATAATTAGAGTTTGGCGACCACAGTTCCAAAATGTAATACAAAATATGGTCGAAATATTGTTTTAACTCAACTCAACTCGTCAACTGTGAAGAGATTAATTGAAAAATTTATGGAGACTGGATCAGTTGGAGATTCTAAACACACTGGTCGTCCAAAAACAAGCCGTTCAAATGTCAATATCGAAGCAGTGCGTGAGAGTGTTGGTGAAAATCCCGGAACATCAATTCTGCATCGTGGACAAGAATTGGAAATTTCAAGAAGCTCTCTACAGCGTATACTCACAAAAGATCTGTGTCTCCATACTTACAAAATTAAATTTTTAGAACAACTGAACCCTAATGACCATGCACCATGCATGAGTTCGTTGAATGGATATTGAACATCAACAGGTGGATGCTGATTTTTCGAACAAAATCATCCTAAGCGATGAAGCACATTTTTACCTTGATGGCTTTGTAAATCGCCAAAATTGCCGTATTTGGGGTTCGGAGAGCCCACATGTTATTGTCGAAAAACAAATGCATCCACAACGTGTCACTGTTTGGTGCGGATTTTGGGCTGGAGGCATCATTGGACCATACTTTTTTGAGAATGAGGCTGGTCAAGCAGTAACTGTTATCGATGCTCAATATCGCGACATGATAACACAGTTCTTTCTGCCCAAATTGAATGATATAGATATAGCTAACATGAGGTTTCAAAAAGACAGGGGGCTACATGCCATACTGCCCGTAAAACAATTCAATTACTGCATGAGACTTTTCCTGGTCGTTTGCTTTCTCGTTTCGGTGATCAGAATTGACCCCCTAGACCCTTTGATTTAACACCATTAGATTTCTTTTTATGGGGATATTTGTACCACATTTATGCAGAATGGTCATGAAAAATTTCGACAAAAGAAATACGTATGTGCCAGCAAAGCTGTGAAGGCCATTTGCCCGACGTCTTATTCCATAAATAACCCTATCCTATGTACTTAATGATTCAATAAAAAAAACAATAAAAGAAAATTAAAAAAAAACTGTGTTTTCTATTTAATTGGCATCTTCGTTATCATCGTTAATTTTGGGACAGCCTATATTTGAATTATCCGAATTATTTTACTTTACTCTAATAGATCAACATATATACTAATATTTTGTTGATACTAATATTTCGTTGATTTGAAAATGGGATGTTTCCGAAAGCCAGATATACAATGCTGTCCTCCTCGGTGGTGTAGTTGACAACATACCCGCCTTTCAATGCGGGAGACCCGGGTTCGAATCCTGGTCGGGGAGGCGACAACTAGGGCGGTTTTCATTAACCGTCCGGGCTGCCCACCCTGAATGAATGCAATATATGCGATACCGGGGTGGCGCATACTAAAAGCCAAGGTGGAATAGGGGATTTGGTGAGATATACAATGCTGTGATGAATACCAGTGAAACAGCCATTGTACTTTCACTTTTCGTAGGCTCGCTTGGAATCGTTATCGTAGGATTTTTTTCTCGCGATGTAGTTTAAAGACTAAAGGTCGATTCTCATATGAGAATCGGTCTTTATTGTAGCTTCACAACTTCTTGTAGGTTGTATCTATGGTTCTAACTTGGTGCGACCTTCTAGCTGAAGAAATTTGCTGAAATTTTATATCATAATTTTTAAATTTTGTTTGTGTCAGATGAAAATGAAGTACCTTGGAACGTACTGCTTAGGCAGAAAAAAAAATAAATCTTCAAAACCGAAGTTCTTGAAAGAAACAAGTAGCACCACAGAACAACCTACACGAATTTATGAAGCAACAAGTCTACGTCTCGAAAAAGCTTCTTCTGAAAACCGTTGCTAAGACAATTAATTGTCAGACAAATAAGACAATTTGTGCGTGAAAGCGGTCATGAAGGAAATCTTTCCATGAAAATTATGTTCTGAGAAAAATAAACTTTTCCACTTCCATGGGGTTCAGGGAAATATTCAGCTAAAGCAAAAATCTTCAAAAATTGTGATCGTGTAATTTATTTATCGTATGGCTATCTGACACATTAGGAAGTGAACCTTTAAACGGTTACAAACGAACATCTAAAATCTATCGACTCTGAGGTAGGTATTAGGAAGCCCTCAGGTCTACCATTATTTGATCGTACCATTTACAGTACAGAATGTACCATTTCTTCTGTGATATGTCTGATGGTTTGTATTTCGCCGAAGTCACAGAGAGGAGATGGTTGCTTGCCCCATTTGTGTAGAGAGTATTCACATCTGCCATGGGGTGTAAGGCTAGTTCGCGTCCGTAGTAGAATACTACACGTGCACCCTGGATAACGCTAAATGAACTAGCAAAATTGGTAGGTAATCTTAGGATTCATGACCATGATACCGCTGGCAACGAGCGAACATGATACCATACAAAACTAACGGTTCTTCTCAGGACCTGTTGACTAGATAAAACTCTGTACGAATTTTCCACTTAAACATAGAAAGTATAAGTTACTAAAAAAGCCAGTATCTATCAAAACTTCTAAAAAAGAATGACAATATCGACCTAGTCGCTATACAGGTAACTCATTGTGACCGTGAAGATATTGTGGAACGACCTAGTCTGATGCTACGCAGAAAAAGCAAAGTGCCTAAGGAAACGTGTTCACCAAAAAGTTTGAGAATCTCTGGTCTAGATATTGAATATGGTAGCTTTAAATGCTGATAAAACGTGACAAATAAAATTGATGAACATTATTTGGAAATAAAGGTGCACTGACATTTTTCATACATAAAAATCGACCATAAACAGTAATCTAAAAATAACTTGTTTAAATAGTTCTTATCTACAAATTACAAAGGATAATTAATGTTCTACGGCATTGATTTCGCATTTAAATAAATATTTTTTCCCTCGCGTTTATAAACAAATCTATTTGCACAGTTTATTGCTTATTAAACTTTTATTTTAGTAAAATTTATTTTTGGACAAAACCTCGGAGGAACTACAACTGATAATTATCAGTTCAGATAAAACGCCTCTAATCAAAGCGGGAATTGCAATTGTTCCCAAAACTAATATTAGCAAAACATTAAAATTTCTATAGCACCATCATAAAAAGTTTTATAGGTGAAAATGTTTGCAAACAAACTTAATTATCCAAATTAATGGATTAGATGGCATAAAGAAAATTTACTATGTGTACACAGTTAAAAACAAACTAAACCTATAAACTATAGATTCTAAACGTACCTTTTACCGGTTTTCTCCCAAACAATCTTTCATTTGAGATTAAGAGAAAATTATAAAACAAATTAAACTATGTTTACTATAAGTTCATTTTAAACACTATGGTGGCGAATTACACCATATTGCTATACGTGTCCACTGACCTTTAACGCTGAATGAACCTATTGACTCTACAGTCAATATTAACGCAACGTTAACGTAAACTTTTGTTAACCTAAACATAATCACAACAGATTGTTAGTTAATGAACTTTAACGACTAGTGACACCATGTTGGAGTCACGGCATCAATTGTATTGCTATTAATTTAAAATTGGTATAAAGGTTTGTGGCTTAAGTAGCAAAGTTAGGAACTATTGCATTACAAACAAGAACTATTTAATTACATATAGATTTAGACAATACAAATGTTTAAAATATTTTAAAGCATTTCTTACAGATAATAGTAAGAAAGTTATGGCAAGAGAGCTGGAATTGGGAGTTAATATTGGTTAAACAATATTGATATTAAATAAAAGTGTCCATTAGAGTGTCATAAATGTTGTTCTGAAGCAATTACAGTAATTAGAGATTTCAATGTAAGTGAATTTGATTAAATGGAGGAAAGCGTTGAGCACGAGCATCTGTTTTTCTAGTCGGGACAATCTGGTGTTGCATGTAGAATAATAAATTAATATTACAATGATAGGTAGATTGAAAAGAAAATAAATTAACTGAAATACCTGTGCGCTTTCTAGGGTGAACAATTTAAAAATATGTTTTAAAATATTTAATAACATAATATAATAATAAATATAATAATTATTTATAATAAATATAAAAAAAATATTTTCATAACTTTAAAGCGTGATTTCTTTGTGGAGTTGTAGATGATTATATAATATTTGCGTCAACATTTCTTACATTTATCACTAAATGTTATGAACTAAATTGTAATATTCTGAGATAAGAATTAAATCAAAATATTATTTTCAATTCTAATCAGTGGCGCTACTAGCAATTTTAGTAAACAAAAAGACTATAGAGAAAAGACCAGAGAGAGAAAACTAGACAAACAAAACTAGACGAACAAGACTAGTCGGACAAGACTAGACGGATAAGACTAGACGTACAAAACTAGACGAACAAGACTAGTCGGACAAGACTAGACGGACAAGACTAGACATACAAGATTAGACAGTGAAGATTAGACAGACAAAACTAAACAGACTAGACTAGACAGACAAGACTAGACGGACAAAACTAGACGGACAAGACCAGACGGATTCTTTCAATGCGGGAGACCCGGGTTCGAAACCTGGTCGGGGAGACAACAACTAGAGCGGTTTTCATTAACCGTCCGGGCTGCCCACCCTGAATGAATGCAAAATATGCGATACCGGGGTGGCGCATACTAAAAAAACTAAAAAAAGACCAGACGCATAAGACTACAGTATTTATTTATTCTACTCTTTGTCGCCAGCACTCCGTCAACGAGGCAATATGCTGGTACATAATTATTACATAATAATTAATACATTATAATACATCTACATAAATTTATTAAAGGGCAAACTAAAAACAAATGGAACACAGCCGGAAAATATAAATATATTCCTTTCTGGAGCTCCATAACAATTACTGAGTCGTTGTAGGACTAGCAAAACAAATCTCATGTGAGTTTTGTTTTGGTATTCCTAAAAAGACTCAGTAATTGTTATAGAGCTCCGGAAAGGCTGAATATATTTATATATTCAGGCTGTGTTCCGCTTGTTTTAAGTTTGTATGATTATCTATAACGAAGGATGTTTTCCAAAGGACCAATTCTAATTAAAGGGCAAAAAAAGCCAAATATACAATCTAAATTAACATATATTAGTTCGTAGTGATGACTGGGTCGTGATCCAATCTTTTTAGTATTTTGGCACGTTCATCAAAAATCTGCCACCATTTCTTGTTTTTCAACTTCCCATAACTCCACCTCCATTCGTAGCCAGGAGCATCCTGCCTGAGACATGCTTAGGTCAGTATGTTGCCTCTATTCTGAGATGATTGGGAAATAAAAAAGCAAGTGTGGAGCTGTTTTGCGTCATTTTACCAATTATGTTCCACCCTGCTTCACTATTCAGCATTTCAGGCACGAAGTTTTCGGGTGTTAGTTTCTTGCAAATTAGGCATTCAGCTCGATTACGTACATGGTTCCACTGCGGGCAACTGAAGAACGTGTGCTCTGCTGAGTCTTCCTCAGCACCTCAGTAGTTACATTCTGCTGTTTGGCTTTTCCCTATTCTTTTCTTGTGGGTCTCAAAGCAGCCATGACCGGTGAGCATTTGCGAGAGGTGGAATGATAACTCTCCATGCTCCCTTGAGTACGAGTCTTTAAGTTTCGGTATCAGCATATGAGTCCACGAGCTTGTTATCGCATTTTCCCACCTTTACTGCCACCGTTCCATGGTATCTTCTCTAGCTTCCCTCCTATGCTCCAGGCTCAAGCCGTACGTTTCTCCCCTTTCTTTGGCAAGTAAATCGAGCTTACTCGAGGATTACTCTTCCCATGACAAGCAGTGTTTCTGTTGCGACGGTTCTATAGCTTCTGCATATGCTTCTGCTATTTTTGATATCTACAAGCCCCCATCCACACGGGAGTGGCATAGAGAATTATAGGCTGAGCTACAGTCGCTAGGAGTCTTCTTTTCCTCTCGGTTCGCCCATTTTCGCGTGGCATGTCTGGAGAGAGAGCCTCTCTTTGGGCTTTTTCAACAACGTACGTTATATGGTGGCTAAAGGTGAGGCTCTTATCCATCACGATACCAAGATATTTCACACAATTGGTTGGTAGTATTATTGTGCCTCACACCTCGAACTGTATCTCCCCGTACCTCTTTCTACCAGAGAGCATGACCCTTTCGGTTTTTTTCCGTGGCGAGTTGAAGATTGATATTTTGGAGCCAAATGGAAATCCTATGTATCGACTCATTGGTGTTGTACATTAGTTCTTCTCTCGATTTGCCTCTGGATGACTGCCAGGTCATCGGCGCATACTCTACATATCGCATACTCTACATATCGCATACTCTACATATCGCATACTCTCTTAACAGCTTGGGTTGTTGAACGCCCTTCTCTGAAACCACACTGTCAGTTTGATATGTCTTTTTTTCATTCATTAGTCTTTTGGTGATAAGTTGTTCTAATAGCTTACTCAGCATCTTCTACCTTTTTTGGTTTTTCAATTAAGGCTAGTCTTACTGTTTTACAGATCGCAGGGAACGTTCCCTCGGCCAACAATGTGTTCATGACCCCAAGAACATATGTTGAGTTTTCTGCAGCGAACATTTGTATTACCTCTGAGGGGATGAGGTCCGGTCCCGGTGCCTTTCTAGTTTTCATTATACTAAAAGCTTCTTCTAGCTCTTTCTCTGAGAATTCTTTTGCTGGGGCATGTTCCGTCGTCATACCAGTCTTCTTCCTCACATTGGGGAAAAAGATCTTCAGCAACTTTCTTCTTCTGTTCTAGTAAGAGCGGCTTCTGGAACACTTTGAAGTCCCTTCATTACAATGCGATATCCACTCCCCCATATATCACCTTCTACTGCATCGCATAGTTGGGTCCATTGCACATCTTTTACCTTGAGGATGACAATCAAACTGTGTTTCGGTTGGCTAGGCCATGTTTTGAAGGGCATTTAGAGCAGATCTGCTATCGGAGAGTATAGAACATTCGTCCATTGCGTCAGGATTAAATAGAATATATGCTAACGCCTGGTTAATTGCAATTAACTCGAATTAACGAAATATCGAGCAATACTCGGCCAAAGGAAATGTTTCGAAATGAATCTCCTCTTCTTTATCGTAAGCTACAAGAGCTGCCCCAACTGCAGCGTCTGATTTTGAGCCAGTTGTGAATATTTTTATCCGGTGGGAGTTGGTGGGTGAAAAAGTGTAGGCGAGAGAGGATGGATAAGGTGCTCTAGATGGATCTTTGTTTCGACAAGGTCGGAGGATACACTAATGCTAGTTACTTCTCTTAGGGTCTGGTTTTCTAGGGAATGTCTGGTTTGGTACAATGAAATCTTTTTTAATCGGAGATCAGAAGGTATAAGTCCGGAAATAACACAGGTGGACACCGTCCAGTAAGCTTTGGCCGCTCTTAATGTGCAGACCCGCTGTACACACAAAAGCTTAGCTTTTTCCCTTACTCCACTTATGCCAAATGGGAGCAGCGTATAGTAAACCGGGTTTAATTGATCCGATATAAATTTGTTTTAATGCTGTTTTACCTAATCCCCATTTCTTCCTAGGCACGAGGCCAAGTTGAACGCTCATCTGCTTGACCTTATCAGAAACAAGTTTTATGTATGCTTTAAAGTTTAGGTTTGTAGACAAGAATAGACAGACAAGACTACAAAAACTACACTAGACGAACAAGATTAGATAGACAAGACTAGGCAGGCAAGACTAGACAGACTAGACTATACAGACAAAACTAAACAGACTATATAGACAAATCGTTTCGGAATCCAGGGTAATATATTGAGAGGTTTGGTCGGGATAAATTATTCGTTCCTATTTAGTCCACAATATGCATTGGCATTGCAGAATCTGAATAATGTAACAATATGTGGTTAAATTTAGAATTTATCGATTTAAGAAATCAATGCGTCCGAAAATATCAGAACACGACAATAATAGGTTTAGCATAATTCAATTGAGAAACTAGGATGGATATTATCTTGGCGGTTTCAGGAACTGGGAGCGTATTCTAGTGAATAAAATTAGAAGAAATAAAAACAAAGTGTGAAAAGACTAAATTTCTTTAAAATAAAAAGATAAGATAATATATATATATATATATATATATATATATATATATATATATATATATATATATATATATATAATATATATAATAAATAATAATATCCCAAAAACCTAGAACTCATAAAACAAATTTCAGAACCCTTTGACATTCGAACAGGTGTGAGACAAGGTGATGACACCAAGGTGAAAAAAACCTATTCTGTTCAACGTCGTTCTAGACAAGGTTATGGAACAATGAGAGAAGGAACTCAAGAAAGGCGAGTCTAGGAAACCGATCCAACTGGGCTTTCCCAAAAACAGCGGTTGAGGAAACTGCCGTCAAACAGCTGGAGATACTTATGGAATGTGCAGAAAAAGTGTGTTTACAGATCTCATTTGAGAAAACTAAATTCTTCTGTTCAAAGACAGATATCACGAGCCTGAGAAAAAATTACGGTAAAATCGACAAGGTCCCGTACTTTAAATACCTCGGAGAATTCATCGAACCCCCAGGCCTTGAAAAGATCTCACAGCAAAACCGTCTTCAAAAAGTCAAGAAGGCATTATGGTTAGTCCAAGACATTTATAACAAAAAATCTATGTCAAGACAGACAAAAATTCCAACAGTTACAACCAACCAACAAAACCAACAGTCCTTTACGCTAGCGAAACATTGACACTTAACAGAAAACAAGAACTAAAAAAAATCAAAAAGGAAGAGAGGAAGATCATCAGAAAAATCCTAGGAGCAAGATATACCCAAGACAGCTACAGGCTACAATCAAACAACAGAAAAGTTTTCAAACATTGAAATTGTCATTAAGAAATGACGAATGAAATTCTTTGGACATCTAACGAGGCTACTAGAAAATCGACTGTCAAAAAGGATATTAGATTATGTTAGCTCACTAAAAATTTCGACACCTTGGTTAGACGAACTTCGAAAGGACATCAGATACGTAAACATATGCACAATAGACATTTTAGAAAGAGACACCTTCAGACAAAGTAAACAAATGGGAAGTTATTAATTAAATTATCACAGCAACCAAAGCAAAAGCAGTACAGACCGATGTGGTCGGAAGAACGTAAACCAGCCTTCTCGGAAAGAATGAAAGCTTATTGGAAAAACAAGAAATCAAAGAAAACTTGATTGAGTTATTTGCTTAAAGTCTTCCATTAATGGGAGAATACGCTAATAATAATAATAATAATAAAATAAAACAAAACCAAGAAAAGTATTATTAGTTAAATTGTATTATTATTATTCTTATTAATAAGCGTTCTTTTGTCCACTCCAGAACATTTGCTTTTTTCCTTTGGTTTTGTCTAGCGAGAGCCATTTTGTGGCACATTGTCCACCTTGTCTGTGCTCTTCCTGCACTCCTCTTGGTTCGTCTTGGTCTCCATTGGATTAATCTCGGTGCCCATCTGTATTGATGTTGTCTACCTGCATGTCCTGCCCATCACCATTTAAATTCTGCAATTTTTTTTTATTACGTTTACCATCTTTGTTCTCCGTCTGGTTTCCTCACACCTAAGTTTGTCTAGTAGACTGCCTCCTATCATGGCTCGATCCATCGCTCTAAGCATTGTCTTTAGATGGTCGCATTTTTCGTTGTCACTGCCATTGTCTCCAAGCGGTATGTTGTTACAGGTGTTACGCAAGAGTCGAAAACTTTGTGCTATATTGGGGTATCCTTGTTTCTGAATATCTGCTAAAAGTCCCAAGTTAGTATTGTTCTGTTCTTTATTTCGACTATCTGGTTTCCCCTTCCCAACGTAATGAGATGTCCAAGGTAGGTATACTTTTCTTCTACTTCTATGATTGTGTTATTTATTGTGGTACCTCTTTTTAGGTCACTCATTATTTTTGTCTTGGACAGGTTCATCTTAAAGCCCGCTTTGTTGGATTTTATGCTTAGTTATTCTAGCATGGCCTCGACTTCTTATCTATTGCTGCCGATGAGGACGAAGCCATCTGCAAATCGCAGGTGGTTCAGAAAGGTGTTATTGATCTTTATACCCTTATTGTTCTAGTTTAGTGTTTTAAACACGTCCTTTAGCGCCGTGGTAAATAATTTTGGAGATATGGTGTCTCCATGGCGTACCCTTGTTCCAATCTTGATGTTGTTTGTCTTCATGTTCTCATTTATTTTTACTTGAAGGGTTGCGTTCTCGTATATGTTTTTTATATGGTTTGCTAAGCGTGAGTTTAAATCAGCTTTCAATGGAATCGAATGATTTGTGATACTCTACGAAGGCAAGGTGAATTGTTTTTTCAATTAGCGTTTTTAGTGTCTGCAGATGGTTTATGATGCTGAATCCTTTGCGGAAACCTGCCTGTTCTACTGGCTGATACGCATGGAACTTGTTTGTTAATCTGTTTGTAAAAATGTTTGTCATTAGATTATACAGGTGAGACAATAAACTGATACGGGCGGTAGTTTTCGATGTTGTTGTTATCGCCTTTTAGGATCAATATGACCTGGGTGTTTTGCCAATATATAGGGATGCGTCCCTCTGTTAGACATTTATCAAAATTTACATTAAATGAACTAAGAATTGAAAAATCAAGTTTCTTCCAAACCTTGCTTCTAGGTCAGAGAATCTCAAACGACAGATCTTGATGTTTTTTTATTCCAGAATATAGCATAACAATTAGTTGTGTATACTGTATTATATAGTCTGACAGTTTCTTACAAGGCATATATTGCGAATATAAACATTTTTAAGTAAATATCAACAAGTTTGCTAATATCTATGTTCATTCTATAAAATAGGAGGTGACGAATAAAGTTTTAAACAAATCTACTGTTAATCAGGTTCAATATTCACAAATTCAATACTTAATCACCAGAAAAATTGGACCATATATTAAGATTTTAATTAAGATTATCAAGGTGTACAATAAGCATATTTTGTTTTGACCAGGATTTGTCGAAAATAATCGCGATCAACGTTCAATCTTATCAAGGCTTAACTTACAATTAGTTTTGTTTCTGGTTTAAGCACATTTAATTAAATAAAACTTTTAACTAACCAAATGAGTCTGGTTTATATATGGTTTATAGATATTAACAAATTATCTTAATGTAGGCATAAGCTTGACGGATCCACTCTTGATGATTTAGGTTTAATATTAACAAATCTAGTTTTAAATATCTAGTTACGTTCAAGTTTAATAATTGAACCTTAATCAAGACTGCCGACTAACCTTGTACTATGCTTGTTGAGACTATCTACAGTTTTATATGTTCGGCTATGTTTACATATGTGTGTACTAGAGATGAGCATGGGATCCCATCGTCCCATCCCATCCCATCGTCCCATGGTAAGGGATGAGTGGGATGAACGTCGCGTGGGATGGGATGAGATGACAATTTTGTATGGGACGGATTTTGATAATCTAGTAAATCTAATTCGTGCATAATTAATTGCTTTCATATAAGAATCTTTTTATTTTCATTTGCTTGTAGACACAAGTAGGCTTCCCAATACAAATAAATCACTTTATTTTTGTTTGCTATTTCTAGATTTTGTTTTTTTGCAGCGCATATCTTTTCTGTGTAGGCTTTAGTCAACTTTTTCACGACTCGAAAAGTCCTATTTTATCCTTGAAAATGGTGCAGCTTTGTTTGTAATGATTTTAACGATTAGATTGAAAATAGACAATAATCCAAAATTAACGTTTATCGTGCCAATACGCAAAATTTTAATACATGTCCAGCTCAGGAGATTTATGGAATAACAATGAAGTTCCTGAAAAATCTTCCAATCCATTTGCGACGAAAAAGAATTACTCGTTGTCGAAAAATCGAAAAGAAAGTCTGCTGTATGGGAAAAACGGGATGAATTGGACGAGCCGAGCGACCGGGATGGGATGGATGGGATGGGACGAAAATTTAACGTTTGTGGGAAGGGACAGTGGGACGAAAATGTGAAGGGTTGGGACAGTGTCTGGGATACGTCCCACGGGATGGGAGCTGGGACGAGAAACTCGTCCCATGCTCATCTCTAGTGTGTACACCAATGCATACGCGGCATTAAAAAAATGAATCCTGAGACATTTAGGCCTTCTGTCCACGTAGCCCCACGAAATATGCACGACATCGTTATTTTACACTTTTGTGCAGCTGGCTTGCATTTTACGTGGCAAGGGACGAAAGTGTGTACACGGTGCGGCATCGTCACATTTGCGTATCGTCAGACTTTCGTCATGCAGCTCGTGCTGCAGCCTGCCACTACAAATGCCATGCTGCGAGGACGCAAAAACACGTGTAGCGACTAGAGGATATCTTTTCGCGTATATATTTTTCCCGGGAAACGGGAAATATAAATTTATTTTCTTAATAAATATCGGGAATAACGGGAAGTTTAATAATTAATGAAACAAACTAAATATAATTCAATAAAATACAAACGCTAGAAGTCAACAAAAACATTAAACAACATAAAATTAAATTCAAATTGTATATTATACAAAACCTGATAAAACTAGTTAGGAACTAGAGGAAACGAGAACTAAAGAATTCAAAAAATTCTCTATAGGCCGCTCTTGGAAAATTCGTCCAAAATTTTATACTTTTATGATAGGGTACTTATTATAATACTTTTATGATAGGGTAAATTTCAGTTATCCTACGAAGAATATCTAAATTTAGATATTCTACGAATTTGCAGTCAGGCCGATCATTTTGTTTTAGGCCAATTAGGGCAGTATTATGGGGCCAAAAAAAACTACAATGTTTTGTTTTTTAAAAATATATCGAAAATATTATTTGGAATGAAAAAAAAAATATTGTGAGAATTCGAGCCCTTAATTTTAAGTTAGAGTTTCATTTATATAATTAATATTAAGGATAGGTACTATGTTTAATTTTTTTACTGAGCAAATTTAATTGTTGCTGAGGTAAATGTAATTGACTTCAATATATTTCTTGAAGGAAATTAAATGCCCTAAAAAAAGGTCTGATTGATTTTTTTTCGGGTGGACAGTTTTTTTATAATCATGCCATCCATGAACATTGGTATGATTTCAGGAAACAATACCCCACAAAGGGCTCGGTTTACCTGAAGGGGGATATAAAAACGGTCACCCCCAGTAACGTCAAGATAGTCATAATCACACAGTCAAGGTACGACAGTCAGCGTAAGGAAGTAAGACAAGAAATTAACGTTTCTGTACTAAATGACGGTCTCAGAATCCAATTTTGTTTGGATTATTTTTAAACTTGAGAGCTAAAATAAACCATTTTGTAGTTTGCGTGACGAATTTACGACGATTGCGTGGACGTACCTAAGATGCAAATGACGCCTTTCGTTATTTGTACACGGAGGCGTCATTTGACGAATGCCTGCAAACCAACAAATGACAAAAGGCGTCATTTGTATCTTAGATACGTCCACGCAGTAGTCATAAATTCGTCACGTATACTTCAAAACTCTCAAGTTTTTAGCTCTCAAGTTTAACAACGTTTTTAACTTCTTCGTAGGATAACTGGAATTTACCCTATCATAAAAGTAATCCCTTTTTGGATTTATTTCTCGCAAGTTTAGCGACGTGGAAGCACGACTTTATTTCACTGCGAAAATGTCATGAAGCGATGATGAAGACGTGATTGCAGCATACAATTTTATTAGAAGGCGACGATACAGACGCAGATTATATTGGCTTCATCCATTTATTGCAAAAGAACATTACTTGCAGATTATTTGTTGCGGCAAGAGAGCTATCGGAAGATGATTCCTATTTCCAATTATTTTACCGAATGACTAAAAATACCTACCGAATATTAGTCACTATTGTTGAACCTTGATTGTTGAACCTATCAATACAAAAACGAAATACTGTAATGCGAGATTGTGTCAACCCGGAAGAAACTTATAACTTTGAGGTAAGTTGTAAACAGTTTCTTTGTATGTGTATAGTATTTATTGTTATAAAATTAAAATAAATCAAAGTAAAATAAAGTAGAAAACGCTTTATTAATAAAACAGCAGTCCTCTCAGCAGATTCCCGGGAAAATAAATTTATATTTCCCGTTTCTCGGGAAAAAAATATACTGGAAAAGATACCCTCTAGTCGCTACACGTGTTTTTGCGTCCTCGCAGCATGGAATTTGTAGTGGCAGGCTGCAGCAGGAGCTGCATGACGAAAGTCTGACGATACGTAAATGCGACGATGCCGCACCGTGGACACACATTCACAAAAGTGTAAAATGACGATGTCGTGCGTATTTCGTGCGGCTACGTGGACAGTAGGCCTTAGTCTACTACAAGCTACAATTTGTTAATCGAGTCCTGAAGACTGATAGTATATAGTATATAGTCTTTATTTTTAATAATTATTTAAAATCTTCTGAAATATCCAGTCTATCAATTATAACACTTATACTCTATATATCTAGATGCAATTTAAGACATTTGGAACAATCTACAAGATAGATAGAATACTTTTATTAGCCCATTACGAACAAAATATAAAGTCATCAACCTGTAGTTTATTGACGTCGCTATTTCTTTATTTCCATAAAAAAAAACTTAAACCCGTTTATAAACTACAGTTTATAGATAAGACTAAATCAAGTAAAATAATTGACTAAATCAATAATTTTATTGCAATTTCCAAGTATTAAATAAATATAGCCGCGCTATCTACATAATTATAGCAGTCTTAATATACATTGTATATAGAACACACTGTAAATATAAATTAGTGGAGATATAGGACCATTTTATTTACAATTGCAATTCCGACTAAATTTAGATTTTTGCACTAAATATAGTCATATGATTAAGTTATTTTTTATTAGTTCTTTCTTATTACACAATGAAAATGGAAACAATAGAAACAATCAAATATGATAAATGGGATAGAGGAAATGGAAAATAATGCTAATGAAACCACGTGACTATGTCAATACAATAAAGCCTGCAGAGGCAAAATAAATCTTGGATATTAAAGGAAATTGAATGAGTTGTGAATGTTACGTAAGTAAATCTGTTTTTATAGACACAAAATAAAGTATGTCAAATGGAAGAAGAAAGAGCAATTCTCCGCCTCCGTCAAGGAACGCAAAGAAAATCGAATCGTTTAAAAGGTTCTATAATTAGAACAGTGGTGTACAAAGTAGGGTAACACAAGGTCCTCTTGCTGAATAAGAAAATATATTGTAGTGGGCCGCGGGTGCAAAAGGAGTTTTGTCAGTAAACAAGAATTTTGGGAAATCAAAAATAGGTTGATTTCACCTCGAAAATCCAATAATTTCTTGTAATTGAATATTGGTGAAACCATACTAATTATAGATACAATCATACAAACTTATTGAAGCGAAATATAGCTTGAATATATAAATATATTCAACCTACTCGTAGCTGTACAATATTAAGTCTTATTAAGACTATGAACAAATCTCATGTTGAAAAAATTACTTCCTGGCATGTTATTCTAGTCCGAGTCCATTGTCATAGCACTTACGGATCTAGACAAATAACATTGTTTTTAGGATCATTTATTTTTATTTAAATTAAGTGAATAGACATCTGCAGACGCGTGTCGAGATCAATCTCTCATCAGTGCAGCTTTGCTTTTTTGGATTATACACTTAAATTAGCTTGAACACCTCGTGCATGATTGGCGGGGTTAGGTTTTGATTTGACATTTGTATAGAAAGACATGAACTTAGTTTCGGTTATTGATTTAAATGATAATTGAATATTGGTGAAACCATACTAATTATAGATAAAATTCTATAAACTTATTAAAGCGAAATATAGCTTGAATATATAAATATATTCCTGGGATTCTTTTCCTGGGATTTTGAGATATCTTCGTTTTGAAAAGTTTGAATCAGAAATTTTTAGTTTTGTAGAATATTTGGAGTTTTCCTCGATTTTCGGGAAAACTATTACTTAGACCAGGTGTGGTCAAAACATGAAGCATGCGCCAAACATAGTGCAATGGATGATTATAAGTGGCGCGTTAGACCGAGGCCGCACTACGGTTTTATCCTGCGAGCAGTAACCGTTATTACCGCTCGATAAACACACAGTACGCTATGGGAAAAATCAATCGCGGGAAAAAAATCGCAAGTTAGGCCGCTTGTATTAGCTTACTTGAGTCACAAAATCACGCGATTAAAAACCGCGGCGGTTTAGGCGTAGTGCAGCCTAGGCCTTAGTCAGTTTTGAGTTAGAGACCCTTTAGTAAGAGTTTTGCTCGCTTCCACCATATTTTAGATGTTCTGTAGTGCGAAAATTAAAAAAGATACATACAATAAGACAACAGATACAGCAAGACTCGAATCCAAAAATTTCTACCATATTCAAGATTAATCCATATCTACGACATGGATAAGTTAACTAAATCGAAAGTAATATATAAATTGGATTCTGGTTTACGAAACGTGGATTCAGAGTGCCACCAGATCTTTCTTAGAGCAGGGTGAGCAACATTTTTACAACGGGTCAGTTACAAATTTAAAAATGATAAGAAGTGTATGGTAATACAAATACTGAATTATGAACTCAAATTATCTCTTTATTAAACAATCAAAATTATAAAACATTAAATTATAAAACAGAGAAATACTATTGAATGAAATGTGTGCAAGATTATTTAATGAGAAATTTTGAAATGTAAAATCTTTGAAGGGCCTGTCGAGAAAGTGAAACCGCAAGCTCTCGAGAAAGTGAAACCGCAAGAGGGTCGTTCATCTCTGTACTAGATAGTCTTCATTCTGAGTGAGCTTTTGTCCTATCGAGTGTTTAAGCAGAATTTTAAGTTTTTGCGAGAGCAATTTGTGTCTTTGTTTTGTGTATAAACATATTTCTATTAAAAAGGCTATTTAATAAGCATCCGCCAGGTCTAGGACAAGCAGAGGTAAGCAGAAAGGACAGACAGCTTGCAAGTTCCAAGCTGAACTCACTCTCAAAAGGGGAACTTCCGACGTCTGGATCACGGATTTTCTTAAAACTGTGTACGCTTTTGGTAGTAGTCCATTAGGACGACATTATGTGCAATTAGTAATGCGTACTATTTCGGCATTTTCCTTCCATTCAAATACACGTATTTTTTCTTGCACTTAACCACTCGGCCACCGCCATCTTAAACAACGTTGATGCAACGCAAATGTATATATTCGACGCGAAAAATTGAAAGAGAAAATTGGAACTTTCTCGAAAATGCCGAAATAGTACGCCTTACCACTTGCACATTATGTCGTCCTAATGGACTACTAAAAGTGTACAAAGTTTGAAGAAAATCCGTGATCCAGACGTTGGAAGTTCCTCTTGTCAGTGCAAGAGTAATCATCACCAATCATGAAACATCATGGAGCGATTATCCTCTTGTACAGGGAACCATTACTGACTATTGTAAATTGATACTTGAATTGAGTAATATGGCGCACATGAACTCGTCTGTCAAAAAATTGGCGGATGGTATGCAAAGACTTGCATACTGACTTAGACTTTGGAGCAGACCATGGGAATTGAAGGAGTTTTACACAATTTGGATTAGACCATGAGGAACAGAAGGCGTCATTGGATGTTTTTCCTTGATTTTGGACCTAACTAAGAAAAGAGAAGTTTTTACTAGATTTTCAGAAATATCGTTTTTATAGATTATGAACCATTGAATCATTGGAAAAGTGAAAAAGTTGTTGAAACAGTTGCAACTCGATTTTCGGAATAATAGATGCTTAGATTTTGGAACTAGGATTTTGGAACGAGCCTTGCGGAACTAAAGAAATTTCCAAAAAATTTCGCGTTTTCCCAGGCGTTTTAGAAAGCAAATCGCGAAACTAGGAAGGAAATTGGTGTTTGGCAACTGCTGCCAGTCAGATTTGAGATTTGGATCCTGAGCAAAGGAACAGAAATTTCCTTGGAAAGACCGAAACAACAGCAATTTGGAATATTATCTTGGAAAAAACTAGAAGTAATCTGAACTGGAAAATTTGGAAACTTTTCCGATTTTCTTTTCAAAATTCTGTTATATTTTCTAATTTTGTATTTTTCACGATAATAATTGTAATAAACAAAGTTTTATTTATTCTTTAAAAAAGGGCCTCTGATGATGTTCACCTTGGTAATCGCGTCGTCGGTATAGTGTTAATTAAGACAATTTCAGTATCCAGTAGATTAACAACAGAAAACAAATTGAGTCACAATTCCAACCTACCTAATCTTAACAGATTTAGCCCAGAAATCACCCAGAAATCTTAATAAATTCAGTCTGAAACAAGGTTTTATATTGACCATTTTCTAATGTATAATTATTAAGCTCCATTATTTATTAAAGTAAAATTTAGACAAAAATTTTCATCTCTACAAACCTAGACTTTATTGACATTTAGCAAAATTAGACTTGACTTTAACCTCTCCAAAACTAAAATGATAAAGACCTAAATCCTTGAAAGATATAAGCAAATTAAAGTTTAATCTTAACCGAGTACTTATGTTAGGAATTTTCTGGGTATCCCCCAATAAGTTAATAATAATATATACATGTGTGAATAAGCTCTTGCATGTCCATTTTCCTTGCATGTCCTAAATTATTCCATTTGACAATATTAGTCTCAATTTAAGTTTAATCTTTTGAGTTAAATATCAGTAATTTTCTCAATTTTTTTTTTTTTTCTAGTTCTATTATTATTACACAACAAAATGCAATAAAAACAATTCAATCTGATAAGTCCAGGAAAGGAAATGGATTATAATGGATGACTATGTAAATACCTTAGAAGGCGAAGACTCTAAATAAGCAGGAGTATTAAAGAAAATTGGAAGTGATGAGAATGTTATGTAAGTAGATCTGTTTTTAAAAGCACAAAATGAAGTGTGTCAAATGGAAGGATGAAAGAGCAATTTTGAGCCTGTGTCAACAAAGGCAAAGAAAAGTGAATCATTGAAAATGAGGAATTTAATTTGACTGAAGGCCAATTTATTCTCGATGAATTAACCAAGAATTGATTTTAATTGCCCTCAATCCAAAAGCAGCCAATCCATACTCATAAGTTATTGACTAAACTATTTACAATGAAGAAATTATAATATTTTTACAGACATTAACAATGGCAAAAACTGTTTTTCTATAAATTGTTGCCCTCAACAATAAAATGGTGGTGATTAAAAAATATGTATTAAAAGTATCTTTAAAAGAATTTTAAAATATTTTTGTTGTTCTTACCCCATAAACCAATCCACGGTGTCGCGGAGATATTCCGGTAAACGCTCCAGTTTGGCGAATTTTCTTCCACGACGTTCGTAAAATGTGTTGACAAACAACTCGGGGGGGAAAATAGTGAAACGGAGTCCGAGCCCGATCGGAATCGCACCTCAGCTGATTCACCTCAAAAACCGAACACAAACACTGACACTCAACGGCTGAACGGAGATAATCGACGGTCGCGACGCATTCTACTGGATGGCCCAACGTCGTACGACGACACTTATCTATGCGATTATTCAGATTTTGTAATTTATTTAATTGATTGATTTTTATTATTTCACCTTTAATCGTGAAAAGAAAATGAAGTCATCGTCTTGAAAGTCTTGCAAATTTCAGATTGTACCTGCTGCCAACATTGTAACAATAAATATACGAGAATGAGAGTTTTACAATGTTGCCAAAAACATATTAGAATCATACATAGTTTGATGATATTTAAGTAACAATCTAATTGTAAAAAATATTATTGAGCGATTTATCTCTATAAAAATAAATATAGAAATTTAGCTTGGATTAAGTTTTAATTTTGTTAAATTTAGATTTAATTTAGTTAAATTTTTAAGTTTACTCCTCGAAATGTAGCGAACATAATATTCAACGGCGCCCACCTCCAGAAACAAATAATAATAGTAGCAATATTATTATTATTATCGTATAGGGCCATTAGAGACCGCGTTAGGCAACAATTACATTTTTCTGGAAGCCTTCCTTGCAGCCCAAATTCTTTGCATTCTTTCTCTGGCAGCCTGTCTTCTTTCTTCTGTCCAACCACTGTTCCTTTTTGGTTCGTCATGAAATCCCTTAAACTTGTCTATCACTGACCTAATTTTTGTTCAGTTTGAGATATCTTTCGAATTCAGTACAACCTGTTGGAGATCCTTTCTCACCTCCTTGAATCATTGGATTCAATCAGTCTTTCATTGTCCTGGTAAAGTTCTTCCCTTCCTCTGAACCTATACTGCCCATCCACGATCTTTGGACAAATTATCTTACAAGTCCTGCTTTTTCTGCATTCCGTTTTGATCACTGTATTTTGTAGTGTCTCAGTTTAGCTCTCTTCGAGATGGCTTTCTTCTTGTATAAAGCATATGTTCTGCGAAAAGCCTCTGGCATCTTCTCCTGTCTGATGTTGTTAGCTTCTCTTTCACTGGTTTTCAACTGCACGATTTCACCCAGGTATTTAAAGCTGAAAACTCTATCTATCTTACCATGCTCGGTGTTCAGGTAACGGGGGGCTTTTGTAATGTTTGTCATATACTTCATTTCTTTCAAAGAAAATCTATTTTTTCTGATTGACTGGTTAGTATATTCAGATGTTCTATAGCTGTATCAGTATTTCTAGAAAGGAGCTCGAGATCATCGGCAAAAGCAAGGCAGGTGATCATCACGCCATTCTTTGATCCTTCAAAGTATACTTGATTAAGTAGTCCTTCTTATCCAGTTATTTCTCCCATTTTTGATAATCTTCTCCAACGCACAGTTGAATAAAACTGGTGAATGATACCATTTTTTCCAATCTACAGGGATAACTTCAGTTTCCCATAACTTTTCCATTTCTGCTTTAAAATTTGGGTTGTGATTTCTACTCCACATTTTAGCATCTCTGCTGTGACGGAGTCTTCCCCTGCTGCTTTGTTGTTCTTCTTCTGTTCTATTTCACGAACTTCTTCTTCATCTGTGGTGGGATTGAATTTTCATTCTGTTGCTTTGGGTCTTCTCTTGACCATTTATTTTTCGGTTTTTCGCAATTCAACAATTTCTCGAAATATGTGGCTAATATCTCAAAATTTTCATTATTACTTATAGCAAGTTTTCCATCTTCCTGTCGAAAACCCATGCTGGACGGCTAATATCCATTTATTTGCTTTCTAAAGGTCCTGTAGTAGCTTCTAGTGTTGTTCCTATTAAATTCCGTATCAATGTTGGAAATTTCTTCTAATACTTGTTTCCTTTTGGCTTGCCGTAGGATCTTAGCTGTCTGTTTGCGTACCCTGCGAGTTCGTTGCAATGGTGCCACATCCTTGGCTGTATTCGCCATATTCTCTCGGATATCCCCGCATGTCTCCACTTTTTTCTCTCGCAAAAGGTTTTGAAAGTCCTTCCTATTTTCTTTCAGTTTTTCATTGTTTGCCTTTATCGATACATTCCCAGAGAGACGTTTCTTGTTTAACGGCAAAGGTATGAATTTTATACGGGTCAAAAAGTGATCAGAGTATTATTACATGTGTAATATATAATAGGTATATAGAATTTATTCGTAATAAGAATATAATACAAATAATAATATATAATTATAATAATAATATAATAATATTTAATTTAATAATTAATTTAAATTTTAATTTAAAAATTTAATATAATAATATACAAATAATTATTGACCCCCGATTTCCTTACTCTATTCTCTCAGATTTCCACAAAGCCTCCCTTTTTGCAGAACATTATTCCCTCTCATGATCCCGACTTTTTCGATGAAAATTTTAATCTAGAATCCAATGGTTCAGAAACAGCAATATCCAGCCTCCAGATGAAATGTCCGAAGAGGAGTACTATTCCAACGTTTATATAGGTAAAAACAGCGTCCCTGGAAGGATCAACATCTCAAAATTCTTTATCAGAGAACTGACAGACAAATATATATTCACAAACACATAATCAAATTATACAATTTTTGCCTACTGGCTACTAAGTGTTCCCCCTTCTTGGTAGTCTGGTTCCATCACCACACTATTGAAACCGGGTCAAGACGAAACCCTTTCTAGAAGTTATAAGCCTCACCTGCTTCCCTACTTCCTGATCTGGGTAAAAACTTTGACAAATCCTGAAATCCTGTTTCAGTCCTTCTCATGCTACTATACACCCACTTTTCATTCTCACTAATAATATTCAAACCTCTCTCCTTCTGAATCAACATTCCACCGTCGTTTTCCTCGATATGAACTAAGTTTTTGATATAGTTTGGCACGACGGACTGCCTTTTTAACTACAAAATCTAAACGTGCCATCATATCTTCTTTTTAAAGGATTCTGATTTTAAATGATTTTAAAGGATTAAGAATATCTTCTTTTTCTATTTTTTATCATCAGAGACTTCCTATGAGACAGAAATCTGTGTATCAAAGATCATGACGCACATTCTGACTTTTGCATCCCTCTCCAAGGTGTTCTCCAAGGTGTTCAATACCTACATAAAGCTATCAAAAACTTAGAAAGCTTAATAGATGATACCATCGCATGGTTCAACAAATAGAGACTAGACCCTGACCGTTCAAAATATCAACTACTTTTAGCCTTCCACCTCCTCCTAGGATCCCTACCTGGAACCTGGATCTCTACGAACTCCCTAAATATTAGAGTTAGCCTCGCCCCAGTTTACCCCACACTTCAAATTAAAAGTTTAGGCATAATATACGACAAAGTTCTAAAATTTAACATTCAGGCGTTAGATCGCAAACGCGAAATCATTAAACGACACTTTACAACAACACTTCCAGTCCCTGACTTTCTGTGATCAAGGCATTTTCATTAAGACAGCGACGACTATTTACACGTCCATTTGCAGACCGATATTGGACTATGGACACATTATTTGGACGAATACTCGTCAGAACTCGACAGAACGACTCGACGTTCCTTAGAAACTTCCGGAAGAACCGCACTTAGAATAAGAAGTTTAGAAAACAGAAGTTTAAAGACCAGGAAAATAACAGAGACATTCTGGATGAGCTATGTAACAAGCGGGACATCAGAACATCTAAAAGACAGAAATTGTCTCAACACTTGGTGAAGCTGTTTATTACTTATTTGTTTCATAACCAATACTGTTTATATCCATTATTTAATTTTTTTGTCTTGTTTTATTTCGTTTCGAATGGTTTATTTTCTATTTTTTATAATTGCCAGGGCCGAAAGACATTAGGCCCTTTGTACATTTCCTTTGCCCTTTCTATATTCAGTATAATAAAGATTGTTGTTATTTTTTATGACCAGCTTAGGAAAACGTTATTTCAACTGTTTCCTTCCTTGGGCTTTAATGTTAACCCAGTACTGTCGCATTCCTTCTCGAAGTTTCTGCTTCCGTTCTTCAGTCCAGATCTTGCCTGTTTTGAGCTTGGGATTTTCCTGGAAACTCTGGAATGATTTCAGCTTAATCTTAAGAGGTTTACGTTCTTGAATCCAGTCCAGTTCAGTGATTCATGCTCCCTTGATCTTCTTTCCTAGGAAATAGGTAAAGATTCTGTTTGTTAATCTTGTTGGGTTCATTCGTGCCATGTGACAATTTCCATTTTCCTGATACGTGAAGTGAAGGCTGCTTTCTCTGAGATGGTGGGCTCTATCCATTCGTCTAGATATTTGAATTTGTCGGCTCGCTTAATTTTTAAGTACTTTGGGTGCTGGTTTGATGTTTGTGATTTGTCAAACTCTGTTTTGTCAAAGGAAATCTGAAGACCTGCCTTAGCTGCTTGTGTTTGTAGTTGGTTGATTTGCTCCACAGCTATATCCAGGGAATCTGAAAATATCGCGAGATCATCTGCGAAGACTAGGCAGTCTACTGTTAGTTCCATGTTTCTGTATCCCAATCTGACCCTATTTTCCAGTCCTTCGTTGTTTATTTCCTTGCGCCACTCACGGATGACTTTCTCGAGTACTCAGCTGAAAAGCAGAGGTAAGAGCCCATATCCCTGCCTTACGCCTGTTCTGATTTCGAAGGCATCTGAAATCTCACCTCAAAAATTTCACTCTGAATTGTGTACTACTTAAGATGTGCTGAATTATCGATTGTGGTTTTTGTTCAAAACCAGTTCTTTCAACATTTGTATTAAGGTACATCGATCGATTTAGTCGCACGCTTTCCTGAAATCGACAAAGGTTACCACAAACTGTTTCTTCCTGAGCATGAGATATGAAAGGATAGATTTTAAGTCATAATCTGTTCAGCACATTCGCCCAGAACGCCCTTTCCTGAATCCAACTTGTATAACCCAACTGTGGATTGCTCTTCGGCCAGATTTTGTGGGGCCTTAGAGAGGATCTTGAAAAATATTGAGACAACAGAGATTCCACGGTAATTGTTCACGACCGTTCTGTCACGACCCTTTCTTATGTAGAGGATGGATCAAAGATGAAGTCTCTCCAGTCTCCTAGAAGTTTCTCGGATTCCCATATCTCGCCGATTATCTCTAAGCTTTTCAACTGTCTTGTTCACAGCTTGTTTACACAGTTCAGCAAAAATTGAATCCTCACCTTGGTGCCTTGTTGTTTTTAAGTGCCTGGATGATCTGTTTGATTTCTTCTTTTGTATGTGGGGATGAGTCTGGATTGTTGCACTGTTCAAACGTTCAAACGTAAACGCAGATTCTGGAGGTACGCAGTTGAGGAGAGATTCTAAGTAGGTTGCCAAGATCCGGCAGTTGTCTTTGTCATTGAAGGCAGTTTACCATCAGGATTCTTAAAGAATTCTTGAATGTTCTGTAATAGTTCTGTGTGTTGTTTTTTTGCAAGTCTTGTTCAACTTGAGCTAGTTGATTTTTGTCGAAGGCCCGTTTTACCCCACGGATGGTTTTCGCAGTGTTTTTTGCATTTAGGAAATTGATCCAGTTATCTTTATTCTTATATGAGTTCATTATTAATAGAATTAATCTAAAATATATTTCCCAGAATTCATACAATAACAATTCAAATCTTCCGGAAAATCTTGTTTGTCTTGGAGCCCATTTGGCGCTCCACTGAGAGTGTCCAGATAGACCCTTTTACCCCACCCTCGCTACGCTACAGTATTAAACGTGTCTTATATAATTAATGTGTATTAATTAACTAACCCAGTCTGGATCAATGATGAAACTCTGTTTTAATCAATAAGTTATTTTCATAAATTTAGACTTTACCGAAGTTTAAAAATTAGTCCAGAAGATACAGATCGCATCAAAATTAGTCTAGATTATGGTTTAATATCGACAAATTTAAACTTAATCAAGATTTTAAACAATGTAAATTTAGTCTAGATTGTGATGTATTATTGATAAATTTCATATTGATAGATTTAATTGAAGATTTAAATATAATAAATTTAGTCGATTAATTTAGTAGATTCAGAATTAATTTTGCAAATTCAGTTTTGATTACGGTTAAAACATAGCAAATTGAGATTTAAGCTTCCCTATTTTTAGAACAGATTATGTTTAATCCCATCAATGTTAGTCTAAATTTTACACAATCCATAATTTTTTATTAAACCTGTGTGAACGTTTTTTTGTAAAACGTGACAACATTGTATAATTTTTTTGTACAAATAAACAATATGGATGTCAAAGTCAGCTGTTTGATGCAGCATTCAAACTGGACTTGCAGAAAACGCAAAACATGTTCAAAGTACATGAATTTCGTGTAATTATTATTGAAATAATCACTCTGAATGATTATCATAAATTAAAACCGAAAGCTTCGTAAAATTGTTTTTGAAACTGAAAATGAAATTTACATAAAACGAGATTTTTAAGATAAATAACATCAAAAAGAAAGTTGGGAAAGTTGGCAGTTGGTGAAAACATCCGCCACGAAAGCAAGATGAATCCTTTAAACTATGTTAAAATCTTCTTTTGTGCCAAGATTTGGGTAATGATAATCCTATCAAGTGTTTACACTAACTTCGAAAAGCATTTGCCTGCATTTTTCAGACAAATGCTAACCTACGGCAAGTTTTCCTACCAACAAAAAACATCATTTATAAAACCCATTCAAGTTCCAAAATCTTGGTTCAAACACTTCTACATTTACTCCTCAATTTTAACCACTTTGTCCCTTTCATTAACAATCCAAATTTATTACTTCAAATTATCTCCACCTAATTGGCTAATTACCATTTTGGATTATGCTGGAGGATCCCATCGGGAACCTGCAGGTAAATATCAAATTTAAAAAAAATTCAGTTTTTTAATTTTTTTTAATTGATATTTTAGTGACCGAAATTCATGTATTGCTAGCTTTAGCTTTGCTAACATTGCAATGTGTTCGGAGATTGTATGATACTCATTATGTTTCTGTTTTTGGAAAAAATAGTATTATGGACCTTGGCCACTATTTTATTGGATTTTCCCATTATACAGGAGCTGTTTTAGCTATTCTTATCGAAGCACCAATATTTGCACTTTCAGGTAGATTTATAATTGTACATTAGAATTGCACTCTTGGTTCAATAATCATTATCCTGAGTGTTAACTCAGATGACATAGTAAGATGACATAACATTTGATATTATTTGAATTTTCACTTTCTTTATTTGTGCATGAGCAAGATGTAGAAATAGTTCAGCATGTACATTAATCGACACAATGTATATCTAGGATTCATTATCATTAATTATACTGTCTTTTTTAGAAGATAAATTTGAACTTAATTTTCATGAATTAAAGTTAAACGACTACATATTTATGGTTGTGTTTTTATGGGCTTGGTTCCACCAGTACAAAGTAACTGTGATATTAGGAAACTTAAGGAAAAACAAAAAAGGTAAAACTTTGCAATCAAAATTGTTCATAAGTTAGATAAACCATATATTGCAAATATTGCCAATTTTTTTATTCAATCCACATCAGTGCTAATCAAACAATTTTCATGACTAAATTTTGAGGCATGAAAGTCAACAAAACATAATAAACTTTATCACTATTTTGAGAAGCACTGCTCTAGACTTTGATTATCTATACTTGGGCCGGCGAGAGAATGCATCTTGTCTCGACAAGTTTAGTATTGTTCTGCGCATACCCCCACATTATTCCGAGCGCGCTGTGTTTAGTTGTCCATGTTTGAAAAACTGACGCATATTTCTTAACTCAAACTGACCTGGGCGTACCTCGTCGCGTCCCTGGCCCCCTATACCTCGGCGCATTACAGCTGCATTCTCTTGCCGGCCCGAGTATATAGATATGGAGATGTGTTTATTTATCTGTGATTTACGATTTATCCTAGGTCAGGGGTCAGTAAACCGCATCTCTTTGTTAAGGCATTTGCGGCACTCTAGCTAGAGTTTTTTTTTATCGAGTTTTTTATACATATGGTTTTTTTATTTATAAATTCGAGCTATATAAAGAAATTTTGGCGCTATATAGCTATTATCCTCATTACAAAATTTTGTTTAGAGAAAATTAGCAAATTTTCAACATTTTTTAGGTGAAGTTGTCTCTCAAAATTATTCTTTACCAAAAGGGGATCTCTTTGAATACCTATCGTCCCCACACTCAACCACCGAAATACTAATGTACTTTAGCATAACTGTTATCCTCTGGGGAAACATAACATGGCTATTCATATTCTTCTGGGTGCTATCAAATCAGGTACAACATAACTAAATGATTCCTTTTTCAATTAAATAAAATTTATTTATTTTAGGCTTTCACTATGATTTTGAGTCATCGATGGTACCAAGAAACCTTCAAAGACTTCCCGCAGAACCGGAAGGCTTTTATACCATTTGTTTACTAATTCATGTCTTCTAGTAGTGGGAGCATATCTCCTAGTGTTTGCAAGTACATATCAGCTACAAGTTCAAGCTTATCTGGGTCATTCGAATTTTTATACTTCAACACAGTTTCTAAATTTGTCACCCCAGTTAGAACCAATAACGTTTTGAAGCCACAATTTTTGCCAAGGAGAATGTCCGTGTTGCACCTAAAGAAAATAACGCACGGTTTGTTTTTGTATTTTGTGGGTTTTAATAAAAAGTTATTTGTACCTGTCTCCAATCATGAGGGTTTTGCTGGGGTCTATGTTGTGTTCACCTATTAAAGCTTCAACTATGAATGGATTTGGTTTTCCCATTATCACTGGAGTTCTTCCTGAGCAAGTTGTTACTGCTGCTACCATTGTTCCTGTTCCTGGTACCACAAGACCACCCCCCATTGGTAAACTTTCATCAGTATTTGTTGCTATATATATACATTTTGGATCATCTAAAAACAGCAACAAATTATAAACGAACTTGTTTTACATGTCACTAAAACTAAATTAAAATGGAAATACTTTCACAACAGGTTAGGTTAGGTTTTTTTTAACTTTGAAGATTGAAAATATTTCCGTAAAAATTCCCCATTTTTTAATTAATTAGCTTTTGATGAAATGAAACTAAACGGTTAATATTTTCTTACTTAAATAGCTGGCAGCTTTCAAAATCTTCATGTAGGAAATATGTTCATCGAAACCAACAACAACAGCTCCGACTTCAGGGTCTAATTGGAAGTTGGTTAAAATGTTTTTAAAGTTGCCCATGAAGACATCGGGCTGTAATTTTGTAATATAGCTAGAATAGGCTTTTGCAGTGTTGCATTTATTACCCCTAATCCTATGCTGTCTATTCCAACTTTACTTAGTTCCTGTGTTAAACCTTTCGATCCAATCACATAGGCTTTCTTTACGCCCTTTTCAGTTAAATACCGTGCAGCTAGGAATGAAGTAGATATCATTTCTTCCTGAAAATAATCCGTGATAAAGAGATATTAGGAATGTGTCAACTTGTCTGTCTAATCTATGTACTTTTGTGGCTATCAAGTGAAACCATATGCTGTATTACATTGATTATAAGTAGCATTATATTCTGGTTTGGCTTATATATGATAGCCCCCTTACCAGGGTAAAGAGTATGTATGCCCTGAAAATATGTAATATACAGGTACCATTTATGATCAATATAATACAATAGTTTTTCAAATAAACAATAAAAAGTTTTATAGGAGTCAAATCCATAGGTCAAAATATATTTCCAACTTAATGAATCACATTACATAATAACTTAACATAGCAAGAAAGATTGCTATTGTATTCAGTGTCAATGACCATCCCGCAGTAGTAGTATTACAGTATAATCTTGATAATCACGATTCAACGAAAACAATAATAATTTTAAATATTTTATATACAATTCTATTTCAGAAAGAATAAAATATGTATCTATATAGGTAAACGCGTACATACAAAAATATATGTACAAACTTAGAACAGATAGTGAGACAATTGTAGAGTGGAGTTAGCTTGGTCAGAATCATCAATCATATTTTCAAAGTTAAAAGCAGGGTGTGTTGACCAGACCTTCTTCCAAGAACACTAGATTGTGTTGTTTTTTGACTTTATTTCTGCTGTGCGCGAGGTTATTATCCGGCGCTGGGCAGCGTAAAGAAAAGACACGTGTTTCGCCAGAGCGCCGGATTACTGAACGTGCCCAACTAACCAACTGCCGGATTATCAAGATTATATATACTGTAATTGCTAATCTTTGCCTGAGTCGATTCGAAGAATTCCATATCACATTTTAGGCAGTAAGTGGTAATAAGTGGTAACTGTCCAAGTGGAAACAATTTATCTTTACCTAAATGGGGCAACTTATAATTGTTGCTGCTATTTACTTTAATCATTTTTATCATGCACTGATGATGTGATAGGAATACCTTATTCAGTGTATCATGACTCAGTTTCATATCAATAAATCCGTTGATGTTTGAAGCAGCAGTTATCTACTGCAATTATTGATTGACATTAACACCACCGTGGTGGTGCTAACACCCATGGTAGTTGGCATTTTATAGTTTAATAGAGTATTAGCGAAATTTAACTCGCTAACAGCTTCATTGAATTCTTTTTGTCAAAATGCGGTTTAGCATTGTCCTGTTGAATGAATATAGGAGCAATATAAATCCAAGCAATAACTGACATCCTCCCTGCATCAGGCAGGTGAAAGTTACGGTGTAAAGAAATCCAAAAAAACCAACAAACTGACTCACAAACAAACAAACTCTCGCAATGCTGGAGTGTAGACGGGATTTGCGATTGTATGCGGAAAAAGATCAACAACAGAATACACCGAGACAAACAAAGCAACCAGGCGAAGGGCAAAGGAAGACATCAGGAAGCATAAAATCCAAATAGCACAAAAAGTCTTAGAACAACTCAAAGGCCTGGATGTGTTCAGGAGACCGGCAACAGACACAGCTAAAAGGGAAATAGCTAAAATCAAGGACAGGCATGGAAGGCAAGATATCATAAGAGCAGCATAAAAATTTTACACAAACTTGTACGAATCAAAAGTAGAGAGCGACATATCAGAACAAGATAATAACGGATAAGATAAGATAAGACGGAAGAAAGTCATTAACGCAAACTCTGAGGACATGCCAGGAATTACATAGGCCGAAATTAGAGCTGCGCTACACCACACAAAGAGCGGGAAAGCGCCAAGCGACGACGGGATAATAGGGGAGATGCTGAAACAAGGAGGAGACATGTTAACCACACAACTGCTATTGCTGTTTAACAAATGCCTGGAAGAAGAGAACATTCCTGAAGACTGGACAAACGCGTTAGTGGTACTGATTCACAGAAAACCTGGAGAACTACAGACCGATCAGCTTACTGTCCCAAACTTACAAACTGTTCACAAAAATAATATCCACTCAGATTACCCCAAAATTTTACTACTACCAACCCAGTGAACAGGCCGGATTTCACATGGGATTCAACCGAGCACCTACAAACAATGAGAGTTCTCATTGCGAAGACCACAGAATACAATGTACCGCTATGGCTAGCGTTCATAGATTTCCGAAAAGCCTTTGACACAGTGGAAATCTGGGCACTCCAACAAGACCTAATAATACGCAATACGCAAACAAAATCAACAATCTCTACAGCAACGCCACACTACAAATCCAACTGCACGAACCATCTGAAAAAGTGAGAATCAGGAGAGGTGTACGACAGGGAGATCCTTTATCGCCAAAACTATTTACCCTGGTCTTAGAAGATGCACTAAAACAAATTGATTTCAGTAACCGAGGTATTAGCATAACGGGTGAGAAACGACTAATGTTTGCCAATGATAGCATTGATACCCAGCAACAAGGAAGAACTCATCACACTCATCGACGATATCTACAAAGCCACGAAAAACATAGGATTGGAAATTAACTTTGGAAAAACCAAGTACATAACGTCAGATAGAGAAGATGAAGAACAAATTACCATCAAAGGCAACTTAATTGAGAAAGTACAAACATAAAAGTATCTTGGGCAAACACTAATAATAAGTAAGGCAAATCAAGAACTAGAGGCAAATGAGAGGATCAGACAAACCTGCGTGGCTTACAGCAAGATAAAAGATATACTAGCGCTGGACATCCCCCTGGAGTAAAAAAGCGCCCTCTATAATCAGTGTATACTACCAGTGACCACTTATGGATTGCAAACCACTTATGGAGGGCAATTACCGAAACAATAATGGAAAAGCTAATGGTCAATCAAAGAGCAATCGAAAGACGCATACTAGGAATATCACTGAGAGACAAGAAAAGAAACGATTGGATCAGAGAGAAGACAAAAGTAAGAGATGTAACAAATGAAATACTACAGGAGAAATGGAGGGCCCAACTCCATTTCTCCTGTAGTATTTCATTTGTTACATCTCTTACTTTTGTCTTCTCTCTGATCCAATCGTTTCTTTTCTTGTCCATGTCGCCATGTCGCAAGAAATGAAGACAATTGAAGCGGAAAAATCATAAGATGGAGATCATGGAACAACTGAAAAAGCGTAGGAAGATCACAGATGGAACAACTACCTGAAACGAACGGAAGGCAAATTAACTGGTACCAAGCGACAGGATTATGTGGAAGAGCAAGAGGGAAAAGAGAGGAAACTAAAAAAAAGTCCAAGCCCATTTAACTTCAATTGCAAACAGAAGCTGAACCACTATCATCTTTCTGTATTATGTTTTATTAACAGATTCAATGACTTTTATTAAACATTTATATTAGACATTTGTTAAACCATTGATTACAGGAATTGTCCTACCATGGAGGAGCAACAGTGGCCAAAAAGGTAAAACCATTACCTTCAAGATGAACCTCTTACTTTTGCATATTTGATAAGGCTCCAGCTCATTGTGGAGGAGGTAGTATTTGTTTGATGTTTTCTTTAAATAAAACCATTTCTCGTAACACGAATGTAGTTTTCATATCATTAAAAAATGATGTACTAGCAGTAATACTTTTACCAGCAGATTAAGCATTGCCAAACAGTGTTCCAAATGTTGGAATTTGTAATGGTCAGTTAAGAATGGTATTACTATGTTGGAATATGGCTTAATCAGTCCAGATTTAATGCTTCTGTGAATCAGGTTTTTTGAAATTCGAATAGCATGTGTAAGGGATCTCTGGGGGAAATGAATGGGGTATCTTCTTTATCTTTTCTATATCAACGATTTACCGCGTTTTTGACGGGTTTCCTAATATTAGATTAGGCCTTTGACTTTTAGGTGTATCAGAATCTTCTCCATCATTCATTATGTGACCACAATGGAATACAAAATTGCAATTTAAATTTCGAGAGTTTTAGCAAATAAGAAAATTGAACACTTATTTTGGGATCGAGGGAGTAATTTTCTTTTATAAACAAATAATTATTTCTTTTATAATGCAAGGGGGCTATATGTAGAAAGCAATTGAATTGATGGTCTAATATATCCATATCCTGGATAATGACAAAAATGTACCGAATTGCACAAATTTTTACAGATTTTGAGTTCAATAGCTATTATTGATTTATTAATTTTTACCACTTTGCAAAAATATCCCATGTCCATGGCTTTAGTAACAAAGTCCTCCTTGGCCTTCTTGGAATTGTTAGTCAGAAAAAAGATCTTCTTTCCCAACTCCCGTAGCTTGTTCAGGACTTGGGGTGATCCATCGATCACTTTGTTTTCTAGCCATAAAACCCCGTCGCAGTCGATGAGGACTGTGTCGAAGGATTCCAAGAAAGTATGGAGCTCATTTTTGGAGAACTTTAAGACATTTTTCAGTGACATTTTCTACTTTCTTCAACGAAAAATTTGGAATTTGAAAGGAAATAATACTTGACAAGTGAGTAATAATAAAATAAATAAAACAAAATAAATAAATTTGTCACTTGACAAGTATTATTTATTTTCCAATTCAAAATTTTTTAACGAAGAAAGTAGAAAATGTAACTGAATCGAGCTCATCTTTGGAGAACTTTGAGAGATTTATCAAAGTTCTCCAAAGATGAGCTCGATACTTTCTTAAAATTCTTTGACACAGTCCTCAGCGACTGTGACAGGGTCATGTTTCTAGAGAACCAAGTGATCGATGGATCACTCTGAGTCTTTAACAAGCTGTGGCAGTTGTGAAATAAGATCTTTTGAAACAAGACTTCAATAACTGTTATTGATTGTGGATTTATTAATTTTTACCTTTTTGCAAGAAAATCCCATGTCTTTGGCTTTACTAACGAAGTCCTCCTTGACCTTCTTGGAATTGTTAGTCACAAAAAAGACCTTCTTTCCCATCTCCCGTAGCTTGTTGAGAACTTGGGGCGATCCATCGATCACTTGGTTCTGTAGCCACAAGACCCCGTCGCAGTCGCTGAGGACTGTGTCGAAGGATTCCAAGAATGTATTGAGCTCATTTTTAGACAACTTTGAGAGATTTTGAAGTGACATTTTCTACTTTCTTTAACAAAAAATTTTGAATTGGAAAGGAAATAATAATTGACAAGTGAACAAATTTGTCACTTGTCAAGTATTATTTCTTTTCCAATTCAAAATTTTTCAACGCAGAAAGTAGAAAATGTAACTGAAAAATCTCTCAAAGTTCTCCAAAGATGAGCTCGATACTTTCTTAAAATTCTTTGACATGGTCCTCAGCGACTGTGATGGGGTCATGTTTCTACAGAATCAAGTGATCAATGGATCATGCCAAGTCCTCAACAAGCTGCAGGAGTTGGGAAATAAGGTCTTTTGAAACAAGAGTTCAATAACTGTTATTGAATTTATTTATTATTATTTATTAGTTTTTACCTCTTTGCAAAAAATTCCCATGTCTTTTGCTTTACTAACGAAGTCCTCCTTAACCTTCTTGGAATTGTTAGTCACAAAAAAGATCTTCTTTCCCAACTCCCGTAGCTTGTTGATGACTTGGGGTGATCCATCGATCACTTGGTTCTCTAGCCATAAGACCCCGTCGCAGTCGCTGAGGACCGTGTCGAAGGATTCCAAGAATTTATCGAGCTCATTTTTGGAGAACTTTGAGAGATTTTTCAGTGACATTTTCTACTTTCTTCGACGAAAAATTTTGAATTGGAAAAGAAATAATTGACAAGTGTCAAATTTGTCCTTTAAACGACCTTGCTTTGCACAGGATCGTATTGTTTGTTTGATAAAAATTTGCAAAATATGTTTTCGCAAAATTTTGAGTTTGGTTTAATAAATAGAAAACTCAATGTGGTGTAAAATCCTTCTCATTAGATTTAATATTATTGCTATTGTTTAAATATTAAAACATTGATAATTTTCAAGGCAAATTCTATTTAAAATATTATCAATTGATTTGCATAACTGATAAATTTATATATTTTTTAATGTCCTGGTAGAAAAAACCACAAAAATATATTTTAAAATGGGACGTTTAGTTTCGTTCGACTTGGGATTGAATTTATATAAATAAAGAAAGTTAGGTTTTTTCAGACTTGCTATTGCAAAAATCCTTCCAAATAACAAGCTCAAACAATTTATTTTATTACAAAATATATAAAAATCAACAATTTTTATAAAACATAATTTTTCACAACTTTTCCTCTGGCAATCCCTCTCTCAAGACGGTTTCAACAACCAATTTCCTTAAAAACAAACAGATTAGTCATAGGAAGAACTATGAACTAGTTCCTTAAAACTTACGGTTTTGCTCCCTTCTGCCCATTCAATGGAATCACAATATTGTCCAAGTTCAGTTTCAAAAACTTCAATGCGCTCAAAGCCGCGTTTTCCTCAGACAAATCTTTACTAACATCCTCATTGAAACACATCTACAAAAACAAGAATTAGCCAATATAAACTTGTTTCTTTAATATTGCAGACTAAGGGGCCATTCATAAATTACGTAAGACATTTCAGGGGGAGAGGGTATAAACTAAAGTGATCACATTTTCATTGAGACAAAACGGGACAAATTGGATGAAACGAGAATTATAATTTAGTTTTGAAAGCAGACCAATAATTCAAAAAAATATTTTTTATCTACTCACACACCAAAATGAACACATTAATAAATATATCATTGTATGTGAAGGATACCATTATTATAATAGTGTGTAAAAGTATCCAAATAGTGCGTAAAAGTCCTATGTAAATCAAATGGAGTTTTATTATTAAACAATTTCTGTTTGTTGTTACTATGGCAACTTTTTACCAAGAACGCCTCATCAAAAAAGACCATTTTCGCAAATCTTATTTTTCGGAAAATGGTTACTAATATATTCAAAAGATTTTTCCACATGTTCCCATAAAATCTCCTTTTTTAATGTCACCCCTTGAAAATTTCAGAACAAGGTGCCATTAAACGACCGGATTTTCTGAAAAAACTCAGAAAAACTGAAGACAGTTCAATTCGAGGATATTAAAAAAATTCATTGGGTGACACTAAAAAAAGGAGATTTTATGGGAATATGTGGAAAAATCTTATTTTATATATTACAGTGCATTTGAAATAAAAAATTCTGATATTTTCTAAAAAGAGGGACATTTTTAAAAATCGGCGGGACGCGGGTTCCACAGACAGTTCTCCAAAAAACGGGACTGTCCCGCCAAAATCGGGACGTGTACTTACTTTAGTATAAACCAAATATTATTAATTCTTACTTTGGGGAAGGGGGCAGAGAAACTGATCTTATGTAAGTTTTTGAATTGAAAAATTTGAAAAAAGCTCAATCTGAACATTTAAAAGTTATAGTTAATATTGTAAGTTTCGTGAGATGAAAAACGACGAACCGAAATGATAAGCTGTACAACATTAGATGATTTAGTTAAAGAACTACATACATTAGGTAATTTAATCTATCAAGGAGTGCAATCTATCTTCGTCTTTTACCTAGGTGCTCATCTACAACTCAGGGAAAAAAACACGTAGTTATACTTGACCGGTACTCAAGTTAGCTAAAGCAATGAATGATGAACACAAAAGTCCTCCAGATGCTAAATTTTTGTACTGCATCTATTCCAGATATCGAGTCTCCTCAATACTTCACCTCAATACTTGGCCAAGCTCAAGTTTTCTTTTTGTCGCAGGACGACAAAGCACGTATACCAATTGGTAAAACTGCTGTAGAAAACAAACACCATTTCTGATGCATATGGAGTATAGAGTCCGCTTGCCAGATCACGACTGGGTTGTCCTTGGTAGTGTAGTTGACAACATACCCATTAGTTGACAACATACAACATACGCCATTCAATGCGGGGGACCCGGGTTCGAATCCTGGTCGGGGAGGCGACAACTAGGGCGGTTTTCACTAACCGTCCGGGCTGCCCACCCTAAATGAATGCAAAATATGCGACACCGGAGTGGCGCATACTAAAAGCCAAAGTGGAATAGGGGTTTTAGTGAGAGATCACGACTGTTGTAGCGGCAAAAAACATAAATTAATACCTTCCGTTTATGCAGGTATTAAAATTACTCCCGAAGGGATGGGCGAACCGAAAGCAGTAACATACAGTGGACCTATGTACATTGCAGTCTGATCTGGTAAACGTTCTTCATCATCTGCACGCACTCGTAGTATAGATTTTGAGCGCCTCATGGAGTTGAAGGAACGGGTAGGTTTAAGAAATTACAGTAACAGAAATTGCACCAATTTACTTTCTAAACTGACACACAAGGGTTCCTAAACTTCACATCTACCATACTCTCTTGAAGAGAGTCGTCTCTACTCGTCTTTATATTTCAATATAACATTTATGTATATATTTTGCATATTTCGGGGGGGTTTGAACCCCCAAAGCCCCCCCCCCCCCTTTGGCTACGTCCATGCTTCGCATCATTAAAAAATGTTAGATCAGTCAGTTCATAAGCATCATTGTGCCCAAACTGAGATAGTTCAACCAATTAAATTGATACGTCGTCGAGCTGAACAGAGTTTGTGTCTCACTTCATACAATAATAATATTCACGATGTAGAGTGGTACGATAATGAGGAAATTGATATTGAAACATTGAAAGAATCTGAAGAACCAAATCATGAACCAGGTATCCCAGTCATTAACTCAATATCAGAATGGTAATTAAAATCTTACGATATCTTACAATAGATTATTATAGACATTTTCATAGGGGGTAGGGGGCTAAATTAGCCTAAAAAATGTCTTACGTAATTTATGAACGGCCCCTAATCTTATTTACACTTTATTTACTGATGATACAACATGTGTACCATAGTCGACTCGACTGTTGCCGATTGCTTACACAAACGGTGAACTAGGTACGTTTCCGTCAACGGATATTGACTGACTGATGATACAACGTATGTATCATTTTATATTTTGAACTGAAATGCAGTAGTCACAAATCTTTTTATAATGATAAGCCATATACATTTTTTAACAAATATGTTCATCAATAAAAATATATTTCTTAGATAAAATTAAATAGTTCTTTTTTTAATTATCCCGATTTTTTGTTTTTCGCTAGAAATAAATTAAATAATTTTACAAATTTTTCGTTATGCAATCAATAATAGTATATTACGTAATGAGAGGGACCCGCGTAGCGGGGAGCGCGTAATTCCGCGAGTACGTATTTGCCTTACAACTCGAATTATGTACTATACTTTATCTACGACCACACTAATTTGCTTCTGTTTAATAAGCAAAATATGTGTGATGTAACACCTTCGACCTTATTTAACTTGATAGAAATGAAAAGAAATACATTAATAATGGTTACATACCTTTTTATTTAGTACTTATTTGTAGTTTTCGTTAGATTTAAACGTGAAAAAACGAAATGAGTGACAGCTTCTATGTGATTTGACGTTTAATGATTGTTTGGAAATCACGGAGTACTATATTTAAAAATAGTATCAACGTGCAGCTCTCAACCAATCAACGAATTGTAAACCAAACAAGCAAGTGTTATTTTGAATTATTAAATAACATTATTCGCGGATTGTTACATATGTGTGTTGTATGATGTATATACATAATCCACGAACTGTATAATATTGGGCAATTACATCATAATACAGCATAAAACTCTTAATATATAAAAGGTTAAAAACGTTTTGCCAACGCTTTACAAAAAAATTTACCAGTAACACAAGCAATGAGGTGGAATTTATTGTAAATATAAAAAAGAACTATGAAAAACAATTTACAGAAATTGTTTAAAATTTCGCCCCACGTGTTCAATGCACAGCCGACACCGCTGATATAAAGAACGACGAACGCGTCAAAAAACGGCATGTTTCCAACTGTTCGACATGCTTCAATTAAATTAATTATTGGTAGTAGCTTTTCAAGTACTCTGACTGGAGTTTCGTATATCATGGTTTTCAGATGACCCCATAAAAAAAATCCAGGGGATTCAGATCTGGTGAGCGGCCCATGGTATCGGACCGTTCCTGCCTATTCATTTATCCGGATACCTCGCATGGATACATGCACGGACCTGGCTAAAATGTGCTGGTGCACAGTCATGCATAAAACTCATTTCATGTCTCAGTTGTACATGGACCGGGTCTAAACCTTTGAGGAAGTCATTTTCCAGAAAATTGGTGTTAGCCGCCCCTGTTAAGCAATCCGGCAACGCAAATGGACCTATCAAAAAATTGCCAACAATCCCACACCAAATATTAATTGAAAATCTATGTTGATAACCTGTACCATGTATTACGTGAGGATTTTCTTCAGTCCACAAGTGCATGTTATGGCTATCGAAGATTCCTTATAACGCAGCCTTATCGGTAAAAAGTATCAACTCTGGAATCCGTTTATTCTGTGTGCTGTTCAAGAACAACCTACGAAACTGTACTTGTGGAGCAAAGTCATTCACAATTCAGTGCCTGGACTTTGTGAATTCTAAAAGGGTGTAAGAACTCTTCACGAAGAACTCGCCACACTGTTGAAGCACTGGTTCCAAGTTTGTGTGCTTCACTTCGAACACTAGTTCTCGGATTATTGGCAACAGCATCCAAGACATTTTCCTCTAATGCCACAGTTCGGACCGTTCTATCCCGTCCTGTATCTGTCATAGAACTCTCAAATTTCCGACGCACTCAAAGACGTCGATGAATTGCTGCAAAAGTTGTATGATAGGTTCGATAACGTTCTACATAAATCCTTGCAGCTGCTCGGCCGTTGCCGTTAGCAGCACCATAAGCTAAATGCATATCTGCTAGTTCTTCTATAGAATAAATTTTCGAAACACTATCCGGTAGATTTATGAGCACAACACACAATTTTCAATAAACGAAAAATGGATGATTTTCGTAAAGCAATGGTAAATTGATATTTGTTTGGGTTTTATCGCAACGGGAAAGAAACACCGATTATTTTTTTGGTACAAATTAATCGCTTCACACTATGTTTTGTGTATTATTGTCCGTTTTTCCTTAACGAAATTGTTTTTCCTTTTTTAGTCGAGTATCTCGCATACTATACGTTTTTGACCCCATATGTATTAAGAGCTTTATGCTTATTTTGGATCATAGAATCACCCCAGAAAGTTTGTCTTTGGAGTTATAACACACCAGGTACATTTGTTTTTACTTCTAAAAATACAAATTGTTTTTCTTTCAATATATTTAATTCTTATGTGTACACCCAACTTTTTTTTCGTAATAACGTACGCAGATTACCTGGGTGCCCACCACAAGTTTATCTTAATTTCTATAAAAACAGAATCGTTTCCTACTCCGCTACAGCTTCCATGAGATAGAAGTAGGGTTTCCGAGGGCTGAACCAGTAGCACGACGTCGATAGACGCGAGACACAAGCAGAAGAGGACAAAGTTGCTCATATGCGTTACATTTGGACAATGGACAATTCAATTCAAACTTAAGTAATATGTACATGCCGATAGCAAATTTAACAATTGGTGAGCTTTAACAATTGCTTTATCCTTAGCGAGGCCACAAAAAGTTTACACAATATATACCTACTAAGCCAGCTAAGTATGGAATCAAAATTTGGCGGATTTGCTATGCCGAGAATGCATACCCTACCCTCATGGGAGCATTTATTCGAGAAAAACTAGAATGTTAAAAAAAATCAAGGAGAGAGAGAGTTGTAAAAGAATTTGCAGCACCTATCAAATGAAGTGGCAGAAATATTACCATGAATAATTATTTAACTAGTTTACCTCTTGCTAAACATTTATTATCATGGAATTTGACTATTAAGGTACTTGAGAGAAAGTAAGCCTTACATTCCAAAATAAATGGCTCCCCATAATTTTAGAGAAGAATATTCTACACTTTTTATATTCTAAGAAAAACAAAGCGGCAATTTTACTATCGACAAAGTCTCATATACCTAATCAGTTATTATAATAAACATAAAACTGGGGTAGATACAATGGATCAAATGGTAATTCGATACACTACACACTAGCGCACTCAGAGATGATCTCTTGCTATATTTTTCAATATTTTAGACGTTATTATCAGAACAACGAAATGAAAACAAAACCCAATACAAGACATGTTTTCTTGCGTCAACTGAGCGAAGAACTAACAAAACCTTGTGATCATTACCATTGAAGATCGTGGCAAATAATAAGTACCTAACTATAATACAAAATTTGCGATTATGAGCAATATGACGAGGTGGATACCCAGGTATCCGGGTGTGCACATAAGGGTTAAAATTTCGGCGTTTTCCGTGCCGCTTTCCCGCAAGAAAGCTAGAACTTTTGGAAGTTTTTTTAGTTTTCTCCAAGTATCCTTGGAAGGAGCGAAATTAGAAAATCGGTTTGATTTCTGGGCGTTTTGGAAAATTTTCGTGTTGTAATGCCTGAGATTTTACTTGGAAAAACCATCTTTGGTTTTAGTAAAGAAATTGTAGTTTTCAGGAAAACTGTTAACAGGGCTTTGGACCAAACCATTGAGATCTGAGAAAGTTTGCAGATTTTCAGAAAAATCTTTACTTACAGTTTGGATCACACCATAATGAACAGCAGAAGTCATTGGAAAATGGCCATTGATTTTGGACCAGACTATGAAAACTGATGGTAATGGTAATGATAACTGCTTATTCTAGACAAGACTAGACAGATTATGAAAACTGATAGTAAAACCTGTAAACTGCTAATTCTAGACAAGACTAGAGAGACAATACTAAAGTGGCCCTAAAATACCTAGGGGTATGGTTCGACTATAATATGAGAATGGTGGTGCATGTCAGGCAAGCAGCAATAAAAGCCGAAAAATCAATTACAGGAATATCAAAACTGATGACAAGAATTAAGCGGCCGTCTATCTTCAAAAGGAAAATTCTAAGCACATTCTCCATAATACTTCATGGCGCACAGATATGGGGCGATACCCTTAATCATAAACTTTATAGAAACGTGCTAAAAGCACTACAAAGAACGATAGCTATAAGAATTGCATGCGGCTATCGAATATCTATATCAACGAAAACTATAATGGCCATCGCATCGATTACGCCCGTCGAAATAATGGTCGGACAAAAGAAAAGGGCAACAAGGAAAATAAAGAAAGAAAAAGAAGACATGGTGGACGTAATCTAAAGTGGACGTAATTCAGAAATGGCAAAGGAAATGGACGCAAGACACGGGGAAAGCAGTCTGGGCCAAAAAACTCATCGGAGACTTAGGTAAATGGACCACCAGGAAGCACGGTAATGTCGACTACCATCTCACTCAAGTCCTAAGCAGACACAGGTGCTGCAAATCATATCTTAAGCGTTTTAAAATTAATAATGGTGACCTGAGACCCTACTGTAATGTGGAGGAGACACCATAGCACATCTTTTACAGGTACACAAGATGGAGCTCAGCGAGAAGTGGGCTAAATAACGAGGTGGGAGAGTTGACTATGGAAAACACCATCGAGAAGATGCTAAATAGTGAAGAGGAATGGACGCGCATACATAACTACAATATATAAAGAACATCCTAATAATAATGGAAGTGGAATAAAAAATTGCTGGGCAGATCTCAAGGCTTAATACCTAGCGGGAGAGAGAAAAGCTCCTCCGGGTGATCCACCCTGAAGATAATAATGGTTCTGGGGTGGAAAAACAATATCGTTAAGTGGACTAGAGGTTTTGCGGATCAGAACTCCGTGCACTCAGGCTGGTACAGCTTCCCCCAGCCAAAATGAAAAAAGGCTATGGGAACTGAAGAGTTTGATTGAAAGTTTTGATTTAGATTTCCAGAAATACCGTTATGGTTTAAATGGACATGATTTTAAATGATTATGGGCCAAACCTTGAGAAAATGTAAGATTGTTGAAAGAGTTTCCTATTCATTTTCGGAAATAATGGTACTTTGGTCTTGGAATGGATTTTGGTCTGGTCCTTACGTCTGGTTCCTTCAAAATTTTGAACCTCGGAAAAACTAGGATTTAGAAAATTTGCCAATCGACCTTTTCATAGTTGAATTTTTTTTGTGCGCGTGTGTCTATTTCTATCATGTTATACGTCAAAAAATCCACTAAGTTTTTGACGTATTACTATATATGTGCCCGAAATTTTCATATTCCCGCCTTTCAAACTTGGCGGATGCGCATGCGCTTAACTAACTGTAAAAAGTCTATTGTTCTTGGCTTACAGAAAAACTAGCCCTAGACGTATTTTACACTGAAAAATTTGCGAACTTTCCGAAAACTGATGGTTTTAGAAAAGCTTTTCATCAAACAATTCTGATTTTCCTTGGAAAATTAATTTGTATTTTTCCTATTTTGTATTTTATATAATTATATGCAAGGTTTTTTTTATTAAAACCTTTGTTACCCCTGGCGATGTTCACCTTTTTAACTGAGTGGCTTATATAGAGTGAATACAAACAAAGAATGGTGAGACACGGCTTTTAGTATAGGCCACCCCGGTATCCCATATGCTTTGCATTCTTTTACAGTGCGCAGCCTGGACAGATAGTGCCGCACTGGTTAAAAATGCTTCTGCCTCGGCGGGAAATCGAACCCCGGTCTCCCGTATGTCAGACGGGTATCCTGTCCACTACACTACCGAGATGGACGGTGAGACAGGAAAAGACAAATAACACTGAGACTTTCGACAAAGACATACTGAGCAGAAGGCTAGTTTTACCAACTAGACTTTACCAACGTTTTTTAAACTTACAAACACGCGACCCAAATAATTTTCTAGAAATGAGAGTACGACGAAAGCTTTGGATGGAAAACGGACATCTTTTCAAATCTTATCTATCATCTAGCAAAATACAATTATTTATAACGAACAGGAACAATATACTATCCAACACTAAAAAAAAAAAAATAATTAAGATCTTACGTAAGCAGGATCCGTATTTATGGACACAATTGAATGATGTTTATTATTGCTCATGTCATTTAAAATTTGAATTTGCACGTCAATTGTACGTGCCAAATCCAATAATTCCCTCTTATTGTCGCCTCCAGCTCGATTGTCATGGTTTTCTCCACCATCATCGTAAGTTTCAAACTACACAGTAAAAGAATTATTAAGTTTAAGTAATATAACTACAGTTTTGGGTGTCAGCCCAACCTCTTCAACGTTTCCAGTAATTGTGTTTAAGACAGAGGCGACAGTATCTAACATTCCCGGTCGTTTAACTTTGGCCTTGTTTCTCTTCTTCCCTTTCTTCTTGGTATCACTGTTAATGTTGAACTTGTTGGTGATGGGTTCGATTTTTTCCAACTCGACGAGCATTTTCTCTGCGGCTTTTTTCTTAGAGGCTTTCTTTGAGGGTCCTTCTCCCATCGTTTTGATGTCCCCGACTTTGCACATCGTGACGAATTCCTTCTTGTGGCTTGGGCCGTTCTCCTCGACGATCTCGAATGCAACCGGAAGATTTCGAGTTGCTCCCGTCTCAAACACCAACGAGACCGGAGATTTCGCAGAGAATTTATTACACAAAACACCTACAGCACAAAAAAATTGAAACTATTACAAAACAAAATAGCAAAGTTAACAGATTAAATTTGCAAAATCAACAACAAATTTATTTTGTTCCCATTCTTTTTTTACCTTCTCGTAAACAGTTTTCAGCTTCCACTGCTGTGAGTTTGTTCAAGACTTTGAGGGCCTTGTCAGCGGCGTCGTGTTTAGCGGCTTGTAAAGACCACCCTCCACCAAAGTAAGTTTTATCGCCGACAACTAGTCGAATTTTAAACGGACTTTTGTTGTGGTTCACAATCTCTGTTACTTTTGCACCGTTGCGAATTTTTGCCTTAAGAGAATCGTTCAACTTCTCTATGTAGCCTTTGGTCGTTGAATCCAAAGAATAAAAATTATGCGTGGAAACATCATATATGTTCTACAAAACAAAATTTATCTTATAGTAGTAATTTAGCAGCTATATTAAACAAACTCTTAATGTGTAGCCAACTGAATACCCTATACAACAAATCAAATTCGTATTGTTTCCAAATGGCAACACTCTCAAATTAATCTTTAACAAGTTGGCTGACGTGAACATAGCCGGTATGCATTTGTCTTATGGCGACAGCCAACGTATTAAAAGCCCCACTTACCTCATCTATGATGTTTGGATTATTATTTTCGTTGATGTATTCGGCTTTGAGTCCCAACTTTGTGACGAGGTTGTTCAGTAGAACGGTTGGGGTCTGCGTTAGTGACGATTCTTCGGCGGAAGAAACTTTGGTTGGAGGTTTGTCGTACTTTGTGTTCGCCAAAGCTTTCACCGTTGCGTCCAGTTTCGCCTTCTTCAGGCTTTTCTCTCTGCCTAAGTAAACTTCGTCGCCTAGTTTTAGCTTAACATAAAATATCCTCTCGTGTGATGGACCCTCAAATATAATAAATAGTAAATAGATTAGACAAGAATGAACAATGCTTAGATAGGATAGACTGCGTAAGACTAAAGAAGTTTAATGTAAAATTAGGTAACGCGAGGCTAAACGAGACAAAACAAAACTAAACAAGGCTAGGCAAGACTTGATAAGGCTAGACAAAAGCAAATAAGACTAGGCAAGGTTAGAGTAAACTAGATAAGACGCTATAAAGGGCTAGACTAGATAAGACTAGACATAACTGGACAATACTAGATAAATCTAGATAAGGCTACACATGACTAGACTAGTCCAGTTTTGTTTGTCTACTCTAGCATCCCAAGCTCTGTTTGTCTACTATTGTTTATCTAGTCCAGTCTATCTTATCTAGCCTTTATAACCTTCTCTGTCTATTCCTGGTGTCTATTCTGGTATGTCTAGTATTACCTGTCTTATGTGGACTAAATTAGATTAAATAAAAATGTACAACATTTGAGAAGACTTCCAAGGTTAGATTAAGTTAAGTAAGACTAAGCAAAACAAGACAAGTTTGTCTATCTAGTCCACTTTGTTTGTCTATCTAGTCCAGTTATGACTAATCTGGTAATCTAATCTAGTGGAGTAAACTAGATTAAAAATTGGAGAACATTTTTACCTCTTCATTGATTAATAAATATTCAATAGGAATTTCATGAAATTGTGCCAATTCGTTTAGCAAAATCAAAGGGTTTTTGCCATCTTGAACGCCTTTGGTAATTTTCACCAACAATTCATTATTATTGGTAACACTAATTGGACCAGTTGGAGATTCTAGAAAAATTTGTTAGAAAATTAATTGGTTCAAACATAAATTATAATTTATTTTATCTACGACCACTATTGTAAATGCCCATTATTGTACAGCTCGTGGACTATGTAAATACATCATAACACACACATATGTAACAATCCGCGATTAATGTTATGTAATAATTCAAAAACACCCATAAGCGTTTGGTTTACGATTCGTTGATTGGTCGAGAGCTACACGTTGATACTATTTTTAAATATAGTACTCCGTGATTTCCAAGAAGCTGCCATTCATTTCGTTGTTTCACGTTTAAATCTAACGAAAACTACATATAAGTACTAAATAAAAAGGTATGTAACCATAATGAATGTATTTCTTTTCATTTCTATCAAGTTAAATAAGGTCGAAGGTGTTACATCAAACATATTTTTCTTATTAAACAGAAACAAATTAGTGTGGTCCATGGGCGTAGCCAGGGGGGGGGGGTCAACCCCCCCGAAATATGCAAAAGATATAAATAAAAAGATAATAATAAGATAAAAAGAAATAAATGTTATATTGAAATAAAGAGAAGAGTAGAGACAACTCTCTTCAAGAGAGCATGGTGGATGTGAAGTTTAGGAACCCTTGTGTGTCAGTTTTAGGAAGTAAATTGGTGCATTTCTGTTACTGTATTTTCTCAAAATTTTTCTGAAAAAGTTGTTGGAAGAGTTTCCCCTCGATTTTCGGAAAAAGTGATGCTTGAATTTTGGATGATGGGAACTGAAGAAATTATCGAAAAATTCTTAATTACTCTTTTGTAAAACTGAAGCTAGTATCGTGGAACGAGCCTTGAGGAACTGAAGTATTTTCCGAAAAAAATCGGTTTTTCCCAGGCGTTTTGGAAGGCAAATCGCGAAACTAGGAAGGAAATTCGTGTTTGGGAACTGTTGATGGTCGGATTTGAGATTTGGTTCCTGACCAGAGGAACATAAAATTCCTCGAAAAGACCCTCAGAAAACAGGAAATTAGAAAATTGCCTTAAAAAAAACTAGCCCCTAGCAGTATTTTGAACCGGAAAATTTGCAACTTTTCAGATTTTTCTTTCAAAATTCTGTTATATTTTTCAAATTTTGTTATATTTTCTATTCACAATAATAATTGTCATAAACAAACTTTTATTAATTCTTACAAAAAGGGACCGGCCTCTGGTTATGTTTACCTATGTAATCGCGCCGTCACGTCAGTATAGTGTTTTAACGCTCTAAAACTCTGTAGACTGCGAGGCCGACAATAATAATAATCTTTATTGTCACCAAAAGGAACAAATAGCTATCGAGGAGGCCGACATTTACTCAAAATAATTTAATATATTATTATACACTTTTACTAGTTTTCATAATAACAAAACAAAAATTATGAATAATGTTTTGGAAAACAATTAAAAAAAGGATAAGAAAAGCGTCAGCAATAAATTTGCAAACTATCTTGCAAGCTTGTTTTAAAATCCTTTTTTTGCAAAGAAAACATTTAAAACAAATGATCAAAACATAACTGTGCTAAATAAATTATTTACAATTTTGTTGAAATTACCTTGAACTATCTCCGCGTTTTCACCCGTTTTCAAAATAACTGGATGCGTGTCGATAACAATAATTTTACCTGAAATACAAAGATTGGAAATATATTTTAGCTAATTTTATAAATCTGTTATTGTTGAAATCTTACCATCAATGCACTCGTGATCTTTAAACAATTCTCGCAATTTATCAACGTCGTAACCTTTTGACTGGATAAAAAATAACGTAAAGATCAATCCCAGCCGCCAATTAGCCATAATCTAAAAAATGTTAAATATTTTTAAATGCACAATAAGATACAACTTATTATAAACTCAAACACAATTAATGCAAGAAAATATATTTAGCGCTTTGTGTTATGCAGAGTGAGTGTATTTCTATGGAGAAGTCGTTTATAATGATAAGATAAACAAATGATTACATCATACATTCAGTAAAAGTTTAATCTAGTCTAGACCAGTGGGCGAAAATTACAAAATTAACGACCTTAGGTCTTTCGGTCCTCGACATTATAGAAGTTGTGGGAAAATATATAATGATATAAAATATGCAAATATTTACAAACATAAAAGTAAACACAAATACAACACAAAATAAATAAATATAAACAATTATGGTTATAAATCATGTTCATCAAAACAGTTTCCATAAGTGAACAAGACGGATGTTTTCTTTGAGATAATCTGTTGTTCCGTTTTTATATAGTTAGTCCAGGATGTCTCTGCTTTTTGCCTGGTCTTTTAAACTTTTATGTTAGTATGTCAAGTCTGTCGAGGATTGGAGTGATTTTAGATCTTTCGTATTGGAGTGTATTGAAGTGATTTTGTAGAGAAGAGGTGGGCATATCTTTTGGCTGTAGGGCCACATTACAAATGAAAATTTGCCGGCGGGCCGCATTATTTTTTTCTATTTTAATAGTTATTTACTTATTTGTATACCACGACCGTTGCATATATACTCGCCTGGACAGAACAATGTTGTTAGGTTTCTTCATAGTGGACAATAAGTACTTCTAGTAAAAATAATTTTCAGAGATAATTTCAGAGAACACCCGTAAATGAGCAGTGTCTATAAAATTGTGGCATTTAGATAATAAAGTAAACATCAGGCCTGGTAAACATAATAAGCATGTCATAGGAATGCAATGAATTAAAGTAGTTTACAAAATGCTTCGCGGGCCGCCATTTGCCCAGGCCTGGTGTAGAGAGGGTTGTTTGAATGACGAATTTTCGTGTTCGACCAAATAATGTGTCCATAGCGCAAGATCGGTCGTCTGCAAATGATCTTGTAAACTGTCATCGCAGTCCTCGTGGAAATCCCCTGATTACGGAAGATCAGTGACTGAAAGTGTTTTGATCTTTTGATTTGTTAGTTTTTTGTTCTTGTTTGCGACCCTTTACATGAGTGTTAAATTTTAGTGCTCCGTCGAATTTGGTTCCTAAATATTTGATTCTAGGTTTGATTGTAGGTGTGGGGTTAACTATAGGAAGGTCACACTTAATATGTGGAGAGCTAATAGAGATTCTGTGTATTTATTTACGACCATTGCGTCGGCATATTGAAGAATGTAGGGAAGGTTTATGAGATTGGGTGAGTTGAGGTCTATATTAAAGATGTCGTGACAGGAGTTGTATAGTAGGGGTGATAATGGTGTACCTTGGGGAACACCTTGAAGAGGGGTAAAAAGGTTAGAGTGTGTTTCATTGACTTTAATACATAACTTTCTGTCACGTTGGAAGTATTTTATCATCAAAAGAAGATATGATGGGACGTTTAATTTGTGTAGTTTGAAAAGTAGTCCGTCGTGTCTAACTGTGTCGAAAGCTGTTTATGTCGAGGAAAGGGCGGCGGAGTGTTGATTCAGAAGGTGAGAGGTTTGTATATTGTTTGTGAGGATGAAAAGTGGATATATAGTTGAATGGAAAAGTTTAAAGCCAAATTGGAAGCAAGAAATCTGATTTTTCAAGCAAGTCCATATGCGGCCTTTAAGGATTTGTTCAAAGTTTTTACCAAAAACAGGAAGTAGGGTGATTGGTCTATAACTTTTTGTAACGGTTTTATCTTGGCCAGGTTTTAAAAGTGTGATGATGGTACCGGATTTCCAGGAAAGGGGAAAACCCGCGTTGCAATTTGTAAAAATTATATAATTTGATTATGTGATTGTGAATTTTGTCGTTTAGATGACTGATAAGGAGTCTTGAGATGTTGGCCCTACCAGGAGTGCTGTTTTTGCCCAAAGCAATGATTGAAAATTATTGAAAGTATCTTCGGAAAATTCAGCAGGGACCTGGATATTGTTGTTTATGAAGAAGGTCGGAATTATGAGTGGTGGTGAACGCTTTTTCGAAGAGTTTTGCGAAAAGGGAGGCTTTATGGAATTCTGAAGGGGTGGAGTGAGGAAACTTGGTATCGCTGATTTGTGGTGTTTGAGTTTATTTTTTTTTTATTTTGACCCAGTAAGTTTTACCATGATCCCTTTCAATCTCATTGCAAAATTGAAGGGGATGGGGAAGGGGTTGTTCGTACGCTATCCACGCGTGTGATCAGTGTGTTTCTAGAACCCATGCGTAGCACGTCAGAAACAAATAGACCTTTGATGCAAGCGATCCCCTCAAACTGCATTTTAGACATGCGAAAGTACATAAAGAATGGTTCTTTAATAAGAATTCCAGTTTCTGCATTAATGTATGGTATTTTCCATCTTTTTTTCTTTTTTATTTATCTCATGAACCCAATATCTTCTCCTCTTAACTTTAGTTTTTATTTTTGTGGCGCGGAAATATTCATTTAAAAATAGTAAACTCAATAAAACATCCCCAAACTCGCTATCAGAATCAGAAAACATGATTGACAGACGCACTAGTGTACCTTCTGAAGAATCACAATAGCGCCTGATGCAAAATTTACGTTGCATACGCGGGACGAGTGTGCACACCAATTCTCCCACGTTGGATCGCAAACGTTGCGTACGTCGGACCATTGTTGCGTGACGTCGGACGTCAGACCAGTGTGTTTAGTATGTGATGTTTGGGTGTTAGAGCATGTGAATAAAGTGTAATAAGATTTGATAGATGTTTTTGGAAATCCTCAATATGTTGTATCGAAATATCTGTCATTTAATGAACATAGGTAATATGTCATGTCTGAGTTTATACTTGTCGAGATTTTTTTTTTTTTTAATGTTAGGTCTAGGTGTGCCAGATAGACACTGGTCAGCTAATGAACTTGCGTCTTTGAACATGAACTTGAAGACGAAAGGCACGAAAATGTACTGGAAAACGAGTTGAAAAACTTCGTCCTGTCTGACCTACGTACACGCTATTGCATTCCGAATAATGAATTTTATATACAATGGATTTTTCAAGGAGGTCGCGTTTTTGGGTATATTTGGGTCATTGTGATTTGGTTCCCTTTTATGTTTATTCCGTTTTTCTTCATTGGTTTTGTCCTAAATTTGATTTATTAAGCATTACATTTTCGTCGGTTATACAAAGAAACTTTGCATTTTTAATAAAAATAAATGTTAGAGGTAAAATCTATTTGTTTACGAGTAAAATTTAATGAAAGGCCCTAGTGGTATAAGCATGGTGATTCGGCCCCGGAAAGATCTTTATATGATACTCAGAATATATGTTGGCACTAATTAAATAATAAGATCCTGAAAGTTTCAGATCGCTAACTCAATTGGTTTTCGAGAAAAAGCGATATGTGTCAAAAACGAAAGAATTTTTTTCTCAGTAACGGCTGAATCGATTGATCTAAAAATGTAATATGTTTTGGGGGGCGATAGGAGCTTACAAAAAAAATTAACAGCTACATAAGATTCTTCAAAAAAAACATTTTTTTTTTAATTTTAATTTTTTTACCATGGTACAGTTTTGGTACAATTATGAAACTTTCTTTTTTTCAAGCCTTATATATTACCCTTTAACTTTATGAGTTTCTCGAATTTTTAAAAATGGTAGGCCATAGCAGAAAAAAATAAAAACCATTTTTTGCTCAAATAATGCATTTATTTAATGTTTCAAGTTTTAATTTCCTTGTTTTTATGCATATTTAGATTATTTCTAATTACTAGAAATGACATTTTATATTTAAAATATCAACAATAATGATTTCATCAAAATAAAAAATTAAAACAGTTAAAAATAACTAACTCGTCATTATATATTAATTTCGATCAATATTTTGAGAACTTTTTTTTATTACAAAGCTCGATTATTATTATATTCTACTAAATTAATTTCATGGATATAACCACAGTTAAATATATTAATGATAAAAGAACATATTTTTTTAAATTTATTAAGTTAATTTTCAATAAATAAACATCAGAGAAAAGAATAACAAATACGATATATACAGCAACAATATAGATGAATAGAATTTTATTAATCTTCATCACTGTCTTCTTCAATCACAACTGAAGTATCGTCTTTATCAAACAGTTTATTTAATATTGCAGCAGGTCTAGGAATTTTTGATAAGTATTTCCCTTGCGACAAAAAATTAACAATCGCGGCAATAATCGTTCTAAGACCATTTGCACACTCCCAGCTGCGCCCTGGGTCTCGTAAAGCTTTTGTATCCGATAGTATTTGGCTTTTAATCAATAAAGCATCTATAAACTTTCCTGCTAATGTGACGTGATTGAACTTGTGATTTTAGCATGTTTGAATGGTCTTTAATGATTGATTGAACACATGGTCAATGATGAACAATGTTAACTGTTAATTTTTTTCGTAAGAGCTCCCATTGGCCCCAAAAACATATAAAATTTTTAGATAATTCGTTTCAGCCGTTACTGAGAAAAAAATGTTTGTTCGTTTTTGACACATTTCACTTTTTCTCGAAAACCAATTGAGTTAGCGATCTGAAACTTTCAGGATTTTATTATTTAATTAGTACCAACATGTCTTCCGAGTATCATATAAATATCGTTCCGGGGCCGAATCACTATGCTTATACCCCTAGGACCCCTAGGCCTTGTACATTTTCTTAGATTTGTTAATGGTCACTTTTGGCAAAATTGGTCATTTTTGGCAAAATGTTTGTGGGTGATACGCGGTAAAATAAATATATCACTCACGGTTTGCGGAGGAATTTATTTACAATCACATAATATACAAGAGACACAAACAATGTATTAAGGGACTTGGGTGAAACTGATGTCTCGAAGGCGCTCGTACTCGGACTGTCTTCGTACTTTTTAACTTGACTGGTGTTAATTCGGGGGTCCCAGTATTTATATTACGTCCAGGTATAACTGGTCCCTCTTCTGGGGGTGATTATTTTTTCTATCTTCCGTTATATTGTCGCTTTTCGGATTACCGATTCTCGGGAGAAAAATATCCTGTTGTAATCTTCTCGAGGATTACACTATCGACCCTCATATAAAATATTTATGGAAATCTGTCCGAAAGTATTCGGGTAATTATTGTAATGCCCTCGTAAAACTAAAAATAAAAATGTTTGAACGGCCCGTTGCCGCTACATGTTCAACAGCAGTTTAAATAATATGCAAATTTATATATTTCTATTGTTTGTTTAGAATATGCTTATAATTTAATAAAATTTATTACTTTTGGCAAAATTTAATTCAGCTATTATACAAAGAAACTTAAAATTAGCATATTTAAGAAAAATCTTTTTTTTTTGTAGAATAGGTAAATTTTTAGTTTACGAGCAAAATTTTATAAAATTTGAAAATCTTAAAACTTATTAGGGATAATATTTTGACAAAATTTCATTCAGTTATATCTTCTTCTTCTTGTTATTACGGCCCGTTTAGGGTTTTGGCATTCTTCTCAACGAAGGTTGCCCATCTACTTCGGTTTCTTGCATAGACTTTCCTATATGCCATCTCGATTGCCCGCGCGTCTTACTCCACGCTGTTCCACCTTGCTCTGGGTCTGGTCACGCGGCCTGCGTCCTCCCAGCGTCCTCCTATAGTGACTTTCAGCTCACGTTTGGAGTACCTAGTGTCCTCCATTCTGTTTATGTGTCCTGCATATCGTAACCTACCGCATTTAATTCGCGACTATATCTGACTCATCCAAAATCTGTCGTAGCTCATGGTTCATTATGATTCTCCAACCCCGGTTTGCATTTACTGGGCCAAAAATCTTAAGTAGTAGCGCGCGTATTGTCAGTTTATAATCAGGTACTACAGATCTTAGAGTGGTCCTTAGACTACAGTGGCACTGTAGTCTAAGGACGTTGTTTGTAGATCTTAACCGAAAATTGCGTATTACCGTAGTTGTCAAGCCACCATTATTTTTAAAATATTGTTCAACAATGAAAACACATTGTTCTTTTGTGTAGCACTTCATTTTAATACCCCTAAATGAAAGACTACGCAAAAAGGTAGGCAATAAGACTAGCAATAAACTCGACTAGCCAAGACTAGATAGTACTACATGTATCATGTTGCTATTCGACATTAGACCGATTATTCGTTTAAACAATGCTTATTTATATACAATAAGAATATTTCAGATTTATTCCATGTGTAGTCGATTGGCAACATATTATATAAGATAGACAAAACCTGTACTTAAAGTCTATTTGGGATTAAACAAGACTGGATATCATTAGACCAGACAAGATTGGACAAGAGTAGACAAAACTGGACAAGACCAGACAAGACTGGACAAGGCTGGTCAAGACTGATTAAGCCTGAATAAGATGGAAGAAGACTGAACATGACTGGATTGGAAGTAGATGGGCACTTCCGTTTCTTGCACAGACTTTCCTATATGCTATCCCAATTGCACACGCGTCTTCCTTCAAGATGTTCCACCTTGCTCTCGGTCTGCCACGCGGTCTGCGGCCTCCTATAGTGACTTCCAGTTCCCGTTTGAGAACAAGATGAAAGAAGACTGGACATGACTGGACAAAACTGCCCATCTACTTAGGTTTCTTGCAGAGACTTTTCTATATGCTATCCCAATTGCACACGCGTCTTCCTCCACGCTGTTCCGCCTTGCCCTGGGCCAAAAATCTTAAGTAGTAGTGCGCGTATTCTCAGTTTATAACCATCCTCGTCATGAGTTTGTTCACATTTTGACTCAAACAACTCAAACTTCACATTTTGACAAAAAATTGTCAGTGGCACTGTAGTTTAATGACGTCCTTTGTAGATCTTAAAAGAGTAGACCGAAAATTGCGTACAACTGTAGTTGCCAAACCTCCATTATTTTTAAAATAGTGTTCAACGCATTGTTGACGTAATGTTCAACGCATGAAAACGCATTGTTCTTTCGTGTAGCACTCCACTTTTAATAACTATGAACTCTTAGCTATCACGATCCAGTTTTTTAATTTGCAACACTTTGAGAATTTTGGGACACCCTATACTATATTATGAGTAATACAAAATATAGAATTTAATGATACAGGATTTAAATTGCAAAATGGACTAGAACAGTGGTCGGGGAACCGGGGTAAATTACCCCAAATGGGGTAAAAATGAAATTTTGGGGGGTAATAAGTACTCCTTTCTAATTTGCTAATTCACAACCGTGTTAGTATTTGTAGAAACCAATCTTAAAACTTAAACAATTCAGCGAGATATACGGACCGGGCCACCTGACTCCCCACCACTACTAAAACAAGTCAAAGGGCGCGTCTGGACCATCGCGCATTAGGTGATCGGCGTGAACGCGCAATCGTGCACATGCACATGCACGTGCACAGTATTATAGAGACCGTCGGGATGCCCACACGTCTTCGAGCGCTCGAGTTTATAGTTGACGAGGCAGATCATATCATAACTAATTTCAACGATCAAGGTAAGCTGCCATTTAAAAATTTAATTCAATGAAAGCGTTTTTCAACCACTGGTTCTGTCACCTTTCAGATGGCAGCAAATAGAAATAGGAAAAGAACATACCAAGAAGAATTCCTTAATTATGGTTTTACACAAATAGAAGACAAAGGTACAGTGAAACCACAGTGCGTTGTATGTTTGAAAGTACTGACTTCAGATTCTTTAAAAAAAAAATCAATTGAAGAAACATTTGTATAATTTGCATTCACATCTGTCTTCCAAACCGCGAGAATACTATGTAAATTTAGAAATGTCTGCTAAAAGGTAAAGATTGGACAGCAACTTGTTAGGTACCTTTGATCAGCGTTCAGCATCAAAGGCTAGCTTTGAAGTAGCCTGGATGATTGCCCGAAACAAAAAACCATATACTATTGGTGAAGATTTGGTTAAACCAGTAGCTGTGAAAATGGCAGAGATCATGTGTGGTCAGAAAGATGCGAAGAAACTGAATTCAGTGCCCTTGTCTGCAAGAATTGAAAAAGAAAGAATTTCTATCTTGGCGGAAAATGTGAAAGAACAGGTTATTTTCTCACTAAAACAGGCTAAATATTTTGCTATTCAGCTTGATGAGACTACAGATGTTAGTAGCAATTCACAGCTAATGGTGTATGTTCGCTACAAAGGTACAGATGCAAGTGAAGAGGAATTGTTGTTTTGTTCTCCTCTCGAGTTGAGATCTCGTTCAATTGATGTGTATAATAAGGTAAATGAAAATACTGAAAGCATTAATTTAAAGTGGGAAAACTGTATTGGTGTGTCTGTTGATGGAGCTCCAGCTATGCTGGGTCATATTAATGGTTTTTCGGCTTTTGTGAAAAACAATAATCCAAATATTGAAGTTACTCACTGTATGATCCATCGCCAGGCACTTCTTGTGATATATTTGGAACCTACACTGGAAGCCGTCATGCATGATGTCATCAAGATTGTTAATGCTATCAAAGGACATGCACTAAACACTGCGACTATTTCGTGAATTATGCCAGGACGGCGAAGCTGAATATACGGACCTACTTTATCATACAAAAGTGAGATGGCTCTCTCGCGGAAATGTTCTAAATCGAGTATGGGTTCTCAAAACTGAACTCGAAATGTTTAGAGAGAAATAGTGTCAGCGTTTGGATTGAAGCTTCAATATTTGAGACAGAAAGCAGAGCTTCTTTTTCAAAGTTAGCTTTGTTTTTGTAAGATTGTGAAAATATTACTTTTGATGACATCAAGGACACAGTTATCAGACATCTTACCAAACTCAGAGAGCGTTTCTCTGATTACTTTCCAGAACTTGATATAAATACTGTCAGTTGGGTTGTAGATCCTTTTAAATGTGATATTGCTAGCGTACCCGAAGATCCTCCAGGTTTGGCAGAGGAAATTCTTGAACTTCGATCTAATACTGAAGCACGTATTCAAATTGAGAGCAAAGCAAATCTGTCGTGTTTTTGGTTGTCAAAAGCTGCAAAGGCCTTCAAAATTGCACATGAGGAGGCGGTAAAATGTTGCTGCCATTTGCAACAACCTACCTTTGTGAACAAGGCTTTTCCACTCTAATGAACATAAAAATGAAGAACAGAAGTCGATTAAACGCCGAAGACTGTATCTAAATAGCTCTTACATTACAATTTTCATGTAACATTTTTTATTTGCCGTGTAAATTAATTCAATAAATAAAGTTTAATTTAAATTTACATTGATTTTCATCTTTTCAAAATGAGGGGGTAATATTAACTTACGCAAAAATATTTTGGGGTAATGGTTAATAAAGTTCCCCGACCGCTTGTCTAGAAAGTGTCCTCACTACTAATATTGGAAATAAAATGCACAAAGATCTGCATTTTGTGTAACACCCTATACGTTATAATCTTGATAATCGGACACATATGGGACCAGACAACCGGCGGATTATCAGAAAATTGCAGATTATCGGGAGTTAAACGAAACAATAACAATTTTACATATTTTATGTACAATTGTATTTCAAAAGGAATAAAATATGTATATTAGGGTGGAGCGAAATATTTTTTTTGGGTTGTGAGTGATCTAATAGAAAAAAATCGGTGCCCTTTAGACTCGAATTAATCCATGCAAAATATTATTTGATTTGATTTATAGTAATAGCCTCCGCAACGTCATTGAATTTTTGAAAAAATATGGTTTTTAGACTAATTGAAATTTTAATGAACTCACGTATTTTATTCCCAAAAATTATATAACTACAGTTTATTTCCTATATAAAACAAAAAAAATGCATGATCTTAAGTTTGTAATATAAAATAAGGGGAGTGAGAGTGCAGGAGGGGACAATTAGAACACTTGTCGCGTCGTCAGTGGACTATTGGTTTTGGCTCAAATTAGACTTGCGCTAGTTATTTAACAAGTAACCTAACGTCAATTTGGTCTCGTAAAAAACATGCAAAGAAAACGAAGTGTCTTTAAATGTCCTATTTTTGGTGATATTTGTGAGATAAAAGACAATATTCTACCTACTTACGAAGATGTAATAAAATACTATGAATGGACAAGACATCAACTAAAGTTGCAATTGGAAACTGCAAAAGAGCCCACATTTTCAGAAATAGCAAATATAGTGACATCCAGAATTGAAAATATATGTCAAACTGCATCTATTCCGATAGTAACACCAATAAGGGTCGTACATATGTTAAAATCATACCATTTAAAATGCAAAAACCTACTTAAATCTGTGAAAAAGGCTCTCTCCGGGAAAATTAGAAAGTTTTCGACAAAGTAGTAAGGTACTTTTTGATATTGCAGCATGCAAGTGTAAAGATTTCCCTCAACGTGTCTGTCGCAAGGATTAAATGGTTCCCAAGCAAGAACATACTTTTGGAATTGTTCAAAGAACCTCTCGAAGTATGATAATAGGTGGAATCGACGTAAGTGTTACGAAGAAGTTGCAAAGGAGGAGTTGGAAAGAGGAAACCGGAATGAGATAACCGCCCAACTACAGCTTTAAAAACTTCGTTATCTGTTATAGAAGTTAGTACTTCTTCGGTATTGTCAGCGTCTGAAAGTCGTAGTAGTTCACATAATTCCACTAACACCATAAACTAAAGCTTTCCGAAAAAAAAATTTATCCGTCGATTTTCCTACTTTATCGAAGACCTGCTACAGGTATGGTGTATCAGATAGAGCAGCTGCAGCGATTGCATCATGTATAGTGCCGCCTATAAATTTCAATGCTTCAACATATACTGATTTAATAAATTGTCAAGAAATATTAAGTGAACCACCGATTATGAAAAACCTGCCTGACCAAGAAATTCAGTATCGTTTAATCAGTTGGTGAGGGTGAAGTGTTGTTTTTAGGCTTCCTTGCCACCATGCCAACTGAAGCTGTTGAAAGAACTGTAAAATTGACGACGAGAGCTGCCACAAAAGTCACGATTAGGTGCACTAAGAGCCAAATTGGAATCACGAAACGTAATGCCTAAATTTGAGACAAAAAGAGATTTTCGAGCAAATTAATTGGTTTTTTTGGTAATATTTTTGTAAAAAAATGTATCTTTGATTAAAGGTGATTAATATATATATATATATATATATATATATATATATATATATATATATATATATAAATATATATATATATATATATATATATATATATATATATATATAAATATATATATATATATATATATATATATATATATATATATATATCTGAATTATATATTGCGAATCATTTATCACCCATTTATAATTAAATTAAGCTTAATATTTGGCCATAACTGTACTAGAATTTTATCATTAAATTGAAATTTTTGAGGTCAGTGCGGAGGCAAAAGATATTCATCAAATTGATTCAAAAATTAGATTTATTTAGATTTATTTTAATATTAATATAGTGCACCAACCTCCCCCCTCCCCCCTATTACAACTTTAAATCTCGAAAAAAATATTTTTGCATACATCCGTGCTCCACCCTAATGTATATACTAAGTATGTATTAAATATAAATAACTAAAAACATTATACAAAATAATCATTTATTGCTTTTTGTTTCTCTGCCTTAAACATTTTATCAAAAACGCACTCTTGCAACTTTTTTGGCAGTAACACATCAGCACTTGCTATAGCGTTTTCTTCTGCCCATTTCGTACAAACATTAAGTGCGTTGAATGCGTCGCCGTTGGTTACAGTACGCTGAGTTGAAACATTAAAGTCAGCTTAGCTTCGTCGTCAACCGTGGAACAAATTTGCCTGAGGATTTCTTCGTCAGAAAGGGAATGCAAATTTTCCTCGCTTGTGTCTTGTAGCTAATCTTTTATATCATCGTTTGTCAGAGTAACATCCACTTATATCACACATCCACAAATAGGTGCAGCAGCAGCTACTAGCTGTTCGGTGTCGGTCATGGCACTGAGGTCCTCGCGAAGTAAGGTGAGAGTGTAGATGCCTCCTCCGTGTAGTTCCTCGCCTAGAACAACTTCGGCGATCCTCGCCGAAGTTACTCCGCGAGAGTGTGGAGCAGGCATCAGAGTTAAAAGCAGGGTGTGTTGGCCAGACCTTTTTCCAAGAACACTGAACGGTGTCGCTTTTGACTTTATTCCAGCTGTGCGCTATCGCTAGCTCGAAATACATCTTTCTTGGTTATTTTTTCGTATAATTGTTTTGCCTTTCACGGAGGATATCACCCGATAATGGCCTATGCCGGGCACGCTCTTGCATAAACCAAGTAAATAAAGCATTTTCCATTTCAGGGCAATCACCTGTTTTAACTGCCTTTCTTTGCTTCAAGTCCCCCTCAGCAGTCCTGACGAATTGGAGGATTTTCTCGCGGTTGGCGAGATAAGCGCCATAAGTGAGTGCGAGGTTTGCCGTGGTTTCTCCGTTATCAAGATAATTGGTGATCTCCTGTTTTTGATACAAACTTGTGACGTGTTTCCGTTTGGTTGAAATTGTACACTAATTAACTACATACACTAAATACACTCGATAAACGACAAACCAATAACAAAACAATATGTAATGGAGCGGGTATGTTTTCTTATATGTATCCGATGTGGCGTGGCGACAAGAAAAACTCGTGTTTCTCCAGACCGCCGGATTACTGAACGTGTCCGACTAACCAACCGCCGAATTACCAAGATTATACTATATATGTATATTAAAAAAAACAGAGTTTCGTTTCGGAGTGAGTACCGTACGGACAACGTGTGTGTGTTACATATATAAAAATGTCAATTTGCCCTCAAATTTCAAAAACGAGATTAATTTAAGCGCGAAAATTTCTGCATAGAAATTTGTAAATATTTGTACTAACAAATATGTTTTACAATATTAATTAGACAATTTTCTTGTTATTCATTTCCCAATTTTATGAAAAAAATAATAATTTAATAACAATTTTATTTCTGATTTTTCTCGTTTTAAAATATTGTAGACAACAATACATTAGTAATTAAATAAAGTAGGCTGCTAAAGTAGTATAACAATTAATTAGTCATCATAAATAAATATATTTTATCAAACAATATGATTAATTGTTTAATCTTTAAGATTCATTTACAAACGTTATGTTTTTTCACTTGAACAAATACTAAACGTTGTAAATTTTAACCATATTTTCAAGAGAAATTATAAACAAAAACTACAAATCAGTTATAAGTAATATTATTAACATACCGTTTATTAAGTAGGCAAAGAAATCATGAACTGAAACAATTTTCCTTGCAATTCAAGTTTCAAAAAACACATTTATTGAGTTAAGAAGAAAAATGGGTAATTTCCACACAGTGTGTGCAGCAGCTGATCTGTTATGTTCGGCGTGCTTTGGTTAAAATAAAACTGAATCGATGAATGGAAGTTGAGTTTACAACATTCAAAAGTAAATGCGAATTTACTGCGACTTAATATCACGATATACTTAATTAAAAAAGCATTTAGGATATAATTACGGAAAATAAAATTGTTACAAAATTGGTCAGTTTTACTAATTACTTTTTTAATCAATTCCAATAATTAATAAATTGCAATAAATATGTATTTAATATGCATTTAAAATCTGTTGCCTAGTGCGGTCGAATGACAACATATTAACAAACTATTCAGATTAGACAAATCGAAATTTACATGTGATGAAACGAGACTAGCCAATATCAAGTAAGACTAGGCAATAAGACTAGCAATAAACTCGACTAGACAAGACTAGATAGTACTAGATGTATCATGTTGCGATTCGACATTAAACCTATTATTCGCTTAAACCAGGGGTCTCCAAACTTTCCAGCCGTAGGGCCATACTGATTACTCCAGTAAGTTCCGAGGGCCAAAACCATATTATCATTGTTGCCGGTGGTAAAAAGTGAAATAGTCCACTGATGAAAAAAAAAACTGAAAAAGTACGCAACGTTTAGAAAAGGCAAATCGGACTAAAGTCCGCAAAACGGCAACACTGCATATTATTAATTTTCCTGTCATTATCTGTAGTTTCGAGATTAGTCGTAGAGTACGAGCCATGAGGAGTAACGTGACACTACATCTGGTGGACACAAGCGGAAATAGGTAGTACCTTCTATCGCTAACAGATGGCGCTAATAGCACGTACAGAATAATCTCGTTGGTTCGAGAAAGTTCTGGTATCTTCCACTCACTTCTAGATGGCAGTAATTGGAATATATAAGATGGCTAGTGGCGCAACCACAAGTCAGTTCCTATGACACTGTTGTGAAATAAAATAGTGCGTACCTCCTTAAAACGTGTTTGTGCGTGTTTAAGTTTAAGACATCTTGGTAACAGTATTTTGATTTGAATTGTTGCTTTTGTGTGTGATTTAGTAGTATGGAAAAGAAGCGAAAAATTGATAGTGAATGCAGAAAATTCAAAGATCAGTGGAACATTCACTATTTCGTAATTGAGTCCAGTAACAAGGCGCTATGTTTGATTTGCAATGAAAGCATAGCCGTTCTCAAGGAATATAACATTAAACTTCATTATGAAACAAAACATTTTCAAAATTACTCAAAATATACAGGAAGTTTGCGGACAGAAAAATTCGAAGCTATGAAGCGCGGATTGAAATCGCAGCAATCTTCATTTACAAAACTCAAAACTGAACAAGAGGCTGCAACTCGTGCCAGCTTTCGTGTGGCTCTTGAAATTGCAAAACGTGGAAAACCATTCACCGATGGAGAAATGATCAAAGAATGCATAATTGCAGTAGCCGAAGAAATGTGCCCTGAAAAGGTAAATTTATTAAAAACTGTCAACAAACACTATGGCTCGAAGGGTAGAAAACATCGCTGAAAATATATCCTCTCAACTGTTCGACAAAAATGGACATGTTGAGTGGTTTTCTTTGCCCTTGGATGAGTCAACGGATGTGTTAGATACTGCTCAGGTGTTGATTTATATTCGAGGAGTAGATAAAAGCTATGAAGTGCATGAAGAACTTCTTGATATGTATAGTATTCATGGCACAACTACTGGTACAGATATTTTTAAAGGAGTTGAAATGGCCATTAATCAAAAGAACCTTCGATGGAAAAACTTGAAATGTATTACAACTGATGGAGGCAAAAACATGAGTGGGAAAGATAAAGGAGTGGTCGCTCTTGTGTCAAAGGCTGTAGAAAATGACGGTGGTTCAAAACCATTAGTCTTACATTGTATCATTCATCAACAGTCTTTGTGCGGAAAATGTTTGGATATGTTTGAAGTTCTGAAACCAGTCATATCAACTGTTAATTTTATCAGATCTTTTGGTCTGAATCACCGACAATTCCGACAATTTATTGAAGAGATTGGAGAAAATGAGTTACCTTATCATACTGCCGTACGTTGGCTTAGTTGTGGGTAAGTCCTTCAGCGCTTTTTTGAACTTCGAGCAGTGATCGAAATTTTTTTGAATGAAAAGCATCGCCCTCTTACTGAATTACAAAACAACGCATGGCTGTGGAAGTTAGCATTCTATGTTGATTTGACAAAACATGTGAACGAACTGAATTTGAGATTGCAAGGAGAAAACCAGCATCTTCCTGATTTATACACCAATATCAAATCATTCCGGAAGAAATTGATACTGTTTCAATCACAACTACGAAGTAAATGTTTTTCACATTTTAAAACATGTGAAATATTCAGCCAAACCACTGAGACTGAGTTTCCTATCGATTTTGCAATCGAAACGTTGAGTGCTTTGAAAATAAATTTTGATACTCGTTTCTCGGACTTTGATGCCATTGCGAATCAAATTAAGATTTTTCAGAATCCTTTTGATACTGACATTGAAACCCTAGCCCCGGAACTTCAAATGGAATTGATTGATCTACAGTGCAGTGATATAATTAAGAACAAATATCAAAACTCATCTTTGTTGGAATTTTATAAGAGTCTTCCACTGACACAATTTGATAATTTGCATAAATTTGCTCGTGGGCTGTTTTCTGTTTTTGGTACTACTTATTTGTGTGAAAAGACCTTCTCCAAAATGAAGTACACAAAAAATGTTTACAGATCTAAATTATCTGATGAGCATCTTAATTCTCTTTTAATAATTGGTACAAGTAAAATTAGTCCACAACTACAAACTATTGTCAGTGGAAAATCTCAATTACATAAATCTCATTAGTATTTCATATGTCATTATGCTTGTTATAAGTTATGTTTTTATTTAAAATGTATAAAATGTTAGTTGGATTCATTTAAATAATTTGTTAGTTATTATATACTGAAGTTAAATTTTCTGCATATTATACATTTCTTTACTCATTACAATTCTGTGTTTCTTTATCCAACTTATCACAAAAACAATAACAATAAGCCTACAACAATGTTATGAGTAGTTAGCCCATGACCATATCAATGTAGATGTCATATTAATAATTATTCAACATAAAATTAGTAAACTAAATTTAATATGCTATAAAAAATATGTTCTCTAAAAGAAGTTTTCAAGTATGCTAGCTCTCCGCGGGCCGGACAAAATTTGTCCGCGGACCGGATGTGGCCCTCGGGCCGTAGTTTGGAGACCCCTGGCTTAAACAATAGTTCAAGTATATTTCACATTTATTCCATAGTGCGGTCGATTGTCGATTGATACTTTAGATTAGACAAAACCTGTACTTAAAGTCTAGTTGGGATTAAACAAGACTGGATATCATTAGACTAGACAAGACTAGACAAGATTGGACAAGGCTGGACAAGACTAGACAAAATTAGACAAGACTGGACAAGGCTGGTCAAGACTGGATAAGTCTGAACAAGAACAGGACTGGACAAAACTGGATAAGACAAAACTGGACAAGATTCGGCAAGACTGGACAAGACTAGACAACACTACACCAGATCAGTGAAGACCAAACACGTCTAGACATTCTAAACATGAATAGAAAAGACTGGACAATATTAGACAAAATCAAACAAGACCTCTGACAAGACCAAACAATACTAAACAAGATAGTCAAAGTACTTAAAGTCTAGTTGGGATTAAACTACATAAAGGCTAGTTGGAATTAAAAAAAAACTAGATATATGATTGAACCAGACAAGACCAGATAACATTGGACAAGACTGGACAAGACTAGACAACTCTATACAAGACTCAACAAGACTAGGCAAGACTGGACAAGACTAGAAAAGACTGGACAAGGCTGGTCAAGGCTGGACATAACTGGACAAGACGCGAGAAAACTAGACAAGGCTGGACAAGAATGGACAAGACTGGACCAGAATGCAAAAGACTGGACAAGACTGATCAGGATTGGGCAAGACTAGACAGGACTAGACAAGACTAGAGAAATCTATTCAAGACTGGACAAGACTAGACAAGAGTGGACAAGACTGGATAAGACTGGGCATGACTGGGCAAGATTGGACAAGACTGGGCAAGATTAGATAAGGCTGCACAAGCCTACACAAGCATATAAAGGATTGGAGAAGACTAGTAAATACTGGACAAGAAGATATATATATATATATATATATATATATATATATATATATATATATATATATATATATATATATATATATATATTATAAAGATTCGATAAAACCTGTACTTAAAATCAAGTTGGGATTAAACAAGACTGGACAAGACCACACAAGACTAGACAAGACAGAACTGGACAAGACTGGACAAGAGTGGACAAGACTTGTCAAGACTGTGCAGGACTGGGCAAGACTGGGCAAGTCTAGATAAGCCTAGATAAGACTACACAAATCTATACAAGACCATACAAGACTAGACAAGACTGGGCAAGATTGGAGAAGATTGGGCAAGACTGGGCAAGATTGGACAAGACTGGACAAGAGTGCACAAGACTGGACAAGACTGGACAAGAGTGCACAAGACTGGAGAAGACTGGACAAGACAAGACAAAACATGTACTTAAAATCAAGTTGGGATTAAACAAGACTGGATATGATTAGACCAGACAACTAGACTAGACGAGGTTGGACAAGACTGGATAAAACTGGACAAGACTGTACAATACTAGACAATACTAAACAACACCAGACAACGCTAGACAACACTAGACCAGATTAGACAAGAAAAGACGAAACAAGACTAGACTACACTAGATAAGAATAGGCAAAACTAAACAAAACTAAACCAGACAAGACCAAACAAGATGAGACTACATAAGATTTTTGCGCTTCATTATTTTTTTAATGATTGAAAATTTTCTCATCCTATTAATATTTTGCTTGTTTTATAAAAGTTTTCAATAAAATGATTGAATTGTGGTTTTGAAAACCTCAAAACATGATGTTGACAATTACCGACAAGCCTTACTTTTTATAAACAGAATTTGTCTTTCATAAACTTTAATTGATGACTATTAATTATTAAATAAAGTAAGAGTTGATTAATTTCTCTAAAATTACAGTTTCGATAAAATAATGAATATATATCCAACACAAGATTTAATTAATTGAATATTGACGATTATTTAGTGGCGTGAATTAGGTTTTTGGAAGGCGGGAACAAAAATACTGACCTATTATTTCTGTTCTTGTGGTGGTACCATTAACGTTTATTTTAAACAACTCGCAACTTTAATTGCACAATCACTTGTAATTCTGCCAAATCACCCACGTGATTCACCAGAATCTGCGAAACTTCTCGCAAAAGAAATAGAGGTGTATAAAGAGATAACGTTTGCAAGTAATACTTGTTTATTGCTGTTTCCAAAGTTTTAGTGAGTTTATTGGTGCGGTGTTGGTATGAAATAACTTACTAAATAACTATCAAAAACAAAAATCTCTCACTATTTCACCAAACAGCGTTAGTATCAGAAGTGTTTCGAGTGAGTCATTTCCTTCAAAAAATTCGATAACTTTGGACCGTTTTTCGAGGAAATTATGAGGAATTGTTGAACAATTCGTTGGAAAGGATTTGAGAAATTCGTTTAGCTATCGAAATTGTAACAGGTAACAGCTCGCTTTGATAATTATGAATAAGAAATGATGGCCTTACAAATTTAACATCATTTTCAATGAGAAATCTTTAGTGAAACGCAATGTTCGTCCCACTTTTCAATCCCAAGAGACCCCGAAGAGTCGTTTACTATTACCAACCAAGGTGTATAAATATATAAATAGAAAATTACTGACATTTCATTTCCTACCTGTCTAAAAATATTTATTTGAAATAAAAAAAAATAAACCCTTTTTCCATTTTAGAACAGTAAGATCAATGGGACAGACACTTTCAGAACCAGAAACTGCCAAAGACACAGCTAGCTGCCAAAACTCTCAATACCGAGTCGGCTCCAGTTGCATGCAAGGATGGAGAATAAACATGGAAGACTCACACACACACATCCTATCCCTCCCTGATGATCCCGACACTGCATTCTTTGCTGTCTATGATGGCCATGGTGGTGAAAAAATTGCCGAATATGCAGGCAAAAACCTCCACAAACTTATCACCAAACGAAATGAGTACAAATCTGGTGACATCACCAAAGCCATGGAGATGGCCTTTCTTGAAATCGACGACATCATGCTCATCGAGGAATCTTTAAAAAACGAACAGGCTGGCACAACAGCCGTCACAATGATTGTTAAAGACAAAGTGTTATACTGTGCCAATGTTGGGGATTCTCGAGCCATTGCCAGTATTAACGGTAAAGTTGAAGTCTTATCTTTTGATCATAAACCAACCAACGAAAGGGAGTATAATAGGATCACTGCTGCCGGTGGATGGGTGGAATACAACAGAGTTAATGGAAATCTTGCCTTATCACGTGCCCTTGGAGACTTTACCTTCAAAAGAAACGAAAAGAAGAAGCCTGAAGACCAAATTGTTACTGGTAATTATATCTTTTAAATTATTATACAATTCATTGTAATATCAATCTAATTGCTATTATTGTAATACAGTGGTACCTCATCTTAGAGTTTAATGCGTTCCATGATAGACATCATAACTTAAATTACTCATATGTTGAATTAAGTAGAAGTAGAGGAAAAAGTCTAACAGGTTATATTTGGAAAATATCGCTCTTGACTTAATTCTTTTGTTCTTGCATTATACATAATATTATTTTAAGATATTAAAACCTAAGTATACTTAAAAAATTTATTGATATAAATAGTTTAAGACCTGTACAAGTAACAGTTATTGGGTCTTAATGGTCTTAACTCGAATTTTAACTCCTAACTGGAAGCAATTTGGGGCACTCTCTGTGATAATCATCTGCTAGTGATGATTTCTAACACTGTATGTATCATGCAACATTAGTTACTCAATTAGTCTACCATTATTGTCAATAATAGTTAATTAAACCATTTAATGTTAACTGATTATATTTGTTTCTGAAATTAATAGACAGTTTTTATTCATTTTGTTCAAGAAATCTATTTAATTATATGTTTTTAAACAACTTTGATTGATCTTGTGGTTCTCGTGGTTTTTTTGACCTGTGAAGTTAGCAACCGAATTTGCAAAAAATTAATATTTCATTAGAGTTCCTCATCACATAATATGGCGCCCAAGATTTGCAGCCCAAATCGAGCCTTGGCTTCCTGGATGCTAGCCCCCCTTTCCAGACCTCTGTTAAGTTGGCAGGACTAATCCTATTTTTATCCGCAAACGATTGTAAAAAAAAATCCCGCACTTCACATTTCCCGAGAAAATGGGGTCCCGCTAACTTAACAGAAAATTAGCGGGACCCATCCTAAAAATAATTATTTTGAGGAAATAAATGCACTGGAATTATCCGCTTTTTATCCGCAAACGAATGCCACAAGAAAAAAAAATCCGCGCTTTTCATTTCGTGGGAAAATTTGTGAAAGTTTTCTCCTGCTTTCTTTATTATTTCTATTCGTTCGTTCAAAAGCATCCGCGGCGAAATGCTAGGGCCTTTCAAAGATGCGGGCGGCGGCATGCTAGGTCATTTCAAAGGAGCAAGCGGCATGTTAAGGCACTTTCAAAGACGCAAGCGGCATGTTAGGTCTTTTCAAATATGAAATGTTCTTATTGGTTGCCATCCTTCAGTGGGGTGAGAAGGCAGTTGTAGTTAGTGGTGGTATTGTATTCGGACACGCAAAACAAATTAATTTATAAACAAATGTTGACTGTTTTTAGTTCAAGTTTTATACTATTTTCATGGGCTTACTAAGCAATTTTGCAGCTTTAGTTTGCATCATTTAGCACAGTATGTAAATGTATTTTTCTCCTCGAATAGAAAATCATCTGATGATGTCGGAACCCATAAAAATTTATTGGGTAGAGTGAAAGAGAGCGCCACAAAGCCGGAAAATGGACTTTTCCACCGTGGAAAAGCAGACCCTAAAAATAATTTTCATAAGGAAAAAGAATCACCAAGACACAATTTATCCGCTTTTTATCCACAAATTCTGCAGAAAAAAAGAACTCCCGAATTTTCCCGGGAAATAAAAAGTGCGGATTTTTTTCCCGTGGCATTGGTCCTGCCAACTTAACAGAGGTCCATTCCAGTCTGTCCGTCGCCGTTCTCCTCCACGATCTTATCTCCAGTATTTGGTGTGCATCTTTTCTCATGTCGCCCTCCCAGTCCAACCTTGCTCCCTACCGGTCGCCTACCTTGCATTCTTGCGTTTAGCACTCTCTTTGGGAGTCGCGAATCGTCCATCCTCAGCACGTGTCCTGCCCATTGCAGCCTTTGGAGTTTTATAAATTAGTTCCAGAGTACTTCGAGTAGAGAATTTCGCGAAAAATTTGAAAAGTACCAATAACGAGCTAGTAACAACTTGAGAAAAACTGTACATTTTTTACATATTTCTTTTTGACCAATTTTGAAAAAAGTTCTGCAAAAAAATTAATTTTGAAAATTACAAAACGGTTCTATTCGCGGATCTGAATAGCACCCTAAGAGTCCTATCGAACATCTCTGACATTTTTTGATCAAGACCTTATTTCAAAAGATATTTTCAATAATAAGGGACCCATGATTTTTAATTATAATTTTAAAAAATTGCGCAACAGTTCTGTTTGCAGTTTCCGTTAGAACTCTTGGAGTTCTATCGAAAATCCTTATCCGAAAACATTTTTCTGTAAAGTTAAAAATTGGAAAGATATGCGAAAAATTAGAATTCGCCGATGCGAGGAAGTAAAATAGAAAAAAAAACGCGCAACAGTTCTGTTTGTAGTCTCCTAAAGGTACGTCCACACTATGCCGAATAGTGCCGATCGATATTGTCGATCGGCAATGCCGAACAAGTATAGACGTGCCGCCCGGCCTTGTCGAAAGATACTGGGCAGAACCGAACGCAACCCGAATCAAGTCGGTACGGATCAAAGGAAACCGAACCGAGCAAAACTATCAACAGCAGTGTGGACGTGTTGATCGACTGTTCAGACATTCCGTGTTTGTTTTGTTATTGGTTTGGTTATTTTGTATTTAGTTTATTAATTATTTAGTTATTTATACGCCATGAGTTGGAGTAACGAACAAACAATTACTTTCATTGAAATGTACCGCGAGCGTAATTTACAGTGGGATCCTACAAATACCGACTATAAAAATCGAAATACCATTTACCGACTATAGAAATCGCAGTTTAGTTTGGTTGTCAGAATTGGCAAAAATGAGGTTGGCGTATCTTTTTTTAATTATTTTCGGCGCAATCATACTTAAAAGATTTTCAAAATCAGAATTTTTCATTCTAAAGAAGTTTTTAAAGCCAATGTCATTTCTGTATTGTAAGTTTAATTCATCAACATCATCAAGCACTACTTTTTCTGCCTCAGACAAGACTGGGCCTAACTCAAAACCTTCTTGGGCGGCCACGACAACGATGCTGCTGACTCAGCAACTGCAATGATAATTGCCGCAGCCGCCGCTGCAGCATCATCCGAATCACTCATAAAATTAAATTTTAAATTAAAAATTAATACGAATATGAAACAAATAACATTTATAAACTACTAACACTTTTAAACTACTATCTAAACTACGCATTTAAATTCATTTGTGCCGGTCGACACGTCCACACATACTGAGTTAATGTGGACAGAGCAAAAGCCGACCATGTCGTTCAACATTGCCGATCGGCACAGTGTGGACACAGCTTAACTCTTACGAGGGGAACTTCCTACGTCTGGATCACGGATTTTCTTCAAACTTTGTACACTTTTAGTCAGCCAAATAACATTGGAAATTCAATTTAAAATGCATACAAATACACGTATTTATTCGTTATATTACCTTTGAATTGTTATTTATAAGAAAAAATATGACCAGCGTTGAAAAAAGAAAACGATGTGTGGGACTAGATCCACCGATCCAGCAATTGGACTTAATTTATTGGAAAGAAACTTGGACTTAACCACTCCGCCATATATTTGACATGGAAAATTTCGTAGAGAGAAAATTGCAATTTTCTTGAAAATGCCTAAATAGTACGCCTTACTACTTGCACATTATGTCGTCCTTATGGACCACTAAAAGTTTACAAAGTTTCAAGAAAATCCGTGATCCAGATGTCGGAAGTTCCCTTGTTAGAGTTCTATCCAAAATCCTGATAACATTTTTGTGTAACATTAAAAATTGGAAAGATATGGGTAACATTGGACTTCACGGATGTAACGAAGTGAAAAAGAAAAAAAAATCGCGCTAGAGTTCTGTTTGCAGTTACCCGTAGAATCTGAGAGTTCTATCGAAAATCCTTTTAATATTTTTCTATAAAGTTCAAAATTGGAAAGATATGCGAAAAATTGGGCTTCACCGATGCGACGAAGTGAAGAAAAATAAAATAGTTCTGCCAATAGTTCTGTTTGCAGTTCCCGGTAGAACTCTTAGAGTATTATCGAAATTCCTTATAACATTTTTCTGTAAAGTTCAAAATGGAAAGTTATTTGAAAAATGCAAGTTAACAAATGGAAGTTGACCAAAGAAGTGAAAAAAAGAAAAAAAAAATCGCGCAACTGTTCTTTTCCTATATGAATTCGTTGGTTTACTGCAAAAATATGCACATTTTCTAACTAAAATTTCGACGAGAATTTGTACAAGCAAAAGTAGTATTGTACAAGCTCGGCGCGTGGATTTTCGTGAGGTCGACAAAGGAGAAAGCTGATCTATCCGCCGACAAAGGAGGAGTCCTTCGGTGAAGTCCAAATTTTCCCATATCTTTCTAATTTTTAATTTTACAGAAAAATTTTTTAAGGATTTTCGATAGAACTCGAAGAGTTGTACGGGGAACTACAAACAGAAATATTGTGCGATTTTTTTTTTCTTCTTCACTTCGCCACATCAGTGAAATCTAATTTTTTGTACATCTTTCCAATTTTTAACTTTACAGAAAAATGTTATAAGGATTTTCGATAGAACTCCAAGAGTTCTACCGGGAACTGCTAAAAGAACTTAAAAAAAAAGAGCTGCAAAAAGCGCGATTTTTTTAAATTTAAATTCAAAACCATGGGTCCCTTAAAATTGCAAATATCTTTGGAACCATGATGGTTGTGATAAAAACATGTCAAAGGGATCTTCGATAGAACTTTTAGGGTGCTATTCAGATCCGCTAATAGAACTGTTTTTGCAATTTCTAAAAATCTATTTTTTTTTGCAAAATCTCAGCGTTTGCACTACTTTTTGCAAAATTGGTCAAGTACTACAGAACTATGGTCGAAGTGCAGAAATATGTCCAAGGCGCACAGTTTTTCTCAAAAGTGTTAGTAATTCCTAGTTCGATATTGGTATTTTCCATTTTTTTCACGAAATTCTGCAGAACTGTTGAAATTTCGCACACATTAGTCTAGGACTATTGAAATTTTGCACAAATTACTCTAGAACAATTTCATATCTACCAGGAACTCCGATGTAATATTATATTTTTGCAAATTCAGTTGCTAACTTCACAGGACTCCTATAACCGAATGGTATAACCGAGAGTACCTGCTAGTTGCGGCAAAAAAATAAGTAGTGAGCGAGTATCACCTCTCAAGTGCAGAGTTAAATATTTAAGTTTTTTTATTCATTTTCAGTACTGGCAGAAAATGTATAATTAATATTGAGAATGTTTTTAACAAAGAAAACATGAAATAATCTACATATATTTATTTTGCCCAGTTAGTCTATAGACTTTATAATTTATGAACCAATTTTTAATTACCATGTGAGAATTTTGACAAAAAAATGAATAATTAATATGTTATTTTTAGGTCCAAAAATAAAAAGAATGCTATAAATATTAATGTAATTTCACAATGTGTGATAATAATACAAGCAGGAATTAATTTAGGTGGACTATAAATAGGTTACAAAGTAATCAATACACACAACAAAAGTTTATAGTTCAAACTCAGTTTTGTGTACTATGTCTTATTATACCAAACCACAATCAAAACTTGTTGGGTATTGTTGGGTAATATAAATGTTGGGTATTTTCATTAAACAGTTAGTTATTTAGTCAGTAGCCACATCATGTCAAATAGGATTTAGTTATCTTGGTTTAGAGGAAATTGATAAATTGGACTTAAGATAAATATACGAAGCTTATCTCACTTTGTTGTGTTTATAATATAGACTGTAGAGGAAAGTTTTGAAATTAAAATTGCAATTTTAAAAATTTGCAAATTAAAATAACAGATGAATTTTGTCCTTACAGTTTAAACTAGTTCTTCAAATAATGTATTTAGTTTTAGTTTTTTTTATTAAGATTAAGGCACGATAGTTTGTTTACATGTATACACAATTTTTTGAGTTTCAATAAATATTTAATTATTTTTTTATTTGAATGGAAATATGTATTTGTATATACTATAATTAAACAAATAATTGGTAATTATTGATTCAATCAATATAAGTTTATGTAATTTCTGAACCAGAATCACAATACAAGGTCCAGTAGAAAGTATGTTTTATAACATTTTTTTTTCCAATGTTTGAGTAAATATTTATGTGTTGCATAAAATGAATTGGAAAATATTTGAATATTTTAAATAACTAGAAATTATTAGAATACTTCCTTGTGTCATAACATGGTTTAATTAAAACAACTTTGGACTTTAAGCTATTATTTATAGTTTTTTTTTTTTGAACAGCGTATGTGTGTAACAAATGATGTGAGTAAATTAACAATTTAGCACTTAACAGAATAGCACAAAACAGCAAACATCAGTGTATGGATGTGTGCAAATTATGTGGTTATTATATATTTTATGTTAATTTTCATACAAAGTTTTTGGTAAATAATCTTTGAATAAAAATAGGTTTCAAATCAGGTTTTACTAGATCCATAAAAATATGTTGAAATGCAAAGAAATTGTTAAATTGATTAATGGCATCAAAATTATACTGAAATTTTTTGGAAAACTCGTTTGTCAAGTTCATATATTTAATATATAGTGAAATTGATTGATATGAGCATAAACTTGGTGATAGGCAAAATCGTTCTTATTACAACCGTTCATTTGGACCCGTTTTTTCGGTATTATAGTTCCTTAAACAAATGAAAAGAAATAAATCAGGGGAACCAGATTCCCAAGAACATAGAGATCGGGAATGAATCGTTCTTTCTATCACCTTTTTCAATTTAACCCTTAGGTTCTCAACCTTATTTTGCCAACGCCCACTTAAACAACATTTATTCTAGAGCCCACCAATTTTTTCTATATGGCACGAATCTGAAACAGCTATTGCCACGATTATTATTAAACGTGTAATATTATATAGTCCAGAGATAGGATGTGTGGAGATTGCAGAAAAGGCCAAACGTGGTACACAGAAAACTAGGCGCATGTGTCTCCTAACATTTGATGTTAGGAATGAATAGTTTTAACGGTGCATCCTGGAAACATGCTATGGACAGTTTGACAATAAGGGGTATATCTCCTTATCTACTACTAATAAAAAGCTATCTCAGCAGTAGAAGCATACTACTACTAGGAGACTGGAAAATAGAAGAACGACAGATTAGTGATTAGCGGTGACCCTCAGGGCTCAATTCTAGGACCTACCCTGCGGAATGTGCTTTACGATGGAGTATTAACAATGAATGCTACCTTTGGGGGCTACCCTAATCGGCTTCGCGGATGATATTCACTAGTCGTAACAGCGAGAACAGAATAGAGCTGTTGCAAACAGCAAACCACGCAATAGAACCTGAAAAGCCTCAGGTTGGCGCCTGGCGCCTGAAAAAACTGAAGCGGCACTTCTCACAGGCCAAAGACAACTTAGGCCCATACAATTTAAAGTAGAAGAGGTGATAATAATACCGTAGGAAACCATCAAATACCTCGGAATAGTTATAGACAAAGGATTATTTTGGTTATTATTTCGGTTATATGCGCCTTTGCGGCGCATATAACCGAAGCGGCAGGAAAAGGAATGAGGACAATGGTATGCATACAGCAACTAATGCCAAACGTAGGGGCACCAAAGAACAGCTCACGTTTGCCTTGGAACACTTAGTAGTTCAGTCCGTTATGTTGTATGGCGGTCCATTGTGGGCTAAAGAACTACAGAAAGAACGAAATCTCCACAAACTCGCAGCCGGCTCTGCGTGCATGCAGCGCTTACCGTACGATTTCAGGAGAGGCCGCTCTAGTTATCTCGGGAATATCCCCCCAATAGGGCTGCTCGCAAAGGAACGAAAAGAGCAGCACGACTCTAATTATATCAAGTAAGAAAAACAACTTGCCAGAGAAGAACTTATTGAGGAACGGCAAAGAAGATGGCTGCTAAGTGAAAAAGGACAGTGGACCCAATTACTAATACCGGACATCTCCTGAATATTTAGAAAATATGGGAGGCTAGTTACCATCTTACCCAGGTATTAACCGGCCACGCTTGCTTCAGGGATTACCTCCACAACATTGGCAGAGCAACGGTCGATCTAAGTGTATACTGTGGAGAAACAGACAGCGTCAGTCATACCATCTTCCACTGTTGGAGATGGCAAACGGAAATAGAGGAAGCTGAAAGGATAATGGAAGAATCTATTGGTCCCAGAACTGGACTGGAACACAATACAGGGGATAATTCATACAATAACGACGGAAAAAGAAAATGACGAGATGCAAGCCCAAAAAAAAGACTTTCACAAACATGAAGTAGACTAATTCTATTAGTCATCCGTCACTCCGAGGTTATGCGACAAGCGGGTCCAGAGTATACAGATGCGTTCCAGGAGGGCACTTGTCTGGTCGGGTTATCGCCATCTACGACCGCCCCCGCCCCCCAAAAAAAAGAAATGGTATATGAAACCCTTATAAAAACGTACCCTAAAAAACCTAACCTAACCTAACCCTTATAAAAACCCCTATACTATTTCTGAGTTAAAAGAAGTTTTCAATAAGAACAATTAAAACGATTCTTAATATACTTAATACGCATACTTAATTATATTGGAAGGTATCTTTATTAATATTCAAAGACATTTATAACTTCTCTGATGAAAAGGTCGAATTTGATGCATTTGAAGGAGTTTGTTAATATCAGGCTTGATTTTACTTAAAAACAACCTTAAGTTCAATAAAATGGATCCAATTTTTCTTTTTAGTTACCAAAGTTGCTTCAGAACTAAATGATTTTAATAATTCGGATGATGGGAATACTATCAGAAATCGTTGAACAATCGACCATAATCCTGGGTACAGTTGCGAAATTGGCTTCTGCAGCCAAAATTCTAGGTAGACATTCTTAAATTGAATTTGTAATTCCTCATTTGTCGTCAGTCCTATTAGTTCTTCTTCTAACTGAGATGACCCTGCTGTGTTGATATTTGAAAAAGGATACAAAACTCAGTCTGGTATGTCCATGTTTAGATATTCTGGAATCGTTCCTTATAATCAATGTGGATGTTTTTCAAGTGGTAAACGAGCAAGTTGCCATTCTCGAATGATACTTCTGATAAATTTGAGAAGTTATTGAATTCCCGACTGCCGATATTTGTTTTGTCTAATAGCAGTTTAGATACAAAAGCAGCAACGCTTTGTTTTCTTAATCAAGTCTAAGTCGTCGCCTTGAAGGTGGAGATTGACATCATTAAACAATGTCTGTCAAGTAGGCAATATCGTTATTTGATGAGATTAAGTTGTCACGCTGTAATAAGTCTGAGTCTTCGTTTCCTCGGAACTCTATCACACACCAAAAGAGATTGTAAAATCGAATCAAGTATACACGTACCTTTTGATAGCCAGTGCACTTCTGTGTGATGCAGCAATCGGTTAAAATCTTCATCATTGGCTATGCAAAGCTGACTTTCGTAATAACCTATCATTCAACTAGCTACTTCTAATATTATTAACTGCTCTGATAACATATTGCAGTGATGTATGAAGGCGATCACTCAGATTTTTCACAACCAAATGCTGGCGATGAATTATGCAATGCATAGTTGGTAAAGTGGACTCATCCAGCTGAATTGAAAAGTCTTCAGATGATTGCACAATGATTCTTCAATGTTTCCAGTCATCTCATCAATTCGTCATTGCACAGAACTATTGCTCAAAGGATTTTTTGGGATATAACTGCTGCTGGTTTATGGAGCACAGTGGCTATTACTTCTTTTTTTCTATTTTGCGTCTATAAAGAAGTCATTAAAGCACTCATATGGGTTCGTTAATGGCTCGCCGAGTGCGATACAATTTTCTCAATATGTATCGCCCATTTTTTTTATTTAGAAATGGCATAAAAGGGCTCAAAATAGAAAAAAATACTATAAAAAACTCGTTCATAAGGCGTTTTTCGCACTTGTCCATTAGAACATGGGCGGGTGCTGAAAAATCGCGATTGAACTCGTTCTTTAATATACTATTATTGCTGCTAAAATTAAATCCTCCTCAATAGTATGTGGTTTGCATCTTTTAGTAAATAACAATGAGATATTGTAGGAAGCTCGAAATCCGCCATCGTCTTGATTAGAAGCTGATGAAAAAAGTTGATATAGTTAGCTGAATTTGGTACTTCTTTTTCATGTTTTGCAAATAGCTCACATCTTTGTCTTTCTTATCTGGGTGTATTTTATTAACAAGTTCTTGAAGCCCAGAAGGCTTCATCGCTTCATTTGAAAATGTCTTGACAAATAAGGCACATTGGTGATGATGGATTCGTGGGATTTTCGATAAATCCGTATTTAAAATAATCCACATCGTGGACTAGATGTGATAAGTGATTCGTTTATAAAGGCGGGATTCCACTGAGGCAACTTTTAGGCAACATGTAGCAAGCGGCATTGACGCATGCTACACAAGTCTTTTCATTGAAGGAACACGATGCCACAAGAAACATGTCTATTTGTGGCATGCTACGTGTCAAAAACATACATTTACGATTATTACAATGAACAAGTTACACCTGTAATACTAGTTGCTAATAAAACATTTATGTTGAAAATAATTTATAATTTCAAATTAATGTATTAACTGGATTATCAACACAAACTTGTGACTTGCGATGTGATAAGTGATTCGTTTATAAAGGCGGGATTCCACTGAGGCAACGTGTAGCAAGCGGCATTGACGCATGCTACACAAGTCTTTTCATTGAAGGAACACGATGCCACAAGAAACATGTCTATTTGTGGCATGCTACGTGTCGAGTGTTGTTATCGGCACGAATACGTCACCTCTCGACAAGATTAAATGTGTCGAACAGTGTCGTCGCTATCCATTGAAGATTACCACATTGTGGAATAATAAAATCAGTGAATATAAAGACAATAAAATTAAAAATGACAAGTTAAAGGAGTTTACAATTAAATATAAATATCTTGGCTCAGATATCCGAAACAGATACATAAGTGATGGATAGCTATCACCCGTAGCCAAATATCTCAATGTCACTAATAACCTCAAACGAGGTGGTATTGCATCACGAAAGTTGGTATCATGATTTTTTATAGTGGGTGAGATTTTGTCAAGCAAGTACTCAAAATCCTCTTTACTCATTCGTGTAAAATTTCGAAATAAAGCTTCATCATCAGCAAGCAAGTTGTATAAATTATATTGTTTTCATCAACATCTTTTCATCAACATATATGGTAGTTGTCTTCTCCACCACCGTGGTGACCTTTTTTTCTTACGATTCAAAGCTATTACCAAATATGCAGCTGCCGCGACTTTCCGTAAAGACATGCTGCAGCAAACTGAAGTTGCCTGAATGGAATCGTTTCAGACGCATGTTACAAACAAAGACGATAAAGCGCGTGTGATGTGGGGAGACAAATTCCGCGTGCAAAATTATTGAATTTTGCGCCACATAGTCGCACACCTATAATCAGGCAACACTAGGCAACACATGTATCATATCTCATGTTGTTCCCGCCTTTACACCCGACGCAGAAGTAAAGCGCGGCTGAACAACAACAGATACAGAACAAGTACAGATTATACTGTCAACTTTTGCAGGATAGCAAAAATCGCATTACTTTTCAAACTTGTTATACAAATTTGTAAATCAAATAAAAAATGTTCATACCATCCAATTTAATGTAGATTTGAATGTAATGGAATCGTTCAGTTCAATTTTTATTCCCGAACTACAGAAAATTTCATTGTCTTCTACTGCTCCGCTTAAACTCTTAAACTCAAACGCCCACATTGAGAACCCATGATTTAATCCATTCGTTTACGAATGACATCTTGCAATAAATATCTATTAAGATGTTTGCAATCACATTTTCAATAGTTTTTTGTGCCGAGTATCAATGAATGAAAATCACGATACAGCCCTTTCCACTGCCTGTGTTTTTGTAGCTTGATGTTTTGTTCTTTCTCTTTTGTGATTTTGGTCGTCATTGCAGGAGTAGAAGAATGCCTCCTTTTCGATCATACATCTCCTTGTTCCAGGCCTTCAGGTTTCCACGATACCTGAATATCCAATTGACAAAATCTAACCTGCCTCATTTCTTGTGTGAGATTCGTCAGCTTTCCAGTCACATATAAAATTCGCGTTTTCCATGTTCCTGTTTTCTTAAACTCATCCTTTCTCTTGCTTCATTCAAAACCTTTCCCCCCGGAAATCCGATCGGGGAACTATTTCAATCTTCGAAATATTTTGAGAGGAAACTAGACATTGTGTGATTGTCTGTATAAAATATAATGTAGGTGGTCCCGCTGCCTACCGTCATGCCAATTCCAGTCTTGGTTTTCGGCCGCTCAGTCTGGGTTAGACGTCGTTTTCGACCACCAAATCTGGGTACAGACTTTGGCTCTGCTAGTTTTGGTCTACCATGAGTATTTCTTGTCCTCTGTACCACTCATATCTGGGAAGACTCTCATATGGGGAGGATTTGCAACCTCACACAGGCATATTCCTAATCCCAATTTGTTTTAAAAATTTAGTTCTGAAGATTGTTTTTTAATTCCCTATGAAATTCATTACTATTATATTTGTTAAAGATGTTTGTAATAGATAGAAAGACGGTTTAATTTAATTGATACTAACTAGCTTTAATATTCATAGTTTCTATATAGACTACTAAATGTGACAATTTATTGATGATAATTTATAAAATTTTAAACATAATTATTTAAATTAGTTTATCTTCTGCATTTCATAAAAAATGTCTTTAATCAGGAAATAATTTAAAATTTTCATTTTTAGCATTTCCTGATGTAGAAGTAAAAACTATAACACCAGATTGGGAATTTATTGTGTTGGCCTGTGATGGTATTTGGGATGTAATGAAGAATGAAGAAGTAGTCCAATATGTCAGAGAAAATATAGCAGCGGGCATAGAACCGGAAGAAATCTGCGAAACCTTAATGATGAAATGTCTGGCACCAGATTGCCAAATGGCAGGGTTAGGGTGTGATAACATGACTGTAGTAATAATAGGGCTTTTACACGACAAACCGTACGAAGAGTTGTCAGCCCGTTGTGCTATTCCAGTTATTAAAAAAGAAGTAACGCCGGAGCAGGAGGTGAACAGTTTAGAGGAAGAAGTGATGGGAGTTTTGAAAAATCCTACGGAAAAATCTGGGAACGGTACAAATGTCAAATAACGATTATTGATGTTTGTTAGGGCTCTAAAAACATTCACAGATTAGTTGTGAGAGTGATTTTTAAAAATATTTATTTTATAGTTATTTTTTTTATGTATATATTTGTGTATATATAACTATCTCATTACCACGTGTTTACTTAGTTGTGGTCCTTAGTTACGTTCTTTTTATATATCTAGATGACAATCATTTTTTTAAATTTGTTTTTATTCTGTATGTTTTTATTGCTTCCAAGTTTGCAGTTTCAATTTAGTCAGATATTGATGTAAAAAAAAACAACAAAAAAGGTAACATAAATATTTTTATATATTAATAATAACAGGAATTATAAAGGGAAACATTTTTGCTGTATATAAGTCATTTTAGATTGTGATAAAAAAAAAATTAGTCAAATAGTTAGTTTTTAGGAGTTTGTTTTTGTCTTTTTTGTTGGATAAAAATCGACATAAAAAGAAAATTATTTTGAAAAAATGTGTCAATTATAAAAAAAAAAAATGTCTGTTCTATTGTATAATCGTTAATTATAACAAAAATTTGGTTCAATTAAGAGAAAAAGTGTTAAGAGAAAAAGTGAACAAAAAATCTTTTTAAAAATAAAATTATTTCAAATAAATATAATCAGCTTCAAAGGTGAAAAATTAATATCAAAAACATCCATTTACGATTATTACAATGAACAAGTTACACTTGTAATAGTAGTTGCTAATAAAACATTTATGTTGAAAATAATTTATCATTTCAAATTAATGTATTAACTGGATTATCAACACAAACTTTAAAACAAATTAAAAATAATCATTACTATCCAACACAGGTCCCATTTTATACTTACAATAATCAATACTTCTCTGCAACATATCGTAACTTAAAGTAGTATCATTGTCTTCAATGTATTGGTCTCCATTTTTCGAGACTTCGAAGCGACTCCATTTGTAATAGGCACATTTTCGAGCTCCTGGTGAACTTTGTATTAGGTTGAGGACAGTTGGGTGAGTCAAACCAAAAAAATCGTTCCCTCTGGGTCTTGTTGTGACAACATTAAGTAACAGTGAATCATTAATTTTTTGAAGGAGCAGTGTGTGGCAAACATCGGGGGTTCCACCAATTATTGGTTGGCTGTTATCATCCGATGCTATTTCAAATCTTAAAAAAATGAAAAAATTATATATATATATATATATATATATATATATATATATACAAAGCATTCTTCGCCATCGCTTCATTTTGTTAATGAAAATGGAGTATTGGCTTATACTATAGATGTAAACTGTACAATTCTTATAAAATTAATCAAGGTTCAACCCCACCGACTGTACAAGAGATTAAAGAAATTATTCAATCACTAAAAAATATCAAAGCTTCAGGGGAGGATCAAATAACTGCAGAGTTGTGGAAAAATGCAGGAGAAAATTGTATCACAAAATTGCACGAAATTATGTTGGACATTTGGGAAACGGAAAAAATCCCCTCGGATTGGAAGTTGGCGATAATCCATCCTATACACAAAAAAGGAAATAAAACCGACCCAAACAATTATCGAGGTATATCCCTTCTTCAGGTCACATACAAAATTCTTTCAAAAGTGTTGCTAAACTGTGCAGAGCTGCAAGTAGATAATCAAATCGGTGAATATCAAGGTGGATTCAGGAAGGGACGGTCCTGTGCAGAGCAAATTTTGAATTTGAAAAACGTCATACAATATTTTCGCAACACAACTAACAAAAAATATGTCATAACGTTTGTGGATTTCCGGAAAGCATATGACAGTATAGATCGCTTATCACTCTTTAGTGTTTTAACAGAATTTGGACTTGACCAAAAAACAAGAAATATTATCAAAGACACACTTACGGAGACAAAGGCTAAAGTAAAATTTATGGGTGGATTAAGTGAAGAGTTTTAAATAAATACAGACGTCCGTCAAGGTGGTGGAATTTTTCCATTACTTTTCAATTGTGCCCTGGAAAAAGTTGTTAGGGAATGGAGAAAAGCAGGGGCACCATCTCACTGACTAGGGCCAAAGATTAAGGGTATTTAAATAGACTGCCTAGCATTTGCTGATGATGTGGCACTAATTGCTGAAGACATCTCTGATGCACAGAAGCAGATTACTATCTTGGAAGAACAAGCAGCAAAAATAGGGCTTCATATCTCTTATGGAAAAAGTAAACTTATGACTAACATAAAAAATGCGCCACATGAAATTTATATTAACGCTAACAAAATTTCTAGAGTAAAGGAATTTAAATACTTAGATGAATGGGTTACAGAAAATGGCAATAAAAATAAATCTGTAACATCAAGAATCCAGAAAATGGAGGTTGCTTTTCAATACACCAAAAATGTTTATAACAAGCAATGCCTGTCATGGAATAGTAAAATTCGTCATTATTTAACAGTGATTAAACCGGAAGCTCTTTATGCTTCAGAAACGCTAAATTTACAAATTAAAACATTAAAGGAACAATTAAATATTAAGGAAAGGAAAATTATGAGAAAGATCATAGGGCTCAGAATTAAGAATGGCATACACTATCCCAAACCCAATTCTGAAATATATAGAAAAATTACCGATACCATGAGAATGAGACGAATTCAATTTTTGGGTCATTTGGAAAGAATGAATCATACGAGGCTTACTTACCGAATCCACAAATTTCTACAGAACAAACGTACAAGACCAAAGTGGTACAAACAAGTGGAGAGGGACCTAGTGGAGATGGGAACGCCAGATCTCATGAATAGAAATGTGATCAGGAATATTGTTCATACAAGGGGATTTGAGGAAGATCTGAAGAAACCAACACGACGTGCATGTCGGAGGAACAGAAAGTACAACAATCCAAGAAGATGAAAAGCTAAGGAGGAAGGCTCAACATACGTTGATTCCGCGTGGTCCTAAGTGACCCATCCGCGAAGAAGAATATAAATATATATATGTATATATATATATATATATACACATATATATATATATATATATATATATATATATATATATATATATATATATATATATATATATATATATATATATATATATACATATATATATATGTATATATTCTTCTTCTTCTTCTCGCGGATGGGTCACTTAGGACCACGCGGAATCAACGTATGTTGAGCCTTCCTCCTTAGCTTTTCATCTTCATGGATTGTTGTACTTTCTGTTCCTCCAGTATTTGGTTATTTGCAATTTTTTGTCTTTCTGTCCTATTTGCCCAGTTCCTTGTCTTATATAATTGGACCCTCTCGTGGATTTTGCACTCTATCGGGGCGATGCCAGCAATCACCAACACAGGTTCCCTGGACATAGTCGTGTATGCACTGCATACTCTGATGGCCATTTTTCTCTGTACAGAGGTGAGCATCTGTTTCATGTACCCCTCTTCAATGGCTCTAGCCCCGGGGATCGATAGAGAATGGTCACGTGAACCACAGAAGCCTTCTTTTACTGCTTTTCGGAACGCCGGTGTTGGGCAATTTCCAAGGGCCGATGTAATTTTTAGGGCTTTTCTGCAGTTTTCTTAAGGTGTGCTTTGAAAGACAGTTTCTGGTCAATAGTCATGCCTAGGTACTTGGCTTTTTTAATTTTTAATTTTATAGGTCCTATTTTCTTATTGCCAGTGAGAAGTACAGCTTCTGTTTTTTCAGGGGCTAGCTTAAGGGTTTTTCACTCTAGCGATTCATTAGTTCTTCTTCATTTTTCCATGTTGCAACTAAAGCTAGGTCATCGGCGAATCCTACTATTTCCACCCCCGCGGGGAAAACGAGCCTTAACACGCTATCGTATAGAATGTTCCACAGGGTAGGGTACAATACTGAGCCCTGAGAAACACCACTATTTACTTCGCATTCGACGACCCCAACGCCGGATTCCATATGTATTCTCCCATTTGAGAGGTAGCAGCGCAGCAGCCACAACAGGTATGGGGTAAAGTTTGTCAGTTAGCTCTTACATAATCTTTTCCCAGGCTGCAGAATTAAAAGCATTTTTTATGTCTAGGGTTATCAGCGCTGTCATCTTACGTGTCCTCCGTATGCCGCATGTGGCTTTCTCTACCACTTTGATCACCCTCAGAACGGCATCGACCGTGGACCTTCCCTCTCTGAACCTATATTGCCTATCCGAAAGACATCTACCCTTGTCCAATTCTGGCAAGAAGCAGTTGTTCAAGTAGTTTCCCGAGGACACCCAGCAGGCATATTGGTCTGTAAGAGGATGGTTCGTGTATGGGCTTTTCACCTTTCTGTAGGAGGACCAACCTTGCTATCTTCCACCTATCTGGGAATCTGCTATTATATTGTTCATAACTTCTAGAACGAATTTTGGTTGTCTGTTTACGACAATCTTTACAGCTTCTGGTGGAAGATTGTCGGGTCCTGGTGCTCTGCCATTTCGAAGGCGCTGGCTGGCCCTGTTTTTAACTTCCTTGAATGAATGTCTTTAACTTCCGGTAAAACCCACTGTAGTTTCTGGTGCTTGGGGAAGAGAACCTCCACCACTTCTCGCACAGGTGCGAGAAGTAGATTGTAGATATCTACAATCTACTTCTCGCACCTTTTCCATGGTCATTTTCAGATTTGGAGATCTTCCTTTGAGTTCTCGGGTGGCAATGGAATATGCGTCATCCCACACATTTTCATCTATTTTATCGCAGGGTTGACGCCAGTGTACTCGTTACTGGTGCCGAACTACCGTTTGTGCTTATTTTCGTCTTGATAGCCAACCAGTGGCGGTAGATACAGGGAACGACCTTTGTATTTGTGCAAATATTTTTTTCATCTGCATATTTAGAAAATACCGGACTACATGAAATTGTTCGCAATCAAAAACTATACTGAAAAAGTGCTCTTTTTCTATCGCTGAAGATAATAGTTTTCGAGAAAAAAATTAAAACTTATTTTTTGGGGAATGATATTGTGATAAAAACAAACAATTCTCTACTATTCCTTTACTCCAGATTTACCATTATTTTTAGTACAGGTGGTACTTTATATGTAATATTAATGTCAAAGTTTTAACTGCCCTAAACAAATGTTTCAAAAACTTTGACATTTTGCTAGATTTTTGCTGCTAGATTTTACTAGCTGAGTACACAGATGCATGTATGGACTGGTGAGGTAAACCAATATACCAATAATGTATTATGATCATCAGTGCCGCACGCGTCGGGCCTGCCGCATTGCTCGTCCAAAGTAACACAAAATTAAGACGCGTGTAGATTAGCGAAAACTTAACGGATTTGGATTCTGCAAAATGTACTTATTACTAATTTGAAAGTGTTTCCAGAAATTATTATTTGCAATGTACGAAATAATAAGTTATTGATGAAAATAATGGTATTTTTCTTGGTCACGTTCTATTAAAAAAAGCAAGGAAATTGTTGCTTAGACATTTCTTCAGAACATATCCAAAAATTAGCTGCAACTAGCTGCGACTTCGTGTTCGGTTATAATTTTTATGCGATGATGTGTTTTGTGCACTTTCTGCAATTTTTCGTAATTTTGCTTATGGCAAATATTGCTTATAGGAAATTGGTCAAGATAATTCTGCTTTGAATTGAAAACTCCGCAGGTATTGTGGTGATGGAGATTGCAGATGTTTGGCGAGATTAATGTCGTTCATTATTTTCTAGCAGAAGTTCTGCTCTCAGTGTACTTAATCCTACTACCTTAGACGCAAAAAAAGGGGGAACCTCCCATTTTAAAAGATGAGGTAAGTGCCGTTATAAATCATCTCAAAAACGGTAAAGCAGTGGGCATGGACGAGATACCCATAGAGGTTATCAAAGCTATGGGAGACTTTGGAGTAGATATAATGCACTGCATCTGCTCCAAGATCTGAGAGTCTGGAGAATGGCCGAAGGAATGGGCAAAGTCAGTATTTATACCTCTCCATAAAAAGGGATCAACCAAAAAGTGCAATAACTATCGTCTGTTTTCCCTGATATCACATAACAGCAAAATTCTTCTGCATATATTAAATACTTAACGTAACAAGCTTACTTGAACTGCGAAATTGCACCAGAACGGGCAGGTTTTGTCAAAGGTCGAGGAACTCATACTCATCTTGAGACAAATCATCGAAAAGGCCCGAGAGTTTAATAAAAAGCTGTACATCTGTTTTATCGACTTTTGCAAAGCCTTCGACACCATTGTCTGGTCCAAATTATAGGAAATACTGCTGGAGATGGGCTGTTCCGCGCCATTTATTACATCTGATCGAGAGGCTCTATAAGGACGGCACAGCATGTGTGCGCTTGGAAGGAGTACACTCTGAATCCCTTAAAACACAAGCCGGTGTCAGACAGGGATGTATATTATCACCGTTACTTTTTAACATCTACACCAAATACATTATGCATATTGTTTTAGAGAAATGGGATAAATGAGCATCGATCGGAGGTATGAAAATATCTAATTTGAGGTATGCTGACGATATAACGCTTCTGGCTTCATCAGTAACATGCTGCGGATACTCGAAACCACTAGCCTAGAGTTTGGACTCGCCTTGAACCGCGAAAAAACAAAGATGATGATAGTTGATCAAGCCAATGAAAGCAATCCAGATACTTCACCCATTGCCAACTGTGATGTTATCGGCAGCTACATTTACTTGGGCTCTACTATCACCAATAGCGGGGGATGTGACCGAGATTAAACGACGTTGCGGCATGACACGGTCCGCTACGCAAAGGCTAGATAGACATGATATGGAGAGACCGCCGAATCAAGAAAAATACCAAAATACGTCTTATGAACAGCCTGGTTTTTCCGATATTTTTCTATGGAGCGGAAACATGGACCTTGCGGATGAAGGATCGACGCAAGATCGACGCCCTAGAAAGGTGGTGTTGGAGGCGCATGCTGGGAATCAGCTGGACCCCTCACCGGTCCTAACTAACGAGTCCATACTCAAGGAATTAAAAATTGACCAGCGTATCTCGTCGCTTGAATGAATGCTTTTTTATTGCATACCGCCATTTTGAATTTTGAAATTTCGGAATCAGTTTCCTGATCGGCGACTTTTAATCCTTTCGCTACGGGAACCGGATAAAGCCGTAAAATATTTTCGTGCCCTGTGTACGGGAGCCGGATTAATACGCAAGCGTTTTTTTTGTACTTAATATGGGAAATTAACTTATCCACTGTATTATAATTATCATATACACTACTAAAAATGTTATAATAATGTTTTAATGACACATAAGAACTTGATTTCAGAGTAATCATTTTTTTCGGCCCAAACTACGGGAACCGTATTAATCCGCTTGCATCATTTCACTGCAGCCTCTTCGAAAAACGCATAAACCAGGACTGTCCAGCCTTTCATTTATAATTCCGGACGTATGCTAAGCCTACTAAGAAAGCCAACTAAGCCTACTGAATTGCGTATTATTTTGCTTACCCATTAAGAAAATAAATTAAAACGAGTAAAATAAATGATTTTGAAACTACTACAGACTACGGGAACCGTATTTATACGCAAAGAGTAAGTACCTAACTACGGGAACCGGACGAATCCGCACTACCCTCAGCACCCCGTACACAGGACACGACTTGTAGAAAAGCACCCCGTACCGAAAGGGTTAAAACACCTAAGTTCCGAGTATCAAGAAACTGAATGCTTTTTTCGAAAAATGTATCCGCTATTTGGAATTTCGAAATTTAGAATTCAATTTCGTGATTAGCGACATCAAAAACGCGAGGAGAGCAAAAATAACGGTATTTGAATGATTCCTTCAAATTTTGGCCAGGTTTTTAAGATCTCCGAACATTGTGCGTCGATGGGCGTTTTAGGGAATACGGTCGATTGGAACCAATTGCGTTTGGGCGATAAATAGCCCACAATCCAAGTTGAAGAGCAGATTCTGGAGATTTTTGAAGCAAATCCAGTAACAAGTACTTGAAAAATTGCTGCTGCTATAAGAGTACCACATACGAAAGTTTGGCGGCTTCTCCATGAATAGCAGTTGCATTCGTATCACAAACAAAAAGTGCAGGGCATTGACTCCCACAGATTATCCTCAACAAAAATTTAGTCGATGGCTGCTGCTTCGTTGTGCCCAAGATCCTGTGTTTGTGAGTCAGATGCTCTTCACAGATGAATTATAAATTCCCATAACATGCACTGTTGGGCGGACGAAAATCATTATACTGTAAAGGTGCATGAGTGCAACAATTCTCCATTAATGTCTGATGTGCTATTGTTGCCAATGTATATTTCCTGTATTCCCCATATTCTACCAGGTCAGTTGACCAGAGAAGTATATGGACATTTTTAAACAGAAATTTTGCCAGGGTTGCTGGATGAAGTGCCTTTTTGACTAGACGCCAAATGTGTTTCATGCACGATGGTGCACCTGCACATTTTAGCGCGGTAGCGAGAGCGCACCTGCATATCGCATATCCATTAAGGTGGATAGGTCGTGGCGGTCCAGACGCTTGGCCAACAAGGTTATAGGACATGAACTCCTTGTAATACTTTTTTTGGGGTCACTTAAAAACTTAGTCTATGAAACGGAATATCGCGGATATCGCAGAACTGCAGCGTCGTATAAAAAATGAAAAATAAAAAAATACAAAGGTCGATCCCTATATGTACCACCACTAGCTATCAACACGAAAATAAGCACAAATGGTAGTTCATCACCAGTAACGAGTACACTCAAAATTTGAATTTTGAATTATCATTAGTTGCATCCAAGATATTAGTAAAAATATTATACGAGGCTACCCTCTTTTAAGGGCTGAACCTCAGTTAGGAGGCATTTTTGGACACATCTTTATATATTTTCTTTCTTACTTTGGGGTCTAGAACATGCCCTGGAATTTCAGCCAGATATTTATGAAACAACCTGTATATATATAGTATAAATGAATAAAACAGACAAAGTAGTTTAATCCCTTGACATACAATGACATCTCTAAGATGTAATATACTATATGTGATAAGATCACATGTATATGGACACATCAATGCTCATTTTATTCGTATGTCAAGGGGTTAAAAACAAGATAAATAACTGTGATATTTTTACCTTGGCATTCCATTATAATCTGAAATCTTACACGTGTAAATGCATTTCACTGTAGGATCTTTCAAACTTCCATAAATCTTTGTAGAAACGTATCCGACTGGGTAAATAGCCTCCTCACAATGAAACTCTTTCCTATCAGCAATTACCTCACCTAGCGAGTGAATCGTCAAAGAATCTAATTCAATTGGAAACACTGGTCGACCAGTAGAATCCAATGGAATCGGTTGAACAATTTTCTTCCTCTGTTTTGAATTGCTTTTCCTTGGCTTTGCAGCCACAATCGGTTTTTTATCTAAATAACACAACTAAATTAATAATGCAAATTGATTATTATAACTGTATTTATTGCCTGTTGTATCATTGAATTTCCTTTTGGTTCCTTTTCTTGCAGGTTCAGTTTGGTTGTTTACAGGGCTTTGATTGTACAGAGCATTTGATAGAGCTTCAACTTCAAGTTCGACTTGCGGGTCATATAGACATAGTTTCTTGAGGAGGAACTTTCGTTCTTCACTTCTTATTATTATTGTTTCTTGAACTTCGTTTATTTCATCACACAGAGCAGCGTTTTCCTGAATAATAAGGAATTTGTTGGAAAAAAATGTAAAGCTTAGAGCAAGTCATTGAAGAGCAAACCTGAGGTAATTAATGCAAAAATTAGACTTACATGAACATACTCGCGTATTAATTGCTTAATTTTTTGCAATTTCTTCTTATATTTACCATTATAACTAGATTTGTTTCCACTTTGATTATTAAACATTTCCTAGGTTATTTTTATTATTATGACAACAAATTCTACCAACACAAATTCAATAAAACTACTAATTTAACCACCGTAGCTCCATCTACACATAAATAACAACAATTCTGCATATACTTTTTTTCCTCTATTTCTTTACTGTCTAATTTTGAGTTATAAATAAAATTTCCCTGTGGCTGCAACCAATTCTGCACGTTCTGCTGGTAATTTTTGCGAAATTGGGGTGCAAAAAACCTGCTCTAGGTGAGGCTCGAACTCACAACCCCGGCATTGCTCACGACTACTGCCTTATAAGTACCGTGCGCTAACCAATTGCGCCACTAGAGCGATTGACTCCATCTCGAAAAATTAAACGCTCATAAGCTAAAAAGGTCTGCCTAATCTTGACTAATTTTGTATACTTAGTTTTATCTGTCTTAGATTGTTTGTATAGTCCTGTCTGTCTATTCTTATTTATCTGATTTTGTCCGTCTAGTCTTGTTTGTCTTGTCTTGTTTGTTTAGTATTGTTTGTTTATTCTTGTCTGTCTAGTCTTGTCTGTCTAGTCTTGTCTGTCTAGTCTTGTCCGTCTAGTCTTGTCTGTCTAGTCTTGTCTGTCTAGTCTTGTCTGTCTAGTCTTGTCTGTCTAGTCTTGTCTGTCTAGTCTTGTCTGTCTAGTCTTGTCTGTCTAGTCTTGTCTGTCTAGTCTTGTCTGTCTAGTCTTGTCTGTCTAGTCTTGTCTGTCTAGTCTTGTCTGTCTAGTCTTGTCTGTCTAGTCTTGTCTGTCTAGTCTTGTCTGTCTAGTCTTGTCTGTCTAGTCTTGTCTGTCTAGTCTTGTCTGTCTAGTCTTGTCTGTCTAGTCTTGTCTGTCTAGTCTTGTCTGTCTAGTCTTGTCTGTCTAGTCTTGTCTGTCTAGTCTTGTCTGTCTAGTCTTGTCTGTCTAGTCTTGTCTGTCTAGTCTTGTCTGTCTAGTCTTGTCTGTCTAGTCTTGTCTGTCTAGTCTTGTCTGTCTAGTCTTGTCTGTCTAGTCTTGTCTGTCTAGTCTTGTCTGTCTAGTCTTGTCTGTCTAGTCTTGTCTGTCTAGTCTTGTCTGTCTAGTCTTGTCTGTCTAGTCTTGTCTGTCTAGTCTTGTCTGTCTAGTCTTGTCTGTCTAGTCTTGTCTGTCTAGTCTTGTCTGTCTAGTCTTGTCTGTCTAGTCTTGTCTGTCTAGTCTTGTCTGTCTAGTCTTGTCTGTCTAGTCTTGTCTGTCTAGTCTTGTCTGTCTAGTCTTGTCTGTCTAGTCTTGTCTGTCTAGTCTTGTCTGTCTAGTCTTGTCTGTCTAGTCTTGTCTGTCTAGTCTTGTCTGTCTAGTCTTGTCTGTCTAGTCTTGTCTGTCTAGTCTTGTCTGTCTAGTCTTGTATGTCTAGTCTTGTCTGTCTAGTCTTGTCTGTCTAGTCTTGTCTGTCTAGTCTTGTCTGTCTAGTCTTGTCTGTCTAGTCTTGTCTGTCTAGTCTTGTCTGTCTAGTCTTGTCTGTCTCAGTTCCGCACGAGTAGCGGAAGAGAGTGGACGTGTTTTGAGCGCTCCGTAAGGGCCAGATATACCGTGTTTTTGTGTTACCCTCTTATATGCTGCAGCATTACAGAGGTATTAACAGTAGTTTAATGTGAAGTTTTTTAGGTGATTAAGGTTTCTTCAATTAAGGTTTGATTATTTTAAGTTAAGTTAGTATGTATGTGTAATTATTTTGGTTTCCGTGAACGCGGTGAGTAAATTTTTTTTTGTTTGGGTAATTTTTTTTTTCTTAGAATTTTAGGTAGAAAATTTTTGACCCTCTATTATCGCCCGGATTTAGAGTGTTTATTTATTTTAGCATCTATTTTTAGCTGATAGTTTTTTTTTTCCTAGTTTGTAGTAAATATTCATAGCGCAGATAAAATCTCCGTCCCTTATCTGTGGGAGAAAAGATAAACCCAAGCTCCGAACAAAGAGCCCGGGTTTTTTTTGATTCTACAGATAGATTCGCGACGGCAGGCGCAACCCGGCGCAGAGAGAGGATCCATTTAAATAATGGAATCCTATCTTAAGCAGGGTCGCGTGGGGGGACAAGCCACTGGCGATAAGTCCGAAAAACGAAAGGTGGCAGACAGATCGACGGATGACGTCGAGGCTGACAAGAGGACGGAGTGCTCGATCGCCTTCGCTATTGTGGAGGCGATAGAGGCACTAAGGAAACAGGCGAAGGACCTCGACAACGCCATCGCTGCCGGCATCAGCACCAAAAAGGAGGTCAAGGAAGCGGCGAGACGCGTCAGGAAGACAGTAAGTGTCCTTTCGCGCGACTCTGTGACCAAATGGTTGGAGGAACACCGCTATGTGCCTGTCGAGAAGGCAACATGCGAGGTGGGCACACATACAGACAGTGTTGTGTGCAAGGAGGTCAGCACGCAGACAGAGAACAGTAATGGTGTGTTCAGTGCGCTGAAAGAAAGAATGACGGTGCAGGAGTACTTGGACGTCGCGAGAGAGAGGTGGTCCGAGGACACCTTCACAGTGGTGAAGGGGGCTGTGGGCTGTCCTCTAGCTAGGGACGAGGATGTACTCCTGCTCGTTGCCGGAGAAAAAGGGGAGAATGGTGAACGGCTGGGTTGGGGAATGCTCGACCGGCTCCCCCAGGCCAGGCGCGTGTGCGAGAATTTGAATGTAGGCGCCGTAGCCTACATCAAAAGTGAGAATGTGGTGTGTATGGAGGGCGATGAGACCGGGGACTCCCAGAGGAAGTACCATTTCATCGCCCGCATGGATGACCCTAGGGTCGAGGGCTCTGAAGAAAGAGCCTTTGAGACCTTAGTACGGATGAGAGAACTGTGTGCGAAGGCAGAGAGGAAGAAGCTCGCTATCGGTGTGGCTGGTAATCTGGGCTTCTGGCAAGTTAGGAAAATGGTGGAATGTGTATGGCATGGCTCAGGGGTTGAAATAACCCTATGCTGGAAGAAAGTGGAGGGCGGAAAGCCCAGAGTACAAGGGGCTGGAGGCACCAGCGCGACACAAGCCGTGCTGGTGAAGAAGGTAGAGAATGTGACATATGCCCAGATGGTGAATGTCCTGCAAAAGCAGGTAGATATGAACGATATAAATGTGCAGGAGATGAGGAAAACCCAATCGGGAGACCTACTCGTCAGAGTGAAAGATGAGGGGGAGAAGAAGCGACTTGCTGAGAGAGTGGCCCTGGTGAAAGAGGTTGTAAGGGATGTAAGGACGGAGGTAGGACTCAGAAGTGTCCTTGTCAGGGGCATGGACGAGGCTACCACAGTTGATGAGGTTAAAGGAGCCATTCATGAGGCGTCTGAATGCAGGGAGTGTGAGGTTAAGTCCCTCCGCATCGTGCGCGGAGGGGCCAGTATGGCGGTGGTCACTCTACCAGCGAGAGCGGCACGAACCATACTGGAGAAAGGTAGAATTAAGGTTGGCTGGGTCATGTACCGTGTGACTAAAAATAACAAGCCGATCAGGTGTTTCAGATGCCTTGGCTTCGGGCACCTGGCGGCAGCATGTAAGGGTGTAGAAAGGAAGAATGCATGTTTGCGATGTGATGAAAGAGGACACAAAGCACACGAGTGCACGGCCAAAGAGGCCAAATGCTTCGTGTGCGGAGTGAGTGGGCATAGGGCGGACTCCAGAGACTGCCCTGTGTACAGGAAATTGTGTGATGAGAGCATGAAAGAGAAGTTCCCAAGAACCAGAAAATGCTAGTATTGCAGACAAACTCAAATAGGAGTGCGGCTGCAATGGAGCTGCTGTGGAAGACAGTGCATGAAGAGAGAGTGAATGTGGCCATTGTCTCCGAACCAAATCTCCGGATTATAGGTAACGGAGGCTGGCACGTGGACCAGTGTAAGAATGTTGCTGTAAGGATTTTCCAATCGGAAATTCACATGGTAAAATGTGGGTCTGGAAATGGATATGTGTGGATCGAATGGGAAAACTGGGTCTTGTATGGGTGCTACATCTCGCCTAACATTACGTTAGAGCAGTATGTAGCATTTATGGATGAACTAAGGACCAGTATGAAAGGTTGGACCAAAGAGATTGTTGTCGGGGGGGACTTCAACGCCAAGTCCGCTTGGTGGGGATCCCCTAGAGAAGATGAAAGAGGGAGAATGACGGAAGAGTGGCTGGCAGAAGAGGACCTGGTGGTTCACAACCGTGGGAATGTGCCAACCTTCGTGCGGGGCGAAAGTATGTCTTTCATAGATATCACCTTCAGTACCTCACGGATTGCAGGTAGGGTGAAAGGGTGGCGTGTCAGAGAGGGAGAGAATCTGAGTGACCACCAGGATATTCTCTTTGACGTACGAGAGGATATTTCCGAGGGACTGGTTACAACTAGGACGAATGGATGGCGAGTAGACAAGAGCCTACTAGAAAGACTGGGAGACGTTATGAAAGAGTTGACTGAAAGTACAGGCTCCGAAAATAGACTGAGGAGCTCATGTGGGGCAGTTCTTCACGGGGCGTGTGATGCGGTGTTTCAGAGAAAACGGAGGTGCGTTAGAGGCAGGAAACCAGTTTACTGGTGGAATGAGCAGGTAGCTGAAAAACGTAAAACCTGTTTGCGTGAAAGAAGATGTATGGTAAGGAATAATAGGAGAGCAAATGAGGAGGTGCGAGAGGAATGCAGAAGGAGGTATAACCTGGCACGCAAGGAACTTCGCAGAGCCATCGCGAACTCCAAGCAAAAAGCTTGGAGAGAGCTCTGCGAAGAGGTGAATAACAATATCTGGGGTGATGGCTACAAGGTCGTCACCAAGAAAATTGCACGAAGGGTTAATACTCTCCGGGGGGACAGTCTAATGACGGAAGTCAAGAAGCTGTTCCCAGTACATGAGCGAGTGAACTGGGTAGAGCCCGCGGGATGGAGTCCGGTACCCCTTTTCACCTCAGCCGAACTGCAGAGGGCAGTCGGCCGGATGAGGGAAGGAAAAGCGCCGGGCCCTGACGGCGTCCCACCCGAGGCGTGCAAGGTATTCGGGCATGTGTGCGAGGATATGTGCCTGAGAATGATGAATGTAGAGTTGATGAATGGCAGTTTCCCAAAGGAGTGGAAGAAAGGGAGACTGGTTATGATTGAAAAAGAACGGAAAGAAGGAGAGGAAGCCAAATACAGGCCAATCTGTTTATTGAATGGGATAGCGAAGATGTTTGAGTGCATGATCGGAGCTAGAATAAAGGAGGATCTCGAGAGAGCAGGGGGTCTTTCGGAGGAACAATATGGGTTTAGGGGCGGCCGCACTACGACGAACGCAATGATGCGAGTGATAGAGAGAGAGCAAGGTTAGCCAATACGGGTCCATGGCGGACCCGCAGCTACTGTGTGCTTGTAACCCTGGATGTGAAAAATGCTTTCAATTCGGTCCCATGGGGCGGAATCATGGAGGCTTTGGAACTAAAGGGGGTAGCTCCCTACCTTCGAAAGATGGTAGGTAGCTATCTGAGTGATAGGGAGATGGTGACTGAGGAAGGAAAAACCTTCAAGATGAGTGCAGGTGTTCCGCAGGGCTCGGTCCTTGGACCGATTCTGTGGAACATATTTTATGATGAGGTGCTGAGACTGAGGCTGCCAGACGGAGTTACACTCGTCGGGTACGCAGATGACTTGGCGGTTGTCGCTGTCGCCAGAACGGAAGAAAGTCTGAATGCAAAAATGAATGAGGCAATTAGTGGGATTGATCGGTGGATAGGGGAAAAGGGGCTTACCCTGGCTCCCAATAAAACCGAGGCGGTTTTGCTGATTGGGAGAAGAAAGCTGCGTGAACTGACCGTGCGAGTGGGAACAGCGGACATACCGGCTCGGGAGTCTTTGAGATACCTTGGGGTGGAGCTCCAGCGAAACCTCAGGGTGTCCGAACAGGTCAACCGAGTAGTGTGCAAGGCAACAGCGTGTGCGAAAGCCCTTGGACGGCTGATGCCTAACATAGGTGGGCCGCTGGCTTCCAAGAGGAGGGTTATAAATGCAGTCGTGCACTCCATTCTCCTGTATGGTGTGCCGGCATGGATACGTGCTTTCAGGATTAAATGTTACAGAGAGAGACTGATGAGAGTGCAAAGGTGTATGCTGCTGCGTGCGTGCAGTGCATACAGGACCGTTTCTGGGGACGCCGTGGCGGTCGTCGCTGGAGTCATCCCGTTAGACCTTCTGGCGGATGAAAGGGTAAGAGTGTGTGAAGGTAATGACCCAAAAACTGAAAGGGACGAAAAAATGCGCCTATGGCAAGAGCGTTGGGAGGAAACAGAAAAGGGAGCCTGGACCAGGCAACTGATTCCGGCTATTGATAAATGGGTCAACCGTGGGCACGGGGAGGTGAATTATCACCTCACCCAGGCGCTGACGGGGCATGGATGTTTTGGGTCCTACCTGGTGCGCATCGGCAAACTGATTGAGGCGTAGTGTAGGTACTGTGGTGCTAATGAGGACACAGCGGAGCATACGGTCTTTGAGTGTATAAGGTGGGTGCGAATGCGGAGCGAGGCAGAACGCAGCGTGGGAGAGAATGTCAACAAGAAGAGCATGGTGAGGATCATGCTCCGCAGTGAGTATGAATGGGGCGTGCTGACAGGTATGATTGGGTATATAATGAAGAGAAAAGAGAAGGATGAAAGGCACGAGCGCGAGACGAGCCGTTACCACGTGCGAGCCGCGCGTGCCAATCGCCGGGCCCCTCTTAGTGCGAAGGGGGCGCACAAATTTATTGTAAACTTGATGTAAAGGGGGGCACGGCGATTGACGGCGCGCCCGGCAAAATGAGTGAATGCTGATGAATGCTTTGGAAATGTAAGGGGGAGGAGCGTGATGAAGTAATAAGAAAAGTCTTGTCTGTCTAGTCTTGTCTGTCTAGTCCTGTCTGTCTAGTCTTGTCTGTCTAGTCTTGTCTGTCTAGTCTTGTCTGTCTAGTCTTGTCTGTCTAGTCTTGTCTGTCTAGTCTTGTCTGTCTAGTCTTGTCTGTCTAGTCTTGTCTGTCTAGTCTTGTCTGTCTAGTCTTGTCTGTCTAGTCTTGTCTGTCTAGTCTTGTCTGTCTAGTCTTGTCTGTCTAGTCTTGTCTGTCTAGTCTTGTCTGTCTAGTCTTGTCTGTCTAGTCTTGTCTGTCTAGTCTTGTCTGTCTAGTCTTGTCTGTCTAGTCTTGTTTGTCTAGTCTTGTCTGTCTAGTCTTGTCTGTCTAGTCTTGTCTGTCTAGTCTTGTCTGTCTAGTCTTGTCTGCCTAGTCTTGTCTGTCTAGTCTTGTCTGTCTAGTCTTGTCTGTCTAGTCTTGTCTGTCTAGTCTTGTCTGTCTAGTCTTGTCTGTCTAGTCTTGTCTGTCTAGTCTTGTCTGTCTAGTCTTGTCTGTCTAGTCTTGTCTGTCTAGTCTTGTCTGTCTAGTCTTGTCTGTCTAGTCTTGTCTGTCTAGTCTTGTCTGTCTAGTCTTGTCTGTCTAGTCTTGTCTGTCTAGTCTTGTCTGTCTAGTCTTGTCTGTCTAGTCTTGTCTGTCTAGTCTTGTCTGTCTAGTCTTGTCTGTCTAGTCTTGTCTGTCTAGTCTTGTCTGTCTAGTCTTGTCTGTCTAGTCTTGTCTGTCTAGTCTTGTCTGTCTAGTCTTGTCTGTCTAGTCTTGTCTGTCTAGTCTTGTCTGTCTAGTCTTGTCTGTCTAGTCTTGTCTGTCTAGTCTTGTCTGTCTAGTCTTGTCTGTCTAGTCTTGTCTGTCTAGTCTTGTCTGTCTAGTCTTGTCTGTCTAGTCTTGTCTGTCTAGTCTTGTCTGTCTAGTCTTGTCTGTCTAGTCTTGTCTGTCTAGTCTTGTCTGTCTAGTCTTGTCTGTCTAGTCTTGTCTGTCTAGTCTTGTCTGTCTAGTCTTGTCTGTCTAGTCTTGTCTGTCTAGTCTTGTCTGTCTAGTCTTGTCTGTCTAGTCTTGTCTGTCTAGTCTTGTCTGTCTAGTCTTGTCTGTCTAGTCTTGTCTGTCTAGTCTTGTCTGTCTAGTCTTGTCTGTCTAGTCTTGTCTGTCTAGTCTTGTCTGTCTAGTCTTGTCTGTCTAGTCTTGTCTGTCTAGTCTTGTCTGTCTAGTCTTGTCTGTCTAGTCTTGTCTGTCTAGTCTTGTCTGTCTAGTCTTGTCTGTCTAGTCTTGTCTGTCTAGTCTTGTCTGTCTAGTCTTGTCTGTCTAGTCTTGTCTGTCTAGTCTTGTCTGTCTAGTCTTGTCTGTCTAGTCTTGTCTGTCTAGTCTTGTCTGTCTAGTCTTGTCTGTCTAGTCTTGTCTGTCTAGTCTTGTCTGTCTAGTCTTGTCTGTCTAGTCTTGTCTGTCTAGTCTTGTCTGTCTAGTCTTGTCTGTCTAGTCTTGTCTGTCTAGTCTTGTCTGTCTAGTCTTGTCTGTCTAGTCTTGTCTGTCTAGTCTTGTCTGTCTAGTCTTGTCTGTCTAGTCTTGTCTGTCTAGTCTTGTCTGTCTAGTCTTGTCTGTCTAGTCTTGTCTGTCTAGTCTTGTCTGTCTAGTCTTGTCTGTCTAGTCTTGTCTGTCTAGTCTTGTCTGTCTAGTCTTGTCTGTCTAGTCTTGTCTGTCTAGTCTTGTCTGTCTAGACTTGTCTGTCTAGTCTTGTCTGTCCAGTCTTGTATGTCTGGTCTGTCTAGTCTTGTCTGTCTAGACTTGTCTGTCTAGTCTTGTCTGTCTAGTCTTGTCTGTCTAGTCTTGTCTGTCTAGTCTTGTCTGTCTAGTCTTGTCTGTCTAGTCTTGTCTGTCTAGTCTTGTCTGTCTAGTCTTGTCTGTCTTGTCTGTCTAGTCTTGTCTGTCTAGTCTTGTCTGTCTAGTCTTGTCTGTCTAGTCTTGTCTGTCTAGTCTTGTCTGTCTAGTCTTGTCTGTCTAGTCTTGTCTGTCTAGTCTTGTCTGTCTAGTCTTGTCTGTCTAGTCTTGTCTGTCTAGTCTTGTCTGTCTAGTCTTGTCTGTCTAGTCTTGTCTGTCTAGTCTTGTCTGTCTAGTCTTGTCTGTCTAGTCTTGTCTGTCTAGTCTTGTCTGTCTAGTCTTGTCTGTCTAGTCTTGTCTGTCTAGTCTTGTCTGTCTAGTCTTGTCTGTCTAGTCTTGTCTGTCTAGTCTTGTCTGTCTAGTCTTGTCTGTCTAGTCTTGTCTGTCTAGTCTTGTCTGTCTAGTCTTGTCTGTCTAGTCTTGTCTGTCTAGTCTTGTCTGTCTAGTCTTGTCTGTCTAGTCTTGTCTGTCTAGTCTTGTCTGTCTAGTCTTGTCTGTCTAGTCTTGTCTGTCTAGTCTTGTCTGTCTAGTCTTGTCTGTCTAGTCTTGTCTGTCTAGTCTTGTCTGTCTAGTCTTGTCTGTCTAGTCTTGTCTGTCTAGTCTTGTCTGTCTAGTCTTGTCTGTCTAGTCTTGTCTGTCTAGTCTTGTCTGTCTAGTCTTGTCTGTCTAGTCTTGTCTGTCTAGTCTTGTCTGTCTAGTCTTGTCTGTCTAGTCTTGTCTGTCTAGTCTTGTCTGTCTAGTCTTGTCTGTCTAGTCTTGTCTGTCTAGTCTTGTCTGTCTAGTCTTGTCTGTCTAGTCTTGTCTGTCTAGTCTTGTCTGTCTAGTCTTGTCTGTCTAGTCTTGTCTGTCTAGTCTTGTCTGTCTAGTCTTGTCTGTCTAGTCTTGTCTGTCTAGTCTTGTCTGTCTAGTCTTGTCTGTCTAGTCTTGTCTGTCTAGTCTTGTCTGTCTAGTCTTGTCTGTCTAGTCTTGTCTGTCTAGTCTTGTCTGTCTAGTCTTGTCTGTCTAGTCTTGTCTGTCTAGTCTTGTCTGTCTAGTCTTGTCTGTCTAGTCTTGTCTGTCTAGTCTTGTCTGTCTAGTCTTGTCTGTCTAGTCTTGTCTGTCTAGTCTTGTCTGTCTAGTCTTGTCTGTCTAGTCTTGTCTGTCTAGTCTTGTCTGTCTAGTCTTGTCTGTCTAGTCTTGTCTGTCTAGTCTTGTCTGTCTAGTCTTGTCTGTCTAGTCTTGTCTGTCTAGTCTTGTCTGTCTAGTCTTGTCTGTCTAGTCTTGTCTGTCTAGTCTTGTCTGTCTAGTCTTGTCTGTCTAGTCTTGTCTGTCTAGTCTTGTCTGTCTAGTCTTGTCTGTCTAGTCTTGTCTGTCTAGTCTTGTCTGTCTAGTCTTGTCTGTCTAGTCTTGTCTGTCTAGTCTTGTCTGTCTAGTCTTGTCTGTCTAGTCTTGTCTGTCTAGTCTTGTCTGTCTAGTCTTGTCTGTCTAGTCTTGTCTGTCTAGTCTTGTCTGTCTAGTCTTGTCTGTCTAGTCTTGTCTGTCTAGTCTTGTCTGTCTAGTCTTGTCTGTCTAGTCTTGTCTGTCTAGACTTGTCTGTCTAGTCTTGTCTGTCTAGTCTTGTCTGTCTAGTCTTGTCTGTCTAGTCTTGTCTGTCTAGTCTTGTCTGTCTAGTCTTGTCTGTCTAGTCTTGTCTGTCTAGTCTTGTCTGTCTAGTCTTGTCTGTCTAGTCTTGTCTGTCTAGTCTTGTCTGTCTAGTCTTGTCTGTCTAGTCTTGTCTGTCTAGTCTTGTCTGTCTAGTCTTGTTTGTCTAGTCTTGTCTGTCTAGTCTTGTCTGTCTAGTCTTGTCTGTCTAGTCTTGTCTGTCTAGTCTTGTCTGTCTAGTCTTGTCTGTCTAGTCTTGTCTGTCTAGTCTTGTCTGTCTAGTCTTGTCTGTCTAGTCTTGTCTGTCTAGTCTTGTCTGTCTAGTCTTGTCTGTCTAGTCTTGTCTGTCTAGTCTTGTCCGTCTAGTCTTGTCGGTCTAGCCTTGTCTGTCTAGTCTTGTCCGTCTAGTCTTTTCTGTCTAGTCTTGTCTGTCTACTATAGTCTATCTGATGTTGTCTATCTACTACTGTCTCTTGTTCTTGGTTTTTCTTGTCTGTAATCGTATGCCGAAGATATTATTCTGATAATTATTTAGATTGGATTTATTTATTGTATTAATATGTTGCTGAGTAAATTGAAATTAATAGAGCGCGACGCAGATTCATATATTTTCAGTAGATAAAACCGATAAAGATTTATTCTTGAAATATGAAGGCTTTGATGGAATTTATGAGGCGGATGGACACACATATCCTGCCGATCCTTAAAACGTAAAATATTTGCCGTAGATGAAAAGGGGCTAAGTTATCAAACAAAATTGCAAAAAATGAGAGAAAATTGCATAAATAATGTGTAATCCTAGTCCAACAAATATTCGTACAAAATTTTCAAAAATTGCAAATTAAATTATTTTTTTAAAATTTGTTATTTTATTTATTAGTGAAAAATGAAAATATAAATTAATGGATAATAATAGTTAGAATAAGAACTTTTCTTTGCAATTTTGTGGTAAAAATTTGCTTTGATTTAGGTGCAATTCGATTTAATGTACGATTTGACCTTGCATGTTATTGGCTTTTTGGAGCACGCTGCCAGAACCGCACTAGCCACAACAGACACTCTAAGTTGTGTTCTGCCTAACAAAATAAGTACAAAACATCAAATTGAAAAGTCATTGTAGTTACTAATAAACATTTCTCTAAACCGTGTAATTATTAAAATGACTAAGAACATTTATCAATAACAGAAAAAAAAGTCTGTGATGATGAACTTAAGATGATCACTGTTATAACTGTTCTGAATTTATAACTTAGTTATTGGAACGTTGCAAATTATTATAAATAATTATATATTATATATATATATATATATATATATATATATATATAATATATATATATATATATATATATATATATTATATATATATATATATATTAAATATATTATATATATATATATATATATAATATATATATATATATATATATATATATATATATATATATATATGTGTGTGTGTGTGTGTGTATGTATTGTATATATGAATTCCAATTTAGTGAAATGTAAAAGTGATTGTGAAAAACTTGAATGAAACTCGTACGAAACTCATTCGGTAGTTAAACTGTGAGGCAGTTAATAATTGTAACTGTTTGCGAATATACGCTCATTGCATTTACCGTGTGTAATGCGCGTTAATGTTCGCCGCTCGCAGAAAACGTAATAAACGCAAATGGAACTGAAAACTGAATCTGTGCTCGTTACTCTTATATATGCATGACTTTCTACACCCCATTATTTTAAATATTTCAAAAATTACCCAACTACATGCATTTAGATTGCCAACATGGCAAACATATATTTCACAAATATGAAATATACATAGAACAATGAATTCCTTAAAAAAAGCGAATTTCGACAACTCACACATTTTCAAAACATGCAGAAGTTTACAAACTTTAAGAAAATACTAAGTATTGTGTTTTTTAATTTTCAGTAATCCGTTGTATTAAAAAAAAATGTGCACAATGTACCTACCTACAAACATTTTGCATATATCTTTAAAACGAGTAATAACTGTGAAACTAATTTTACGCCTGCTCCAGACTCTCGCGGAGTAACTTCGGCGAGGATCCTCGCCGAAGTTCTTCTAGGCGAGGAACTACACGGAGTAGGCATCCACACTCTCGCCTTACTTCGCGAGGACCTCAGTGCCATGACCGACACCGAACAGGTAGTAGCTGCTGCTGCAGCTATTTGTGCTTTTAATTATTATTATTATGTTATCCCAATAACTGATCCCAAATAACTAGTTCCCTTTGAAAAGCCTCAAGGAATTGTAATTGGAGTTCTTTGGACCAATCGCTCATAATTTACTATTTAAATTACTATTAGTAAATTATTTTTGATATTACTTAAATTACTATTAGTAGAATTTAATAATATTAAATAAAAATATTTTGTTTGTTGTGACCGTTGAAACGCCTCGTGTCCCTTTGATTCGGGCACGAAAAACCGCTTCATGAAACGAAGTTAGCCAAGGCGAGGCGAGTAACCTGACCACACTCTCGTTCCTCGCTCAACTCCGTGCTACTTCGCTAGAGTCTGGAGCGAGCATTACATTTTTATAGTATATAGAGTATATTAATATTTGTTATTGAAATGAGACTCGACACAGTGTTTAATGGCGAAATCGAAATTCTGTAAATTTCTCTTCGCAGACTGATCAACTTTTAACTGTGTTTGAACAAAATTAGTAAAGCATTAGTAAAAGCAAGCAGGCAAACGAAATTAAGAATTTTCAGATATTTCGTCTTTCCATGTAGAATAAAAAATAAAATCAAATAATTTATTCGCCTGTAAGTAACAATATTACTGTAGGTTAAGACTAGTTTACAAAAAAATGTGTAAGAACAAAGAATAGCATAAGGCTGTTCAGAAATTTGAACTTATATTTAAAAAATATGAATAAACTCTTGAAAGCTATAGTGCCTGTGTTAGTAGCTGATTCATTTAGGAACATTCTTCCTAAATGTTTTTTGGGATTCTCCATTTTTTATTGTGGGAGGTAATTTGTTATAGATCATGATTCCCTGTTGTTCTGGTCCTTTGCTGCAGAGTACTAAGTTTGTTTTCTGCTTATATTTTATCTTTATCTTCATTCATATTTTCCTTGTTTTAGTGTTTTTAGTATTTTAGTTTTACTTACATTATATATAGACTAGGTACCGTCAAAATGCCAAGGTCACCAAAATATTTTCTGGCTGACACACTCCTTTTTATTCCAATTATGTCTCTGATGATTTTTTTGTATTATCGGTAATGATTTTACCTGTGGAGAAGACCTCCATATTGCTATCCCATAGGAAATGATAGATTAACTTCCGCAAAATAGAATGTTAAGAGATCCCTCGCTAGAATGTCCTTTAAGCATCTTATTTGATATACCCTTTTGTTAAGGGTTGCACAAATATTTTTAATAGTGTAATTCCATTTGAGATGTTCTTCTATGTAGATCTCCAAAAAGTTTGTGCAAATTGCTCGTTTAATGTGTTCACTATATATACTTATTTTTATGTCCTCTGCATATTCACTTCTTTTAGTTTGAAATATTATGTATTCTGTTTGATCCTTGTTTAAGTAAAGATTGTTGGCTGCAAACCTGTTCATTGTTTTATGAATAAGGTTTTGTGCTGAGACTTCATTATACGAACTACAGCATTTGGATACAATAAACGTCGAATCTTCTGCATATTGGGTGGTAGGTAGCTAAATCAGTGAAGTAAAGTAAAAAAAAAGCATGGGTGCCTGTACACTCGCTTGAGGAACACATACATTTGTTTCAACAGTTCTGGATTGGGGTGAGCTGTCTCCGTGTTTAATTGATAGATCGCAAAAATTCCAACAAGATATCTTCCATGATCTACCTCACGCATGATTTTGTTGGTGCCTTCTAAAGTAGCCGATGTAGTAGATTTTCCCTTGTGGAAATCATCCTGCTAGTGCGGAATAAGTTTATATGTATCCACAAAAGATATCAGCTGTCAGCATACAGTGTTTCATAATTTTTGAGAATGCTGACACCAGCGCATGGGCCTGTAGTTGTTTGCATCCGTTTTGTTTCCTTTTTCTGAATCGGGATAATTCGAGATGTTTTTAGTATTGTGGGAAACTTCTCCGTTTCAATACTTTCAAAACATTGCGGCGGCAAGCGGTTCCACGATCAAGTTTGAAAGCCTGGAAGAGGTCCTAAGAAAACTAATGCTAGGTACACACGGTATAGAAAACTAGCGTACCTATAGTCTTGCTATAGTTTGACTATAGCTGTGTGGCCGTATCGTATAATCAAACTGTAACAGGACTGTACGCTAGTTGAAACCGATCACGATCAGTTGAAACGATGAAGCCGATCACCTAGCAAACAAAGTATCTAGTAATCCCTTTATAGGTCGGGATCCCTTTTGTGGTATGAGTATGAACACCATCCACTAAAGTTTAGATGAAGATTCAACCCTTAAGGTCATACTACCAAGTAGTCAGCCATCCTATGCCTACCGGCCTGAGAAAAAATGGTAGTCCATATTATTTGCACTATAGACGGTCAATACTTACATTTGAAGATTTGAGATGCCCAGTAGTAAATAATATCCCAGTAAATGCACAGATCTCGATCATATTTACTGGTATACACGGTTTTTTGTATTTTTTTTCTCTGTGAACTCTAAAAGCCTCTTTATTGGTCATCTCTGTAAACATCTATAACAGCGTTTCCCAAACTTTTTTCTTCGTGACCCGGTTATTTTAATATTTTTCCTTCGTGACCCGTAGATATTTTTCATCAAATGAGAGAGATAGTCAGAACGGCATATATGTAGTGCACGGTAGTTTGTTTGCGCATTCATGTGATAACAATTCAAATATATTTCAAATGGCGTGTTGAACATTTTAAAACAAGAAAAAGCGAAAATAAGATAAGAATTGCGTTTACATGTTCTAACTTGCAAGAAATAGGCAACTCGTAAATGATAGCTAATTCGTAGCCGAAAACTTACAAAGAATAATGAAGGTACTAAGTACAAGTTTTTTACAATTAAAATCAAAATAATGAAAGTTTGTGTTCTCTCACAAGTCGCGACATTGTGGGACGTTATTTGTTTTTAATAGTTTCTTCCAAGAATAAGTTGATATATTCGCAGAAAGTATAAAAATATAATGTATTTTTGCACAAAATTAATTTATTCAATAATGTCGTTTTAATTTTATTTAGATATATTTTACATTTTCGTAAAAATAATTTTTTGAGTTCCTTTGCGACCCGGTATATTTTTCCGTGACCCGGTACAGGGTCGCGACCCGGCATTTGGGAAACTCTGATCTATAATATATTGTCTGGAAAAAGTAAGCGAAAAGCATCCACAGGAGCCTCAATTAAGTAGTGCCTGGCGGTAAAATGACTTTGTGAATGGAACGTCTTATAAAATTATGTTCTGGAGTCCTTCCAGAAGTTTGAGGAGAGCAGTACTCTCGTTAGGGGATGTGTAGTTTAACTGATGTACCTGGTATTGCTTAATTATTTCGGTAATTCCTCTTCACTCTCATCTCTGTGGAAGATGTTTAACTGACATGATCAGAAACTTTCGATTCGTCACTACTATAATTCTCCTCTTCGTCTGAATCTTGGATTTTTGCTAGGAGACTAATACTTTCATCATTCTACAGTTTAGACATTTTTTTATAAATACCTGAAAAATTAAATGTAAGAAAATAATGTAAGTATATAATAGAACATTTTGCAACTAGGGCGGTAAGTTGTCAATTGGTCACGAGAGCCAAATTGGGCAATTGACAATACCGCCCGTGTTGCAGATAATATTTTTTATTACTCATGCGAGGGGACGTATCTTACAAGTTTGGGATCCAGTGGCCGTAAAAAAAAAATAGAACAAAAAATGAAGAATTTGCTTTTTCAATTGTCTCCGGTGGTGTGGATTCGTCATAAGAACTCTCATCAGTCTCCGGTATTTTACATTTTACGTTTTCTTTAATTTTTATTATTATTTTGCAATGGAACAAAATTTCTGTCACTTTCACGTCACTTTTTTAATATTGAGGTTTTGATTGTGTTTCTTTTATTTATTTAATTGTTTTTTTTAATGTAACTTAGCGATATTGAATATTTGCTTGCGTTACCCAAGATATGTGACAATACAGCCATAAATGACATTTGTCGCACTAAAAAATGTGCGCCAAGAAAGTGCTTTTAACGCATGAGTAATAAAAAATAAATATTATTTTATAGCAATATATAAATATATGTACCTATTCCCTGACTGCGATATAAAACTGGAACGTGTTATTTTTGTTGACTTGTCTGTTGTGTTTAACTGTGACTGTAATGTAACTATTACTATTACTGTATATTCTGTTTTATATGGTGTCCTTGCGGTTTGTTGAGTCGCCGCACTTTTCCGCCATCCTTGTTTGGTAGAAGTTTGTAGTTTGTTGTCCTATTGATAGACCTGGTGTCCTAGTTTGCTCCTTTTGGGTTTTTGGTTTCCATTGTTGTTGCTTCTGTGTTGTTGTCTCGTTTGGTGTATTCCTGGTGTTCGTTTCATTTCGGCAGGGCTGGATTGCTCTGAGGTGCTCTACAAAAGAGAGGAAAACCGGGTTTGCTTCATTGTCTGAATGATGTTTGCTGTAGTTTTGGATATTTTCATTTGACATTGGTTCTGTAATTTAACCTACCTGCTGGACTGTTACGTTGTCTTATTTTGTGCAATGTTTTCTGTGTGAGTTTCTGTTCTTATGTGGTCTGTAATTGTCTGCAATTGGTCCATTTCGAGTTCTTTATGTAGTTGTTCGTTGGTTATGTACCATTGTGAGTCTGTGAATTGTCTCAGTATTTTGTTTTGTATCATTTGCGCTATGTGAATTTTCAGTTTGCTAGCTTCGATCCAGCAGGTCTGTGAGTACGTCATGGTTAATCGTTATTGATTTTTGCAGAGTTTTAGCTTGTTTTCGATGTTCAGTTTATTTTTCCTGTTAATAATAAAGGGATAAAGAAAGCCTTTAATTTGATTAGTTTTCTTCGCAATGTAATCTACATGTTTTGGGAAGGTTAGTTTTTTGTCCATAATAATCCCAAAATATTTTACCTGGTTTTCCCATTTTATAATTAATTTGAAAGCGCTTTGTTGGAATGTGCTTGAATTTTCTTCTTGTAAACATAATCGCTTGGTTTTTTCGGCCTTAAGCTGTATTTTCCAAGTGTTATGGCTCGCGTACACCTAAACCGTCATCGGCCGAAGTTTGCTCGGGCGACGACGGCGATTGAATCAAACACTCAAGAATGAGAGCGCGTACACAAACACGACTGTCATCGTCCGATGATGCCCGAAAAAGGCCGATCATCACGATGATCCGAACTTGGGATTTCTCGCCAGACTACCGTGCAAATATACCGTGTACACTGCAAATTGAGTGTATTTATAGTAATTTAAAATTTTGTTGTTATCTACCTAAACGACTATGGATATTGTAAAATACACGTCCATACACGTCCGAGTTTCTCGACCGGGTAGTTCTGTCCGCCATCGGCCGATAAAATCGGTTTTGGTGTAGGCTTAGCATTACACCAGCGCTTTATATCGTCTAGGTGCTTTTGTAATCTCTCGCAACGGCGTCCGACAAGACCCCTCTTGAAAATATGGCAATGTCATCTGCGCACAGTGCGATTTTTGTATTGTTCATTTTAGGTACGTCTGCAGTGTAGAAGTTGTAAAGTAGAGGTCCCAGTACTGACCCCTGGGAGACACCCGCTCCTACTGGACAGGTCGTTGACATAGTGTCCTTTAGTTTTACATGGACCGTTCTGTTGCCAAGATACGACGCTAGTATACTCGGACAGCCGAGAGAATGTAGCTGTACTCAGTGGTGTATTAGTAAAATAAGAAATAACGGAACGCATGGTGAGAGCAAAAAAATAGTCCGCGACTTTCCACAAGCAGCTTACTGGCACAATTCTCAATGAAATAGTAATTGACGGGATTCGAACTACCGCAGACTTGCGAATTCGCACTATTGTTGATGTTTATAGTTTACTAGTATGGTATGTAGAATAGCACAGAACACATGGTGTTTATTTGATTCAAAAGGGAAAAGGAAACAAGACACAAAAAGCAAGATAAATTCTCTATTAGTTAATATATTTTCTGAAATGTTCGACTGTGTGCAAATTCGACAATTTAAATTTTAATTTTCATCTGAAATTAAAAAAATGACTACCAAAAAAGTACCGGAACGCGTTCCGTTTCTGAAAAAAGGTGCCGGAACGTCGTTCCGCCACGTCCCCCCCCAATACACCACTGGCTGTACTGCGCCGAGGTATGAGGGGCATGGGACGCGTCGAGGTACGCGCAAGTTAGTTAAGAGTTAAGAAATATGCGTCAGTTTTTAAACACGGACAACTAAACACCGCGCACTCGAAATAATATGGGGGTATGTGCAGAAAAATGCTAAACTCGTCGAGACAAGATGCATTCTCTCGCCGGTGCGAGTATAGTTTCATTATCCTTAGCTGGATTTTCAATTTATTCATTTTGTATATCAAACTTTCGTGCCATACTTCGTTTAAATCTTTTGAGACGCACAAGTGTACCACTCCCATGGCATATCCTCTGTTGAATGCGTCAATTATCGCTTCGGTTAATCTATTAGTTTGGTACGTTGTCGAATGTTGTTGCCTGAATCGGTACAGCTCGCCGGGGATTATCTTGTTTTATTCTGCTATGTCTGCCAGTCGATTGTGAATTATTTCCTCTGTAATTTAGTTTCTGAGTACTGTTAGTAGGCTTTACGGTCTGTAGCTTGACGTCATATTCCTGGGCTTGTTTGGTTTGGGAATTAGTATCGTTGTGGCGTGTTTCATCATGGCATTGGGTCGGAAACGTTCTGAGTTTGAGCGAGGCGTTTACTATTTGATTCGGTTTACAGCGGGCGGCGCGGCGTTATGTTCTTGAGTGTCACATTGTTTATATCACGTGTACTTTCCTATTCTTGAGGCTTTTTATTATCACGGATATTTTTTCAGACGTTGATTCCTTGATTTCGTAGTTTTATTCGCGGTTTAGAATCTTCCTTACCGTTTCGTGGATTATTTGTGAGTTGCATATTGCGTTTGGGTAGTTGTACTGGAACATTCTACTTGCTGACTTGTTTCCTGACATTCTTCTTGTTGTGGTTCACTGTGATGGTAATGTAACTATTACTGTCCATTCTGTAGGTCTCGACAGTATTTATATCCTCATTTCAATTTTTCGGCTTAGATTGTAAAATATCCATTACTATACTTTGTTTGATTGTTTTACTGGAGATATAGGTATTATCTTCTTATATAATTACACATAATTCTATTTTCGTAAGCGTTCACATAATTCCTTAATATTTATCGTCATAAAAATTGTTTCTTGATTACTAGGAGATTAATCTATTCTTGGCAGGGCTTATCTTGTTTTTAAGCTTAATCCGTGGTCTGATGACACGCTGTCGCTCCAGGCCGCTGCGGCCGGTAGAAGGAGTCTAGCGGAGTTTATTTTCTAAAAATGTAAAAATTGTGGAATTTTTATAACATAATGTTCTATTAAGAACTAATTTCACATCTTTCCCTAGCAATAGGAGACTACTAAAACGCGTTTTATCGAAATATTATTCTAACGATATGTAATGATGAGTGAAAAGTGCGCTCGGCCGCTCTGGCCGGCCGAATGACCTTAACGGTTAAGAAAACAGTGGAAAAACTGGAAAGAACTTCCATGGCTAAGACAATCCAAAGTAATGCTGGGATCTTTTAACCAGAAAAGAACAAAAGCTTACCTGAAACTAAACAGGAACAAGCTTTTGACAGGATTTTGACAGGAGCACTAACAGACTCTGCAGACTTTACCAGAGGAAATCCCCACACATCTGTTCAAAGACTGCGGATCATTGCTCCGTAAGAGACAAATGTACCTTGGGCCCTCTGCTTGAACGAAGAGGAGTTGCAATCCTTGAATCCCTTGAATTCCTAAAGGAACCAGGACTAGAGAAGTCGCTCTAAATGTGTAAGTATACCAACGATTAGAGGAATAGGTTGGGGTACAAGAGATCTATAAAGGTCGCAGTACAAGTCACCACCGAAATCTACAATATACCTATCTATACGCTAGTTTTTTATATCGTGTGTACGTAGCTTAAGACACCTCATACTGTTATATGGGGGGTAGTTTCCTCTTATTATGACATGCTTAATCCCATATATTAAACGTTTGATTTATTTTCAATTAAGCGTTTAATTCAATTATGTTGTACCTGTATAGGAAACGGTGAAAAAATCTAGGTAATCTGGGGTGTGGGGGCTGAAGAACACGCGACCTGCAAATCACCTGACGTGTGACCCACTGAGCGGACGCACCCTCGCGTTTTTTAAATAACGACGAAATAAAGGAGGGAATTAAAAATAATAAGAAAATTGGTTTCACACAACGCAAGAAAAAATTGTAAAAAGGTAATTAAATATTCTTGTTAAATTTGTATATATACTTATCTAAACTAGAAATAGACTTGTCTAATCTATAAATATAACTTGTCTAATCGGTAAATAAACTTGTTGAATCTGTAATTACTGTAAACGGGCTTGCTGATATGTAAATATTTATAATCTGTCTTTACTAATGTGTAAGTATTATTGTCTAATCCCCATATATTCTTGCCATATTTGTAAATATCCATCCAGATTTTATAAAAAAAATCGCCTAATCTTGAAAAACTTGTTTAGTTCATGAATGAAGCATAAACATATAATCCAAATAAACAAACTGTTGTAACCGATTACACATTGTTTAGTCTAATCTCAACTTACTAATGAACTTGAATTCCTAACAACGAGCTCAATTTAAACGCTCTGCTTATTTCAACATGTATCAATTAAATCTTCTTCGAGAGTTCGGAGTTATTGTCGAAGATATGATTACAGCTAGTTTGAACATCGAGACCTGAGCGTATAAATATATGCTTTAGTTTATTGGTTTACAGTTCCAGAACTAATTTCAAACTGTTTTCCATCTATTATTAAACGCGCAGACGGGTTTTCAAAACATTCTCCGTTTCAACGCTCGCTCAGACTAAATATTAATTATTTCACGAATATCACAAATTACTTCACATAGGAATACACAGACGGGATAAGATACAGACTAAACTTGATACACAAGGGTAGACGGTTAAGACTACAGGGACAGGACTAAGACAAAGAAGATTAGACAGACAAAATAAAGAAGACAAGGTTATACTAAAAAGACTAGAAAATTAAGACTGCATAATGCAAATCAGCCGTAGAGTAATAGATTAAGTATTGTAAATACGTAGATTTTTATTGTGGAACTGAAAATCTGTATTAAGATTGATGGGATTGTTGTGCTGTCTATATTTAACCCAATTAACCTAGTCCAGTTTAAATTGAAGATAAATAATATATTGTTATGAAAGTTACTGCATTTGATTATTAATTCTAAATCTAAATTTAGACGCAGTATGTAACAAATTCGAATTTAATTTTAAACCATTTAATTAATTTATTCTAGTCTGGTCTGTCATGCTTAGTCTGTTTGTCTTTGTCTAGTCTTTTTGGTTTACTGTTGTTGGTCTAGCCACGTCTCTCTAGTCCTGTCTATCTAGTATTGTCTGTCTAGTCTTGTCGGTCTCGTCTTGTCAGTCTAGGCTTGTATGTCTACTAGTCTTGTCAGTCTGGGCTTGTCTGTCAAGTCTTGTCTGTTTAGTCTTGTCTGTCTAGTCTTTTCTGCCTACTCCTGTCTATCTAGTCTTGCCTGTCTACTCTTGTCTGTCTAGTCTTGTCCGTCTAAGTCTTGTCCGTCTAGTCTTGCCTGTCTAGTCTTGTATGTCTAGTCTTGATTGTCTAGTCTTGTCCCTCTAATCCTGTATGCCTAGTCTTGTCTGTCTACTTTTGTTTGACTAGTGTTGTGCGTCTATTGTTGTCTGTATAGTCTTGTCTGTCTAGTCATATCTGTCTAGTCTTGTCTGCCTAGTCCTGTCTGTCTATAGTTCTGTCACTTTGTTTCGAGAAAAACAATTGAGCATATGTTATACCAATAGCAGACAATAATAGTTTGATGTTGCTTAGATTAAAAAATATTAAATTAATATTTCAACTTGTAAGAGTCGGTAGTTATGTTATGTAGAAAATATTTTTATTTCATAATAAATATTTTTTCTAAAACTACAGTTTAATCATTTTTAAATATCTCCCAACAAGAATAATTAAAAATTTACATGTACACATTTATATTTGTCATAAAATTGACATAATGTATGATTTTACATATTTATCAGTCAGGTCTGATCAGATCTAATTATATTTAGACATATATAATCAAATCTGATCATATATAGTCATGTTCGATTATATATATGCTTATATCAGCGAGATCTGATCAGATCTAATTATATATAGACCTATATATAATCAGATCTGGTCATATATATATACTTATATATAATTATACATATCCATATATAAGTCAGGTCTGATCAGATATAATTATATATAGACTATATAAAATCAGATCTGATCATATATAGACTTATATATAATTATATATAATTATATATTATTATATATAGACTTAAATCAGCTAGGTCTGATCAGATCTAATTATATATAGGTTCATATATAATTATATATAATTCCATATATAATCATGTATGATTATATATAATTCCATATATAATCGTGTATAATTATATATAATTATATATAATTTCATATAAAATCATATATAATCATATATGATCATATATAATAATCATATAGGCAAATTTTTTTTTTCATCGGGTACTACTCTGAAATGACTAAAAATACTCCAAGTCAATACAATGCGCTGCAATACAGCTCAAGATATGATTGAAGCTACGGCTGCAGAACTATCCATAGACATCGCAATCATTAGCGAACCGAACAAAAAAAAAAGGTTTGGGGAAGGGACTGGTACAAAGATCAAAACTGTAACGCAGTCATTAAAATATATAAAACCAAAGAAATAATAACAAACAGTGACATTGACCCTGGTTTTGTCTGGGTAACACTCAAGGAAGTGGTAATATACAGCTACTACTACTCACCCAATGATACTCCCACAAGGCTCGAAGCCTCACTATGCGGGCTGAGAAATAGCATAAGAGGACAAACCAGCAAGGCTATAATAATTGCAGGAGATTTCAATGCCAAATCAATGCTCTGGGGAAGCAGAAAAAATTATAAAAGGGGGAACATTGTCGTTGAATGGATCTCGGAACTTGACTTGGGCGTAATAAACATAGGCGAACAACCATAGTTTCAGAGGCGGGAGTCAAGCCGTCTACCGTCTCTATAGCAGGCAGGGTCAAGAAGTGGGAAATGATTTAACGAGATACACACTATGACGACCACAACTATGTCTATTATGAAGTCCATGACAAACCGCGAGGCAATCCAGCTGGAAGCAGATACTACAGGGGATGGTCAACAAAGAATATGAATGCGGAAAAAGTTGCAGATGCCCTTGCACGACAGACAAAGAACCGGCTAACTGACACGCCAGCACGGATGATCGCTAACCTTTCAAACATATGCAAGGAATGTCTACCGGCGAAGAAGAACTCTGCAAAATAGTGTACTGGTGGACTGATGAGATCAACATTGCCAGAAAGATCTGTGGACAGACCAGGCGTACCTACCAGATATGTCAAAAGCAGGACGCACAGACGACGGCAAGAAAAGAAGCGCTCAGGCTAAAGTACGTCGTCGTCGTCGGGATTTCTTCGTTCCCAAAGATCCTTCCGTCATTCCCATCGCTGCCTCCGCTCATGGGCCTGTTGGTGGCTCCAGAGACCGTTGCGAGATCGGATGGTACATGGTTCGTTGGCATTGAGAACATACAAATGTCTCGATGCCACCTGATCTTATGGTGGTGTTGCGTGTACGGAATATGCTGGGATTATTGTGGCAGATGTTATGCCAAGAGCCTCTGTCTTGACACAGAGATTCCCAAGTGCCCTCTATTCAGGCCCAGAGATGGTTGATGGTGAATGACGGTGACTGTGCACAGAGTAACAAGGGCGCTTGCACGTAATACCCCGCCTGCCGTTACAGGTACAGGCTCCGATCCTAATGGCACAGATAGCTGAGACAACTAGTGAGAATGATTACCCTTAAGTAGCAAAGACAGTAGCCCCAATATTCATGGATGAGAAACGCCGCCGTACTTTTGAGAGCCTGTCTCATTCCGCCGCCGTCCATAGAGTAGGTAATCTGTCCCTGTCCCTACCCAGTCTAGGAGGCCATTCCTCGGCTACGCCAGGTACTAGCCCTACCAAGACCCCCAACACTCTTCAGCTTGCTGACCTGATGTCTCGCTGGGATTGGTTACCCAAACCTTCCACCAGGTTGCTCAGCGTAACAGGAGCACCACGTGTAGGCGAATATGAAGTTGGGGTGAAGAGGCTATGTGGTCGCTAGTGACCATATATTGCACATCACACCCAAGACCCCTGCTAAAGTGCGTAGGAGTCCAGGAAAATACTGCGGATAATGATAAATAGCGAGAAGAGGAGATGCTGAGCAAACCTCTGCGCGAAAATCGATGAGAACCCTTGGGGAGATGCTTACGAAATTGCAACTAGACAGCTTAAGCTCCGGAGCTCAAACATGTATCCGTATCCTGTCTTAATAGAGACTTGATAATTGTCCGTGCCCTATTCCCAATCCACCCGGCACGGATTTGGGAAGAACCGATGTGCAGTGAAGTTTTGGAATTTACAACCGAAGAACCCGTAGTGGCAAGTGATCAACTTAACAAACTCACAACACCTGGGCCGGACATGATTCATTCCGAATTTATTAAAACTGCTTGCAATGTTGTACCCCAGTACATCCTAAGCGTCATGAATAGGACCCTACAAAAAGGTTCCCGCAGATCTGGAAAAAGGCTAGGCTGATACTGTTAAGGAAAGGTGACAAGCCGCCCAAAGAAGTAACGTCGTTCAGACCCCTATGCCTGATGGACACTGCAGGTAAAGTACTGGAGCAGTTGCTGCTGCAAAGAATTAAAAAATAACTGAAGATCTCGCTAACAACCAGAACGGTTTTAGGGAAGGGCGATCTACAATTGACGCTATCAATAAAGTTGTAGCCATTACAGACGCCACTAAAAAGGGTACCAGGAGAACTAGGAGCTAGAAGAATATGCGCTTTAATTACGCTAGATGTGCGCAGCGCGTTTAACTCGGCCTGCTGGCAAGACTTTTAGAGGAAGTCACGCGACGCAGCTTTCCGCCATACCTGATAGCGATGATAGATAATTACCTATCTGAAAGGACAATTGTCATCGAATCAGACAGCTACCGCTCTACGAAGAAGATTCATAGCGGTGTTCCACAGGAATCAGTCATGGGCCCAACGTTGTGGAACATAGTGTACGATTGAGTTCTTAGACTCAAGATGCCAGAAGGAGTAGAGACTGTTGGCTTCGCAGACGATCTTGCCCTGGTGGTATGCGGCAGAACAGAGGATGAGCTAAAGCGGAGGGCAAATGAAGCATTGCTACTAACAGACAAATGGATGGAATGTCTACAGCTCAAGCGGGCACCTGAAAAAACGGAGGCAGTCTTATTAACTGGCATGAGAAGAATTGTCGACTTATCTTTCAAACTTAGAGATGCTACTATCACACCAAACGGGGCCATAAAGTATTTAGGCGTAATAATAGATAAAAACCTTTCATTTAGGGACCATGTCAAAAAGCTGCCGACAAAGCTCACAAAACATTTTCTGCACTGGAGAGGCTTATGCCTAATGTAAGAGGACCCAGGACTAGTAAGAGAAAACTGCTGTACTCGGTGGCCTACTTCGCAGGCCACTCGCCTTTCTTTATGCGGCCCCTGTATGGGCCAGAGCTATGAGCGTGAAAGCCACCAAACACAAGCTGACAGCGGTACAGATAATGCTATTAGAACTAGTGCAATTAATATAATAAAATGTTATTAGAACGAGTAACGCTTACAGAACTATATTATGCGAGGCGTCCTTAGTTATAGCAGGCATTCCTCCAATTAAGTTACCAGGAGAGATTTAGCATATACTCAGCTAAACAAAGCAAACCAATTGCTAATAAAAAAGAAGCCAAGAGGATGGCACGGACTTAACTACCACGATCATAGCAGAAGGAGTGGGTAGCAAGCAATAAGGGACAATGTACAAGGCTGCTAATAAAGGATGTCGAAAAATGGGTAACTCGGAAACACGGAGAAATAAACTACCATATAACACAAGCACTCAGTGGTCACGGATGCTTCCGAGATTACCTCCACAAAATAGGCAGAGCTGTCGATAGCTGCTGCGAATAATGCGGGGAAGAGGACAGCGTTATGCACACCATCTACATATGCAGTAGGTGAGACACAGAGAGGAACACCCTACCAAAGGACCTAGAACCACTATACCCTGCATGTTAGAATCCGAAAACTACTGGAACATCCAAAAAACAATATCTGGAATAATCATTCATAAGGAGCAGGATGAGAAGAAAAGGAAGATTGCTGAAAGACTACGGCTAAACCAGAACTACTAATCAGCATGACTGGATGGGGGAGGTAAGATACATCATAAACAACATAGTAAAACAACCGGCATCTTGAAGTTATGCGTAGAGCAATGCCAAGATGTGTGGGTTTCAGGAGGACCACTTGCCAAGTTAACCCAGGAGTGCTTGCTACGCAAAACCTAAATCATCCATAATCTAACCCAAGTGACCATGGGTAGGATAATGTTCAGTAGATCTTTAAGTTCTGAATACGTTCAATTTTGTTTTTTTTTTTCGTTGATTGTCAATTTATTCATATGGAACCAGTTTTTACCTAACTTAAAAGCGACATCTTCCATCATTCTACCAGCTACCAATATTATCCTATCATCAGCAAATTTGTTTAAATCTGCAGAAAGATTTATTGCCATCGCTAGATCATTTAGATAAATTGTAAATAGAAGTGGGCCTAGTATGCTACCTAGTGGTATACCCACTTTTATGGAAAATAATGTAGATTTGGCAAAGCCGTGTGTAGTGTTGCATATTTTAGTCTGTTGAGTTCTGTCCACCGAAATATATACTAACTGGAACGAGCGCTGCCTCATCGCTTCTGCAGGCCGAGAGAGAGCATTACAACGGGTCTCTCGTATCGCTCTGTCTTCGTCTAGTACAGTCTTAGTAAAAAACCTAGTGTATAGTATAAATATATCTATATTATTTTATACACGTAATATATAATACAAAAAGAAAATTTTTAAAGAATATATTAAAGAATCAGAAAATTATATATATATATATATATATATATATATATATATATATATATATATATATATATATATATATATATATATGTTGTATTTGAGGTTTTCGCGGATAGATACCTGTGTTGTATTGTTTTCTCGGGGATTTCGCGTTGATGCTGAGGGTTGGCTCTGAAAAGAACCGGATTCTCGACGTTTCGGCGAACTAACATTCGCCATTCTCAAGAGATATATGCGTCCGTGCGTGTCAACCGTTAGACGCATACTGAGAGCTCGTTCGTGCGATGCGACTACTTATAGCTGTCTGGCTTCGGGTCATGCGCGTTGTGTGCGGTGCTTCGGTTCGGTTGTTTGCTTGTCTTGTTGGTCGTACATGAGTCTGGGGTGTCTGGGATTGCATTTTGAGGGTGGATATGATCGGTCGCCATGCTGGGGGCAGTCTCAAGGAATCGTCTCTAGTGTTCATGCAGTAGTCTCGTTTTTCTATCTCTATGGCTTCTCTGTATACTCGTGACATTTCGTGGCTAATCTGTGCAACAGTCCTTGAATTTCTAAAGAATCCCATGGAATTTACGAAATACCTTGCGGAACATGTGAACAAACCTACATTGGACGTACCAATAGAAAAACATCTGCTAGGATTCAAGAACATGTAGTTTCAACCAGACACAGAGACAAAGTTTCATCGGCACTTGTCCAACACACAAACACCGGTCACTGGATGGACTTTAGAAATTCAAGGACTGTTGCACAGATTAGCCACGAAATGTCACGAGTATACAGAGAAGCCATAGAGATAGAAAAACGAGACTACTGCATGAACACGAGAGACGATTCCTTGAGACTGCCCCCAGCATGGCGACCGATCATATCCACCCTCAAAATGCAATCCCAGACACCCCAGACTCATGTACGACCAACAAGACAAGCAAACAACCGAACCGAAGCACCGCACACAACGCGCATGACCCGAAGCCAGACAGCTATAAGTAGTCGCATCGCACGAACGATCTTTCAGTATGCGTCTAACGGTTGACACGCACGGACGCATATATCTCTTGAGAATGGCGAATGTCAGTTCGCCGAAACGTCGAGAATCCGGTTCTTTTCAGAGCCAACCCTCAGCATCAACGCGGAATCCCCGAGAAAACAATACAACACATATATATATATATATATATATATATATATATATATATATATATATTGGTTATATATATATATATATATATATATTATATATATATATATATATATATATATATATATATATATATATATATATATATATATATATATATATATATATATTGGTTTGTTTTCTCGGGGATTCCGCGTTGATGTTGAGGGTTGGTTCTGAAAAGAACCGGATTCTCGACGTTTCGGATAACTAACATTCGCCATTTTCAAGAGATATATGCGTCCGTGTGGGTTAACCGTTAGACGCATACTGAGAGCTCGTTCATGTGTCTTGTGCTGGTCTGGCGGTCTTGAGCTTTCGCCCAGCATTTTGAGGGTGGATATGATTGGTCGCCATTCTGGGGGGAGCCTCAAGGAGTCGTCTCTCGTGTTGATGCAGTAGTCTGGTTTTTCTATCTCTATGGCTTCTCTGTATACTCTTGACATTTCGTGGCTAATCTGTGCAAGAGTCCTTGAATTTCTAAAGTCCATCCAGTGACCGGTGTTGGTGTGTTGGACAAGAGCGGAAGAAACTTTGTGTTTGTGTCTGACTGAAACTAGATGTTCTTGAATCCTAGCCGATATTTTTCTATTGGTACGTCCAATGTAAGTTCGTTCACATGTTCCGCAAGGTATTTCGTAAACTCCATGGGATTCTAACGGGATGGTGTCTTACGCTGCGTAGCATGGAGGACATTTTCTGGTTAGGTTTGAAAATAGTGTCGATGTTGTGTCTTTTTAGGATTCTGGCGATTTTGTCAGTTGATCTATGCACATATGGTAGGTATGCTGTGCTAACGGGTTTCTGACGTTCTTCAGTTACTGTTCTCTGTACGACGGAAAGCTCTGGATATTAAGCTGTTTGGATATCCATTTGAAGAAAGAGCTTCTCGTAAGTTCTTCAATTCTTTGGTAAGTTAAGCTGGTCGACTAGTATTTTGGAACGGGTGGTAAGAGTGTTGACTACAGATGCTAGTTGTTTGGGGTGATGGTGTGAAGAAGCGTTCAGATATCTGTCTGTATGCGTTGGTTTCCGGTAGACAGTGTGACTTAAGGTGCCGCCTGGTTTCTTCTGTACTAAAACATCCAATAAAGGAAGTCGTTGATGCTTTTCTATCTCCATTGTAAATTTGATTTGGTCGTGTTGGGAGTTAAGATAGGTAAGATTTTTTTGTTAGGTTTGATTTGTCCAGCTCTGGTCTGCCGTGGGGCCAGATTACAAATGTGTCGTCAACATATCTTAACCAGAGTGTAGGTTTAAGTGTGGCGGATGAGATTGCCTTTTCCTCAAAATCTGTAAGAAATATGTTAGCTATTACTGTGGATAGAGGTGAACCCATTGGTGCTCCTAGGACTTGTTTGTATATTTGACCATCGTACCTAAAGTATGTATTCTTCAAACAATGTTCTGCCAGATCTGATACATACTTTTCTGGTTTTAATTTCGACCTTATGATGTTTAAGGCCTCAACAAGACAAACAAACAACGGAACCGCAGCACCGCACACAACGCGCATGACCCAAAGCCAGACAGCTATAAATAGTCGCATCCCACGAACGAGCTCTCAGTATGCGTCTAACGGTTAACCCGCACGGTCGCATATATCTCTTGAAAATGGCGAATGTTAGTTCGCCGAAACGTCGAGAATCCGGTTCTTTTCAGAACCAACCCTCAACATCAAAGCGTAATCCCCGAGAAAACAAACCAACAAATGTTTCTATCCGCGAAAACCTCAAATGCAACACACACACACACACACATATATATATATATATATATATATATATATATATATAATAGTAGCACATGACAAAATATTATTAGTTTTAATATTTTGTATTTACATAGTGTGGATAAATACTTGATTTGGTTTGATACAACTAGCTTTTCGCCTGACTGTATCACATCCTCCCACTCTCTATTGGCATTCACTGTTGGCTAGATAAGGAGGGACGGCTCCCCTTGGGACCTCCTCTGCCCGCACAAGCTTAGTAGCCAGCGCTCGTTCCAGTCCAGTTAGTTTATATTTCAGTGGTTCTGTTCGTTAGGTAATTTCTAAATAATTCTAGAAGAATTCTTCTTAACCCATATTTTTTGAGTATGTTGAGGAGTATATTATGATGCTTGGCGTCATATGTCTTGGACAGGTTAATAAAAATTCCACACGGGATTTCCTGTGCGTTTAGGCTCTTTAAGACATTTTTAAGAAACAGCAGCTTGCACGATGTTTCTATGATTCTTCCTAATCTGAATCCATGCTGCGTATCACAAAGAACACTTATTAAAGAATGACGAGTTCTAGTTGGGATAATTTTCTCAAAAAATTTAGCGGAATGAGGAAATTATGCTTTATATAAAATATAGGCCTATATTTTTTTAGTGATTGTAGCCTTTTTAAAAGATAGGTGTAATTACGGAAAGCTTCGGGAAGATTAGGGAAGATAATGCATTCGGGACGATTCCAAATTCAATGGCGGTATTAATTATGTATTTTAATGTATTTAATGGATACCTACCTCCGAGATCAAACTTAGAGATGTTTCTTAATCTCCATAATTCTTTTTGTTTTTAGAATTAAATATTAAGTTGACAATTTCTTCAGCACATACGGATTCAAAATAGAAAGAGTAATTGTTTATTCTAATGCTATCTCTATAATTCATATTCGGAATTTCTTTCATTAGAAAATTAGAATTTTTGAGTAATATTCATTAAAATAAATAGCTTTCTTCTGTATGTTACCATTTTCTAAAGGATTTCGACTTTTCGTTTTGTTTTTAAATAAATGATTTGTTTCACAACATTCGAAGTTGCTATTGTTTTATTTATCTGATTTTCCAAATAAATTCTTTTAATCCTTCTGAGTAGTTTTTCATTGTAATTTCTACGTACCTTGTTGTAGAGATTTTTGTTTTTTGCGGTAACGTGCTAATCTTTAGTATCTGTAGAATTTTCATAGATTTTTCATTAAGATTATATTTATATCTTACAATTAGTATATATAATTTAATTTAGATATCACGTTATGAGTGATTTTCGGCATGCAAGTATTGAAGGCACTAAAGAACAAATTAATGAATATCACTCATTGTCTTGTCCGACTAGTTATCTCCGACAGTCTATTCTAAATAACGAGTGTAATTTGAATGCACAGCTTATTTCGGCGTGTGTCAATTTTGCAATTTGAACTTATCTCTCTAGCCTTGTCTCACTAAGCCCCTTATTCCACTTTGGTTCTTAGTATGCGCTACTCCGGAATAGCATATTTCGCATTCAATCAGGGTGGGCGGTTAGTGAAAACCGCCCTAGTTGTTGACTCCCCGACCGGGAAACGAACCCGGGTCTCCCGCTTGTCAGGCAGGTATGTTGTCTACACTACAGAGGACCCTCTAGCCTTGTCTAACTAGTCTTGACTGCCTTGTCTGTCTGTTTAGATATTAGTTATGGAGATAAATTGTTCTAATTTTTACGAAATAATGACTTAATTAGTTAACTAACTATTTGCTTAGGACCCCTACATTGTATTAGGAATATAATTTTATTTTTTCAAACAGGAAATAAATGTGAATCAACATTTTTATATTTCTATCCAATATTTTAAAAGTTTCTGGCAGGTAGGTTGTCGTGTGAGTAAAATCAAAGATTGACCCATATAAAAAAAATATTATTTGTCCTTTTTGGAAAGTGTACCTGGTGAGAATATTTAAAATGATGGCCGAGAACAGTTGGAGAGCCCGGCGGCATCTCATGATCCATGAGCTGATTACATCCGACCGACCACACACGTGTCCCTTCAGTCTGGACGTTTGCGACCTTTCTGTGAGTTTTGGTATTTTAGGGTAGACGGGAAGCACGGAGACAAGATGGGACAGTGATCAAGGTTTGTTTCCACTTGTTTGGTCGATATTAATAGAGACTGCGCGACGGACGCGCGCGTGTGTTATATAGCTCTGTTGGACAGGTTAGTGCCAGATGGTACATGCTACTCGAATATGCCGAACTCGACTTTCTTCGCTTCAGTGTAAGTAAGAACGCGGTTACGTCACCATGTACACAGAGTGAGGGCTTTTCTGTTGTTTTGGTTTTGTTTGTTTGGTATTTTTTTGCGCGCAAGTTTTTTCTTCTCACCTCCCGCCAAAAAATATAAATTAAAGGTAAGAAAAGTAGTCAATTTTCTACAAAATATACGGTTTTCTTAAAATAACATCAGTAAAAATATTACTACTACTCTTTTGAAACTACTGATTTCATTTATTATTAATATAATATTTTTCTTTAACAAAGAATGTTTAATTTTGTGTATCTTGCAGAATTTTGTAAATAATTTTCTTAAAGAAAAAAACGTAATTTTTTATGTTTACTTTTTCAAATAATTAATTTTTGTTTTTTTTTTTAATTACGACAAATTAAAACAAATCATATAAATGTTATTTCTTCTTAAAAATATGCGATATTTTACAAATCTTACAAATTTTGAGTGAACAATAATATTTTGAATTTGGTTTTATAACCCAAATTTCAATATTCAATTTTTTTTCAAAGATTTCCTTCAATCATACCCTCTAAAAACCCTACAAACCAATATTCAATACTTTTTTTTCAAAAATTTAAATGTCATTTTCGTAAATTTTTCAAAATTTATTCCAATATTTTTTGTCTAAAATTGTTCATTTCAACAATTTTGCTTTATATTTATTATTACTAAATATATACTATTTGTTTTTGAAAAATTACGTACCAAATTCTAAAAGTAAAATTTTGAAATTTTAAAGATCAATTTACAATCTTAGATTTGAAAATGTTTTAAAGCAAATTTCAATATTCGTTTATGTTTTTTTTAAATGTTTTTTTAAATGTTTTTTTTCGTTAAATTTTGAATTTTTACGAACTAAATTTGAATCATTCTTGCATGGTGGTTTTAAATATATAATTCAGTAGAATCTTTCAATTGAAAATTAATTTATTCTTAATATTTATACTGAAATGAATGAACAAAAAAAATAAATTTGTTTTTTTTTTGTGATAAAAACTTACTTTTATGTTTCAGGAATATTTTACAAAGTTTTTCAAAAATAAATCCGTCTTCTGATATATTCTTTCTATTCAACAACAAATCGATTAATTTCCTTTTTCAAAATTTGTAAACTACAACAGTTTTATTAAAATTTTAAAACGACAAAATAAAATTTTGTTTCAAACACAAATATTTTCCAATGCAATTTATTTTCTAAAATTTCTTTTTTTGAGGCGGTCGGTGGGAATCTTGATCCATAGTCAATTGTACATTTAAATCTTTCAATAAAAAAATCTATCTCATTGCCATTCCCATTCAAAATTCGAATTTTCAATTTTTTTTTAAAATCTTGTCTGGTCTTGTCTGGTGCTATATCATTTTGTCTGGTTTTGTCTGGTCTTGTCTGCTATTGTCTGGTCTTGTTTCGTCTTGTCTGGTCTTACCAGGTCTTATTTCGTCATATTTGGTCTTATCTGGTTTTGTCTGGTCTTGTCTGGTCTTTTCTGGTTTTGTCAGGTCTTGTCTGGTTTTGTCTGGACTTCTCTGGTCTTGTCTGGTCTTCTCTGGTCTTGTCTGGTCATGTCTGATCTTGTCTGGTCTTGTCTGGTCTTGCCTGGTCTTATCTGGCCTTGTCTAGTTTAATCTGGTCTTGTCTGGTTTTGTCTGGTCTTGTCTCGTATTGTCTGGTCTTGTCTGTTCTTGTTTGTTTTTTTCTGGGCTTCTCTGGTTTTGTTTGGTTTTATTTGGTTTTCTTCGGTCCTCTCCTTGTATCATTATAAGCTAATATACTGGAATATTCCATGGAATATAGATTAATGCCTTTTCTAACAAAGCACAACCTTATTCCAAATGAACAACATGCCTTTTTCGAGAACAATCTACCACTACGGCAATAAAGGAACTCTACAAATAGTATGCGAGGTGGATGAAGGTAAATTCCCAGAGGGTCTTTTCTGCGACCTCTCTAAAGTCGATTGCGTCTCTCACCACCTACTATTGCAGAAGTTGGACTCTTATAGAATTAGAGGTAAGACAGGCAACTGGTTCAAGTCGTATTTGGCCAACAGAAAACAATACATCAAAATTGACTGACAACATTGACTGTCAAGGTCCCTCAAGGGAGTATTTTAGCACATGTGCTATTTTCTCTTTCTACAGCAAATATGATATAATTAATATATTGCTCAAAAATACTGAACATTATACGCTGATGACTCAAGCCTAGTATTCTCTCAGGGATCTTTGGCAGAAACTACCATACAAATAAATACTATCCTAGAAAAACTATACAAATGGTTCTGCGCTAACAACTTATACCTTAACATTGTTTTTTTAAATCTAATTTTTCATGGTTTTTTTAATCTATTATGTTATGTATTTCTTATTACTCATGCATTAAAAGTACTATCTTGGCGCACGTTTTTTAGTGTAAATTTAGTGCAAATATTCAATATCGCTAGATTACATTAAAAACAACAATTAAATAAATTAAATAAACACAATCAAGACCTCAATATTAAAAAAGTGACGTGAAAGTGACAGAAATTTTTTTTCATTACAAAAAATTAAAATTAAAGAAAACGTTTTAATATGAGTGTAAAGTCTATGGCGATAGCGGATACTGACGAGAGTTCTTATGACGAATCCACACCACCGGAGACAATTAAAAAAACCATATTCTTCATTTTTTATTCTATTTTTTTTTATGGCACCTGAATCCCAAACTTGGAAGATACATCCCCTCGCATGAGTAATAAAAAATATAGTTTGCTACACAATTTCGCTCTCGTGTCCAATTGAAAACCTACCGCCCTAGTTACAAAATATACTATTTTATGTCTATTTTTTCCTGACGTGTCTTATATGTAATATTTACATGCTTAGAGAAATAAAATTTATTTTGATTTGATTTGATTTTGTCAGGTTGTGTCTGGTCTTGTCTGGTCTTGTTTGGTCTTGTCTGGTCTTGTCCAGTTTGGTCTTGTCCGTTCATGTATGGTCTTATCTGGTTACGTCTTACCTGTTACGTCTTGTCTGGTTATGCCTGATCTCTTATTTGATGATCTTATTTTAAGATTTTTTATTTTAAGAAAAGGACGGAATTGAACTTCACAAAAGCGAAATTGATGTTTAAAAGGTAACACTTAACGTTAACATTTGAAGTTTTCTACAATTTGCTACAAAATCTTAAATGAAGTGGATGGTTCCTACAGTTACTATGTGGTGATCCATACTTGATCCACAGCCTGCCACTCACAATCAGTTAAACTGATTAGGGCTTCACACGAGACGAGATAGGGCGAGAGTTTCAAAACTCTCGTCTCGCTCTCGTAAGTTATGAAAAAAATTTCTCTCGTCTCAGTCTCGCTCTCGCTCTAGGAACCGTTTGTCTCGTCTCGCTCTTGTAACCGTTTGTCTCGTCTCGTCTCATCTCGTCAAATATCGTCCTTGCTAGAACTCATTGTTAAGATAGTCCAAAACGAGGTAATCATTAATTTGATTGTAATCAATAAATGCGTGATTAATATTTATATAGATAATTGTTATATAACAAAATATAATGAAATGTAACTTGCCCGAGCCCAGAACGAGCAGTTCAAATTTATGCAAGAAAATATTATGGCTGTCCGTGTCAGAGTCAAAGATTGAAGAAGAAATTAGAACTCGCTCTCGTGTCTCACGAGAGCGAGACCACACATGCTCTTGCTATCGAGAGTGAGGCCATACGGTCTCGTCTCCATCGCATTTACGAGACGAGACGAGACGAGACGAGACCGGAAAAATATCGTTCTCGTGTGAAGCCTTAAAACTGATCAGTTAAACTGACCTTTTTAACTGTTCAGTTGAAACGAATATAAGCCATAACGATTTCCCCACCCACTGGCTTCAAACCGGCCTTCATTTCTCGACTGTCGGAGTCGCAAGCTGTATCTGACTAGCTAATTTCTCACCAGGTAAGTTAAAAAAATTGATTCGGATTCTGAAGAGGATCCACTTATGACGGCTGCTGCTTGTTGCCATTTAATCAATAGAAAAAACAAGAAAAAATGGACGAAAAAAGTGATATCATTTATCTCATATTAATTTGTTAATGGGTTATCACTGGAACCGAGTGACTGGCTATTTGAAAATGGACAAATCTACATATTTCAAGCTACTTGAACTTGTGACGTATATTGTGAAAGAAGATACAAATATATGTCAAGTTGTTAGCCCCAATGAAAGGCTGACTGCCATTCTGCGTTTTTTAGCATCGGGAATGAGCTATGAAGCGTTTACTTCTCTATAAAGCGTTTACTCCTCTATGAAGCATTTTATATCGTTTGTTTTCCACAAACATTCGCACTCATGCTATTTTTCTATAAATTCTTCAGCTATTGCACGTTCGGACGCCATGGCGGATAAACTACGACTGACTAAGCGCATGCGCGGTTAATTTGGCGTGATGAAAGCGAACTGAAGTCAGCGGATTTATGGTGCCCCCGGAAAATTTTACCTTAAGATTTCACACTAACGGTCAGTTTTTGGATGTACGTTAGTTTAACTGATCAGTTTAAGTGACTATGAATGGTGGGCTTCACACTGAATTTAGAAATTTACTGTTTTTACCACTGATTTTGTAAAAATATTATATAACTAGTGACAGATATATAAATCTAAACACTTAATACAATCCGAGTTTTGACTTGCGAAGGTCATTTTCAAGTCAAAATGACCTTGAATTTCATTAGAAAATAACCTTCACGTGTCGAAACTCCAGTTATATTAAGTGTTTAGATTTATATATCTTCATAAGTTATATAATAGTTTTACAAAATTACTGATAAAAACAGTGATTTTTTCAATTCAGAGTAAAATTTTAAATATTACCAAAAAAATAACTGTTGAAAATCATCTTTATGGCAAATGGTCTTGTTTTACAATTTATCTGGTCGCGTCTGTTTTTGTCTAATTGTGTTTAAACACGTCTAATCTTGTCTAATCTTGCTGTCTTAACTGTTTTGATATGGAATTCGTGTTGACTGTTTTGAAATTGAATTTAATTGTAAGTAATAGTTTTTTAAATAGAAAAGAACCTATTATTAACTATTTAAAAATATTTTATTGAGAAGAAAAAACTTTGTGACTCCACCGACTAAAACTATCTACAAAACTAAAGGTCTATTAATAAACTTTTATCTACTTTTTTATGCGTCGTGTCGGATTTTTTCCTTTAACTATTTCCTTTGAGGACTTTCCTAGCAATAAACTACATTTAAAAAGTTGGTTGTATCAATTAAAAATATGTTAATAAAACGGGCACAAGGAGAATTAAAAAGAGTTTGTGTTTCGCGCTGAAATTGATAAATTAAATGTTTTTTTGCCGTTAGTTTGAAGAGTTAATTAAAAAAAAGCGCAGTTTCAAGTATATTTTCATTTAGTTTAACGGCAGCAAAAAAACAACCACTCATTTTAGTATTTAGTATGGTGACTGGTTAATGTTCGGGACGTTAAATTTGAAACTTTAATGGAAAAACAATAAAATTTATTACGAGAGTGCGTAATAATAACCTCTTTTTTCAGGCCGCACAGATAAAAAATGGGCAAAAATTTACACAAACTCTTCAGATTTTTTTATCCATTGCAAAAATCTTGCTAGATATTAACAATTTGAATTTTTAATTACTTAAAAATAATAATAATTATAATAAAAATGTGGATTCAGAGTGAAATATGCAAATGGGAATTGATGAAAATGTAAATGTGAATTGATGAAAATGCAAATTTGAACGTTCCAAGCTTAATTCTCGGTTTTATTCAAATTTCTATAACAAATAATTTTAATAATGAAACAAATGTTTGTGCTAAACGATACTCTATAAGGGAAGACAAGGAAAGATTCTAGAAAGATTTTAGATGACTAGAAAATAATATGATGAAAAATAATCAAGACCAAACAAGACAAGGCAATGTCAGACAAGACCAAGCAAGATCAGAAAAAGACCAGACAAGACGAGACCAGACAAGTCTACACAAGACCAGACAAGACCATACAAGACCAGTCAAGACGAGACAAGACCAGACAAGACCAGACAAGACCAGACAAGACCAGACAAGATTAGAGAAGACCAAACAAAACTAGACAAATCTCAAGCTTCTACGGTCAACAGATGTCTTGTGATGCAAAATTGAGTCATTCGACTTATATTTGGACTTAAATCCGGGCAAAGTTGTAGAGCGTGTTTCACAGAGAACAATATACTTACATTGCCCTCAATTTATTTTCTAAAAGTTCTGTGTTATATAAAATTTAATGTAAAAGATTTCGAAAAATTAGCGGATTCGCACAATCACTGCACAAGATAACGGCATTTTATTATCCTACCCTAAACATAATACTGCTTTATATGAAAAGTCCTTCATCTACTCAGGCATAAAGTTGTGTGTGTTAATAAGCTGGATAATAAAATAAAATCAGAGGACTATAACCATTTTAAACGACATGCCAAGCGAATCCTGTTGCAAGGAGCATACTATTCCGTTTCTGAGTTTTTAGAGGAGATTTAGAGAGGATTTTACATGTATTGTATGTAAACTATAATGTAGCAAACTTATTTTTGGTATTCAACGTATTTTTTAAATTTATTTATTTTTGGTACTTCTATGTTTAAGTTTTTTTTAATTTATTGTATTATTATCTTAAAGTTTTTTTTTTATATATTATTGGTAATGGGAAATAAAGTTCTTTTATAATTTAATAATTTATTTGCCTTACTAGTTTCGATGTGAAAACTAACATCTTAATCATAGGCTCTAAATTGTTTCTATTAAATTAAAAATTATTATGTTTTATGTTTTATGATGTTATAAATGATTATATAAATTTTGAATGAAATTTGATGTTTAAATAAAGAAACAAATTTATTATTAGTTTTCACATCGAAACTAGTAAGGCAAATAAATTATTAAATTATATAAGAACTTTATTTCCCATTACCAATAATTTAAAAAAAAATGATAAACAACAGGGATAATAAGAACCAACATTATCTTAAAGTTTTTCTTTCTCGCATTTATTTTATTACTGTATTTATTGCCTTATAATATGTAAAATATGTACAAGAAACCATCACATCCACAACGTGGTCTATCCATTAATGTGGCAAAGCGAATAAAGCTATTATTATTATTATTAGACAAGACCAGACAGGACCATATATGGCCAGACAAGTCTTTACAAGACCAGACAAGACCAGGTAAAACCAGACATGACCAGACCAGACAAGACCAGAGCAAACCAGACAAGACCAGACAAGACCAGACATGACCAGACAAGACCAGACAAGACGAGACAAGACCAGACAAAACTAGACAAGACCTGACAAGACCAGACAAGACAAGACCGGTCATGGCCAGACATGACCAGACAAGACCAGAGAAGAGCAAACAAGACCGCACAAGACCAGACAAAACCAGACACGACCAGACAAGACCAGACCAGACAAAAACAGACAAAATAAGACCAGACAATACCAAACAAGACTAGACAGGACCAGACAAGACCAGATTGGTTGTCTTGTTTGGTCTGATATTGTCTGGTTTTGATTACTCTTCTTCGAATTTTATTATTAGGTTTTGATTTCGTCTGGTCTCGATTGAATATTTTTCAAGAGTGAAGTGCTAGATTAGATGAGCCTAGACAGACTGACATTATTTAAAATATAGGTATATTTTAAATAATATTAAGTATTTGAGCAGAAGAAACTAGACTTGACAGTTATTTGTATCTGATCACCAAATTCTCTAAATGTTAAGTCTTAAAAGTCTATTCTCCAAATAAACAAAAATTATGTGGCGAATATTAAATCAAGCGCGACTACCATAGAAATAAAAGAAAACAGCGAGATTATTGATAATCCAAGTACGATAGCAACCATATGCAACAACTTCTTCAAAACTGCCCCGGAATTGCTTGCCACAAGGATTAAAGAGATGACCATAAGCGCATCACCTGCAACACAACTACAATAGCATGTACAAGATTTTACTCCAGAGCAAATGATGTCAATAATGCAGGAATTAAAAAACAAAAGAAGCAGCGGACTTGATGATTTACCATGTAATTTGATTAAACAATTTGCTATGGAACTGGTCGAACCAATAACCGACATAAGGTAGGTATGTCGAATTACGCCTACTTAAGCATGAACGTAAATTTCTCTAATATATTAAATGAAGATGAAGAACGGAATGTGTTCATGGAATGTATGTTTATTATTATAGAAATAAAACACAAAATATTGTTGGTATGTTTATCAAAGTAATGAAAAAAGAGCCGAATTCGAACAACATCGTTTTGGCGCAATTAAACTACTGAAGTAAAATTTAGCCTACGACAGTTTTCCTAAAATTAATTTTTATTAATAAATTATTACAGTTTTTTATAATTAGTAACATAATTAGTCTAAGCAGGAGTATTTTAATCATCAGTTCTTTTAAATTTTATAGCATGTTTTCACAGTTATACAATCAAGTACAAAAAAACTAAAATTACTAAGGTCGTAACATAACTATTTATTTTTTTTGAATGGTACATGGTTTAAACATAATCAAATAATCTGTATACAGATTATCAAACAAAAATGAATTTAAAAAAAAACTATTGCAGGCGTTATTATACCCAGTTGAGGTAGTAACAACGCCTAGCTAAATCTACGTAGCTAGAATTAATCACAACCATCAGGACATATAAATTCTTCTATGCCTTTTGTTGTCAAACCGATACACTGCTCATGGTATCATTTTGTACAATTCACATATGATCTCATATCCTCAATACCATTCCCCACATTTGTTTTCTTTATCCTTCTCTTTGCTGATTTGTTTTATTTTTCCTTTAGTTTATTCCCCTATATTCTCTTTTTTTTGTTTTCTTGTTTGTATAATATCAACTTCTCTTAATTTTCTCTTGTTAGGTGTTTTCTCTTTATTGTCTGCCTTCTTTTTCATTTGTTTTGGTTTATATTACCTTTGTCTAGTTTGGCCACTTCACTTTTATTCGCTTTCTGTTTCATGTCTCTCGAAACATTAAATAGATCTTCACTCACTCCTTGGCCTTTGTAATTCAACGCTTTTCGAAGGGGTCTTTTTTGTGATTGCATAGTTCGGTGTGGGCATAAAAAATTGAAACTGCGATTTTTGCGATAACTGAGCCAACGGTACGTCGCCTTCATGAATTAGTTCAGAATCTAAGTGAGATGAATGAATACGTAATGATTGCTGTACACGTGATCTTGTGATGAATTTTGTCATAATTTCAATGTCTAAACTATTTTCACCATCAGAAGCATGTGTCAGAAATATGTTCAGAGTCGGAAGCATCAGTAAATGTGCTATAACATACATGTCTTTTTACGTTTTGCTAGCCACTTGTAGAAGCAATCGGCGATCTGTAACAAGGTTGACTTTTTTTGTGAGATGGAGTTAACTGCGAAAGATGTGGTTTGATGTGTGAATCTGGAGTGTGTTCTGGAGCGGGCCAAACAACTGTTGAGCGCGGTGGAGTGGCATCTGAAGGTAGACACTCAATGAGTGAACGCGGTGGAGTGGTTTGTAGAGCAGAAAAATCATTGTCAAAAATGTTCAAACTTTCAATCAAAAATGGTCAATTCATCATCATCAAACGGTGAGAAGTCTTGTGTTAAGTATGCAGTGGTAGGGGTTGGCTGCCGAACATTCAACAAACATTCGAGCTCTTCATTGGTAGTTCCCAAGTCTCCAATGACACTTGCCATTGGAGATATATCGCAAGATTCACTTTTATCTTCATTGATAGGTGTCAGGCAAAACATTTGGATTAAAGGGATATAACCCTCTTGTTCGGAAGCCACTAGTGATGTTTTCATTTGTCATACATTTTGACCATATCTTCGACAATTTCTTATTGAATTCTGGACGGGTTCCGCTTTATGAAGCGGTTGCAATTCATTGGTCGTATTTGAGGGAAGACAGTAAAGAGTGATACCAAGTAATCCACCTTCAGCAAGTCTGTAGTCTAAATGACACTTCGCCCCGTCAAATATATAAAGCCTAGCTGGATTGTAATTACATTTGCGGATTAATCAATTCATTTTCATAATGTGCAAATAAAATCCTTTCATGACAAGCTTACGAGATGGTTAAAAACGCCTACGGTAGCATTTAAAAAATTGACTGCTTAATATATTATATAAAAACTGGTTACGGACTGTAGAATACTCATACTAACAAATAAGCCATATAGTTTACTTCTAAACTAACAAATTTCATTAAAACTTGCCGTGAAATTCCCGCTATCTGTTGTTAAAAACGGCGCAGCCACTACTCGCCAGGACTCGTCAGTCGACTACTATCCCTAGGAGGGGGAAGTGCCGCAGGCGCGACTCGTAGCTGTTTCGAGATGTATAAAGCTTGATGCCTAGGTATTAAGTTTGATTATATATATATTACGTAACCTTTACGAGTTATCTAGTATAGGCGCAATAAACCTCTAGGCGTAATTCGACAGACCTACCTTAGTTAATTGGTCTTTTGAAACAGAGAAATGGCTTCAATAATTCCGATCTACAAAAAAGGACATAGAAACAATAATAATAATTATCGACCAGTGGCTCTTATCTCAGTTTTAGCCAAAATAATTGAATACTGGATGGAAGTAGAGTTTTTCGGATCTGAGTACCCGGACTCGGCAAGTCTAAGGGAAAATACCCGATATCCGATCTAAGACTCGACGAGTTTCGGGTTTTGAATGTTCAAAACTTTGTGTGAATGCTTTCAAACATCATCATCCTCCTTCGGAAGTCGCTTCTCTAATTTCTCTCTCCTATCCCCCAAATAGACCCCATTATCTTTATTCGAGGCACTCTCGTTCAATAAGTAGTCTAGGTACTTAAACTTTCTTACTCACACCTCACACTATTGTTCCCCCTTACCAATTCCATTCCTTCTCCTTATTCTTTCTCTTTCTCGTACTAAACACCATCATTTTCGTTTTCTCCACATTCACTTCTATGTTTTTCTTCCTCACATACCTCCCTAGGCTTTTCATCATTTCTTTCATATCCCTTTCGCTCATTGCTATCACTAACACATCATCGGCGAAGGCCAGACTCCATAGTTTCTCTCTACCTATCACACACCCTCCCGCTTGCGCCTTCTTAAACGTTATTTCCATATCTGCCACATATATCGTAAACAATAAGGGACTAAGGGGACAACCTTGTCTTACCCCTTTTTTTGCCTCGAACCAGTCGCTCTCTTTCTCTCCCACTCTCTCATTGCTTATTGTTCTTCCATATATCTCTTCCACTCTCCCTACCAACCACCCGTCTACTCCGCATTCTCCCATACCTTCAAACATTTTCTCTCTATCCACTCTGTCAAATGCGACCTTGAGAGCTATGAATATTGCACAGACCCTTGCTCTGGTATGTATTAAATACTTATATTTGAGTTTAGGTGAGTTTATTTTCGCTAGTACATTACCATGCATCTTATTATACATACAAATTATGCTTGTAGATAATTACGCAATATTTTTAAATATAATATCAAGTTTCTTTAGTAGTTTAACATCATAAAAACAGTAAAAAGTATAGAAAGAATCTATTTACATTAGGCGTTGAAGCCGGCTAAAAATTGTAATAATATTTCTTGGGTACTTACGTATTAACGCCACCACCGCTATATATTGGATCGAGAGTTCGCGCTGCCGCGCGTATGTTGTCTTGATTTATATGTCCTCTTCGCGGCGGGCAACTGTTTGTCAAAGTTTAAAATTTTAAATAAAATGTTTTATTTTATGATTCATTATAAAAATTTTCGATGTAGATTGGCGGCATTTAAAAATGTAGCGGTGGCGTTAATACGTAAGTACCATTTCTTGGTCACTTAAGAAATCATTTAATTCATCTAAATACCATAATGTTGGCTCGTATACATCATCAATTGCTACACCAGATTTTTAGTTTTTTTCCATCTTTTTCAGTTTTCTTCCATAACAAGTCCTCACACTGTTTATTCTTTTTTTTTACATCATCTAACGATGCATTATCATCAGTTCCTTTAAATTAGTTAAAAGCTTTATAATATTTATTCAGTTTTCATTCTTAGTTATATTTGCCATTATTTTAATCACTTATGGTAATAATTAGTTTTGAAAACCTCAAAGATTATGCGTTCAAAAACTAAAAACACAATTTAACCCTTAACCAGCTGCCATACGTCTCACAGATCCTGTCGTATATAAAACCGCGAATATTTTTGTATGCTAGGTAGTCAAGGGTTAAATACAAAGATGTGACGGAGACAAGATCAAATGTAAACTGATGTTGGTGGTGAAGTTGTACAACTGTCCAATACACTGTCAGACAGATTGGCCAACATTACGCCACGCCCACAGAAAATCAAAACTAGTTTGATTTTGTCCAACCAAACTCCAACCAACCAAAATCTGGTTGTACAAGCTACACATACACTGTCCAACTTTTCGTACAACCGAACCAAGTTGTACAACAAGTTGTATTGTGTATGGGCCGCTTTAAATTCACAAAATCTTACTTGCCGATTAAGTTAAGTCCCACTTAACTTAATCGGCAAGTTCCTAAAGTATCGCTTGCTTTACCACATGCGTGAACACGAAAATCGTGTTATTGTTAAAATTGCGAGAAAGAAAGAAAGACGGATTAGACCCGGACCCGAAAAATGAACGTCGGCTCGTCTCGGACTCGCCGAGTCTAAATAAACTGGGTAATCCCACACCCTACATGGAAGATAGACTCACACCATTTCTTGTAAAATACAAACTGATTCCACCTCAACAACACAGTTTTCGCAAAAACAAATCCACCATCACAGCTTGTCAAGAACTTCATGAAAATATATAATCGGTGGTTCATCAAGTGGATCGTGCAAATGGGCCACTAGTTATATTCTGCGTTGTTGTTGTTTACTATCCAAGCTCTTACGGAAACTTCATACGTATGGAGTACGAGGAAAAGTTGGGAAATGGTTTACTCATACTTCCATAGTAGGAAACAATGTGTAAGAGTTGGACCGAGCAGATCTAAGCTACTGCAGATCTAAGCTACTTTCGTTGGGGTATCACAGGGGAGTGTACTAGCCCCTATATTATTTTCAATGTGTACGTCGGACCTAATTTATTATATTGGAGAAGATCGAATCATCCTGCATGCTGACGATGCTAGTATTTTCAATAACAAAGCATCTGTGCAAGAAATGCAGCTCTGCCAATAACCTCTGCCTAAACTTGTATAAAACGAGGTATATAAGATTCGAGGATATTAATCTACCAATAAGAATCGAAAATAATAACATTCAAAGAACAGGATGTCTGCAATTTCTGGGTATATTTTTGGATGCGCATCTCACATGGAATGGTTAAAAAAGTAAATATAAAGATATACCTAGTAAGAAGGATCAACTACCCACATCCGCGATTCTAAACCTATATCACGCGGATATTAAATCAGTTTTATCCTAAGGGATTCTAATATGGGGAGCTTCTACACAACTTAACAGGATTTATTTTTGGATCAGAAAAGGGTGGTAGAAAGATCACAAAGAGCAATATCAGGCAAAACAAGAAGACAATCCTGCAAGCCTTGTTTTATAGAGCTGGCATTGTTAACAATACCAGTCTTATATATGGGAAGTAACATGCTCTATATGCACAAAAGCAAAAGACATTTCAAGATGAATAAAGACAACCATATGTACAACACGAGAAGCTGCTTACAACTCTATACGTCGAGGAGCAACCTAACTTATGATTATGAATTAAAATATATAATTGTATACGTATAGCCGGAATAAAAGATTAAAGAATATACAAGATTTTCAGAAAAAAATTTAAAATACATTTAATAGAACTTTTCATAGTTGATTTTTTTTGTGCGCATGCGTCAATTTTCGTCATGTACGTAAAAAAAGTGCCTAAAATTTTTTGACGTATAACCAGTGAAAATAATAAAATGTGACCGAAACTTTCATATTCCCACCTTTAAAACATTTTGGAAGCGCATGCGCTCAACTAACCGTAAAAAGGTATATTGAAAGGTGTTACTATTCCATCGATACATTTTTAAAGCATAAACGAACTTAGGTTATAGTATAAAACAGGGGTCGCAAACGCGCGCCCCGCGGGCCGCATGCGTCCCATTGCAAGTTTTTGTGCGGCATACCAAGCAGCATAATTTTTTGGGTATAGATGCAGATTATTCGAAATTGATGCAGAATAGGTAGATGTTGTGTACTTTTCTGAAGTAATGGCTTACAATTAGTCATGGGAGAGTTTTGAAAAAAAAATCGAGTTGAAAGACGAGATTGAAAACAACAGAAAAAGGAAACAGTATACCAGAGTTATCGAGTTTTAAATGGATAAGCAAGTTAGCTCTTCTTGTTGACATTACAACTTAACTCAATAAATTAAATAAAACACTGCAAGGCAATAAATGTTAATCAATGAGTTATTTACGGAAATTATAAGTTTTCAGCTTAAAATAAAATTGTTTATTTCTCAACTTGAAAATAATAATCAATCTCATTTTCCTACTTTGCAATCGTTTTTAACTAATAATGACAGTGTCCTTCAAATAATATTTATATTGATTCATTAAAATTAATGGACGAAAATTTTCGTTTTCGCTTCAAGATTTTTATGCATAAAAATTGATATATTATTATTTGCAAATCCTATAGGATTTGATATTTTAAAAGCACAAGAAAATTTACAAGTAGAGTTAATTGACACTTACAACCAAACAATTTATATAAAAATAATTTTGATGAAAACAATTTAATTATTTTTTAATTTAGGTCTATCAGATAATAAATTTTCTAATTTAAGAAATTTCTTAAATTATTAGCATTTATTTGAGCACTTATTATTTATGCGAATAAACTTTTTGAAGAATTAATTTAATAAAATCAAAATATAGAACGAGGTTGACCGATGAAAATTTGCAAAACCTTTTGAAGATCTCAAACCGAACTCGATATAAATGAAATATCGAAAAACATTCAAGAACAAAAATCGCATTAAATTTTATTTTTGTTTGAATAAAATAAATTGTTTTTTGTATATTTGGAGTTTTATTTTCTTTTATAAAAAATGTCACTAAATTTTTGTTCTCCAATGTTATTATAGCATGTAAATAAAATTGTTATTTTTTTCTTTTTTATATTGATTCCTAATAATATTTATTTACGATTAAAAAAAACTATGTAAACTACATATTACATTCGAAAACATCTGACAGTGCGGTCCGCTTAAAATTTGTTTTTTTTAATGGCCCGCCGTCAACAAAAGGTTGCCGACCCCTGGTATAAAATATTAGGTATAAAATATTAGATGTATAATATACTCATTTATGTACGTATGTTTTAGTATGTATTATTTACGTTTTTTTTTGTGTCGTGTTCATTTTTTTTCTGGACGTATGTACATCCTATGGATAAATAAATATTTTGATTTTTGATATTGATTTTGATGTTGTCTGGTCTGGATTGAATATTTGAGAGGAGTAGACTAGATTAGACAAGCCTATACTGACCAACATTATTCAAAATGAGCAATATTTGAGCACAACAAATTAGACTAGGCAACACAATATTGCATTGTCTGTTTATCTCATCTTGTCTGTCTAGATTAGTTGGTTTAACAAATTTGTTTTGATAGTCAAATTTATGTAATCAAAGATAGTTGATCTAAAAGGTAATAAATTAGTGGAGACAGTGGAGGAATTTATCTGTGAATTTCCCCTATTTCCTATCTGAAATCGCGACGTTAAATCGTATAGGGCAAATCTGGCAAATATAAAATGTCCTCCAACAAGTAAACTTGGGCAAATAGAATTAGATTTGGAAATATGTGAGTGTTTAAAATATTTATGTTAGAAAAGATTATAAATTTTTTTACAGAAATCTTGTATATGGGAAATTTTAAAACCATCCTAAGCGATTTTTTTCAAGATCCTTTCAACAGAAAACGTGTTTTATGCAATTTGTGGCATAGTTATTGTTAAATTCTGATACTATACAATCGGCGTTCAATTCTGAACAATTTACGACAATTTGAATGCATTTTGATGAGGTTTATCAAAAATTTCCGATGAAAACTATAATTTGTTACGAAGCCTTTCCTATTGAACTTTCTTTTAATTTCTGTTAATAACCGTAATATCCAGAAATTTGAAGCGAAATGCGTCAGTAAATAAGAAGTAAATAATGATTCAGATTTGAAATTTTGTTGTGGAAGGATAGTCATGGCTCGTGTTTCGTTTCTGGCACGCGCGCCAGGTTTTAGTAACTAGACACACTCGAATTAATATATAGTTTTATATATAATCTAAAACATAATCTTACATATAGTCTTACATTTAAATATGTATAGTATTATGTAATATTTACTTTTATCTTATCTTGTGTAGCGACTCAAATGTACAAGAGCTAAAATTACTCTAGGAACTGGAACACACACAAAATATTTTTATATACATTTCATTCTAATTATACGTTTCGTGATTGCGTAACGTTTTTAAAATGTAATTAATGTAATGTGTTTTTATTTTCTAAACGGAAATTCAACTAACGCTGTAATTACACAGAAATACGAGGACACAAATACCCTGGGTAATTTGTTAAACGTCCAATATTATATACGAATTTCTATAAAAAAAATGTTCCATTATCCTGGATTAATAAAACATGCAACTTGCAAATTAAGATAGCAACAAATGTCATTAGATTGTAATTATAAAAATTTAAAGAGCTGTTAGATTGGAGCAGATAAGGCCAAATAAGGTTAGACAAAACCAGATAAGATTAGACAAGACCATGCAATACGGGATAAAAGTTTTCTGTTTTATTAACTAAGAACCTCAAGAAAAACTTTATGTGTCTATTAAAACATAATCTTACATATAGTCTTACATTTAAATATGTATAGTATTATGTAATATTTACTTTTATCTTATCTTGTGTAGCGACTCAAATGTACAAGAGCTAAAATTACTCTAGGAACTGGAACACACACAAAATATTTTTATATACATTTCATTCTAATTATACGTTTCGTGATTGCGTAACGTTTTTAAAATGTAATTAATGTAATGTGTTTTTATTTTCTAAACGGAAATTCAACTAACGCTGTAATTACACAGAAATACGAGGACACAAATACCCTGGGTAATTTGTTAAACGTCCAATATTATATACGAATTTCTATAAAAAAAATGTTCCATTATCCTGGATTAATAAAACATGCAACTTGCAAATTAAGATAGCAACAAATGTCATTAGATTGTAATTATAAAAATTTAAAGAGCTGTTAGATTGGAGCAGATAAGGCCAAATAAGGTTAGACAAAACCAGATAAGATTAGACAAGACCATGCAATACGGGATAAAAGTTTTCTGTTTTATTAACTAAGAACCTCAAGAAAAAACTATATAAAAAATATCCGCTTTCTCCCAGCAATTGCTTCTGTGTCGTAGAAAACCAAGATGTAGCACATAGAGTCTGTGAATTGACTTGTTTTTCTCGGCTTCTCCTCTTTCTAAAAGCTAGACACCATCAGGCGCTAACTACATACGCATCCAGAAAATAAACGACTTCGCTTACAGCTTCTAGTTATATTATGCTCACCAGCTTTTTCTTTAACAAAATATTTAAATACAACGAGGTTTGTTGCAAAACTCGTTGTATTTACTTTTGTTATATTAACATACGTTGCGTATGTTTGCAAAAATGAAAACACGTTATTGACAAAAGGGTTTCATGAACGAAACGGAAATTCATGAAACCTGAACTGAAAATATTTTTCATAATTTTTAGAAGATTCAAAATAGTTTTCTGGAAGTTTAATGAATTATTCTGTCTGTATTTTATAAATTGTTGCAAATTTCAAAACGCGCTCTTTTGTTAACAATTTTCATCAACTTTGAAATTTGGAAGGATTTTTACTTGAAAGTTTAAAAAATTATTTTTATAGTCCCATTCAAGTTTTCAGGAAGTTCAATGAATTATATCTGCATTAATAACTGTTCCAAATATCGATACACGCTCTTTCGACAATTAACTTTTTTATTATACGTTGTTATTATTTATTAGACGTTCGTTTATCTTAGTAAAGCCAACAATCAATTTTCTGTGGAAGCTTATCAACCCATTTCCGTTTCCTTAACCATCATAAATGCAGAAGTAAATATAATAACCAACTTATGGATTATAAAAACATAATATATTTGTTGTAGATTACAAATAACGTTCGAGGATATGTTTCGAATTTCTAAACCTTATTGCTTGCTTTTATGTTTGGAAACGTTCTGTTATATCAATCGAGTCTAAATTTAGATTATTTAAAAAAATCTAAATATGTTTACATTGGCAAACCTTTTTGTATTTTATATTTGTTGTATTGAAATATTTGCGACGATGAATGTGGCTTTTATGACTTTACTAGTACTTCGCTATCAGCAAATTATTGAGTTCGTGCATCAATTTACGATGATTTGCTGGTGCGACACAGTAAATTGTAATTGGAGATTACAGTGTTGTCTGTTTCTTTCACTTTTATACACGATTTTGTAAGTTTTGCAAAAAAATTAAATGCAAATTGAAAGTTTCTTGACTTCCCAATGTACAACAATACAGATAAAAATAATCTTCCGCAGTTTTAGAAATTCCTAAATTAAGATGGATGGATGGAAGATGCTTAAACAGTATCTAGTCTTGTCTGGTCTTGTCTGGCCTTAAATGGTCTTACCTGGTCTTGCCTGCTCTTGTCTGGTCTTGTCTGGTCTTGCCTGATCTTGTCTGGTCTTGTCTGGTCTTGTCTGCTCTTGTTTGATCTTGTCTGGTCTTGTCTGGTCATGTCTGGTCTTGTCTGGTATTGTCTGGTCTTGTCTGGTCTTGTCTGGTCTTGTATGGCTTTGAATCGACTTGTCTAGAGATGGTCGCATCTAGTTTTTGTTTAAAACAAACGGAACACAGCCTGAATATGTAAATATATTCAGCCTTTCCGGAGCTCTATAACAATTATTGAGTCTTTTTAGGACGACCAAAACAAATCTCATGTGAAATTGTAAGTCATTTTATATCTCTTCGTGGCACTCAAAAAACTGAAAACTATAAAATAACTTACAAATTTTACATGAGATTTGTTTTGGTAGTCCTAAAAAGACTCAATAATTGTTATAGAGCTCCGGAAAGGCTGAATATATTTATATATTCAGGCTGTGTTCTGTTTGTTTTAAATTTGTATGATTATCTATAACGTAGGATGGTTTTACCAATTCTATCTTATTAGTTTTTGTTTGTTTTTGTTTTGTCTCGTCTGGCCTTGTCTTGTCTTATTTAATCTTATCTAACCTTTACTAATCTTGTTTGGTCTTTGTTTAAACGTTGCTCCTGTTAATTATAATCTATTCTAATCCTATCAACTCTTGGCAATTATTTTTAATTGGATCTTACTGAACTGGAATGTATTATAAATCCTGTTACGCAGTAGCTTATCCATTCCCTACTCGCCTTTCTCTCCCGTTTGAATATTGTAAATGGCGTTTTCTTTGTTACAGTAAAATGTCGCCGCTGCCGTTTTATCTGCTGAGTGCGTTTATCGTCGGAAGCTGGGCTTACTACCACCAATCCGAGAACGAGGTCCACAGTCACATCTCGCCGAAGCTCGGCACCAAATTTCCCGCCGCCAGAATCCAAGGTAAACACAATCACAAACAGGATTTCAAAATGATTTGTTTCCAATAATGATTCACACTGACGACCGGACACAACAAAAATGATGATAATGTAATGATGACAACGTTACTGATGAAAGCAATTATGAACATTTATAAAAATTAGTGATTACACTAATTTCGTTTGTTTAGTTTTTACTTTAATAAGAAGTTCTGGACAGTCATTGATGAATGATAAATTGATATTTACATCTGTTCATTAAACTTTCTTTGTCTAGGAATGCTAAATGTTACGTTTTAATGGACGAGTTTTTTTGTTATTAATGAACACCGTGTATATGAGTTTCTTTTGGTAAAGGTACAACGCAAATGTTTCGAAACATTTTTTATTCGGTGTATCTGTAGTTAATCAACTTAAAATATTCGCACGCGAACTTTGTTTTCTGTTTGTTTTTTATTTAAGGGAGGGTTGTTGAGCGGCTTATGAATTATGTATTAGGGTGTGACGTGTATTCGCTTTTATTAGAATAAATTCTTTCCATTTCCAGATGAGATTGATATACTGAAGTTGATGAACGTTTCGGGCAAGGACCAGGGCGTGTCGGTGGTGAAGGGGCCTGTGCCCAAATATCCAGCATATAAGTTCCGTTTGCCCTACGAGAACGTCCCCTTGGCGAACTCGAGCGCCGTTACCAGCGGTATGTTGAACGAGCACGGTTTTACTGTCATCTTCCTCTATCGCCAGCAGAAGAACACGCTGGGAACGTTGATCTCCGTCAATTCCCCGGGACGGTTAACGCCCTCGTTTGAAGTCAGTTCGAATACCAAGACGAATATGTTGAGTTTGAGGTACCTGTTAAAAGGCTCGCCGAAGTTGCATCAGATCGACTGGTCCTTACCCACCCACCATAGAAAATCACCCTTGGCTGGTAAGTGAAACGTTTTCTTTTTGCGAGATATGAAAGAAATATTTCAGAAAGGTCGTTTATCAGAAGTTTACGCTGCAGGGAAACTCGGAAAGGTCATAGATGCCCTTCAGGCATTTACAACTTTTCCGGCGGCCTTTTTCGTGCGCTCTCGCTTTTTCCTCTGTTGAATTGGTTTCATAGGCCGGCGGCGGACAAAAGCGCCGGTGTAAATGTCAATTTCGAACGTTACGCGACGCATTTTCAATAAAACCGGATATTACGTTCATAATTTAAAACTACCCGCCATCCCCCTCGACAATAATAGAATTTCTTTCTCTGTGTGCTTTAATCAAAATTTAATTCGTCATTTATATTCCACACACACAAACACTGAATACAATTTCATCCGCGAACAAATGAAACAATATTTGCAATTAGAAAACATTGGAAAGGCTTGATTAGATTAATAAAACTAAATAGACAAAGGTAAATAAATAATACAGACAAGCGTTGATAGACAAGACAGGACAGACAAGACCAGACAGACAAGACTAGACATATTGTCTTGTCTGTCTAGTCTTGTCTGTCTAGTCTTGTCTGTCTAGTCTTGTCTGTCTAGTCTTGTCTGTCTAGTCTTGTCTGTCTAGCCTTGTCTGTCTAGTCTTGTCTGTCTAGTCTTGTCTGTCTAGTCTTGTCTGTCTAGTCTTGTCTGTCTAGGCTTGTCTGTCTAGTCTTGTCTGTCTAGTCTTGTCTGTCTAGTCTTGTCTGTCTAGTCTTGTCTGTCTAGTCTGTCTAGTCTTGTCTGTCTAGTCTTGTCTGTCTAGTCTTGTCTGTCTAGTCTTGTCTGTCTAGTCTTGTCTGTCTAGTCTTGTCTGTCTAGTCTTGTCTGTCTAGTCTTGTCTGTCTAGTCTTGTCTGTCTAGTCTTGTCTGTCTAGTCTTGTCTGTCTAGTCTTGTCTGTCTAGTCTTGTCTGTCTAGTCTTGTCTGTCTAGTCTTGTCTGTCTAGTCTTGTCTGTCTAGTCTTGTCTGTCTAGTCTTGTCTGTCTAGTCTTGTCTGTCTAGTCTTGTCTGTCTAGTCTTGTCTGTCTAGTCTTGTCTGTCTAGTCTTGTCTGTCTAGTCTTGTCTGTCTAGTCTTGTCTGTCTAGTCTTGTCTGTCTAGTCTTGTCTGTCTAGTCTTGTCTGTCTAGTCTTGTCTGTCTAGTCTTGTCTGTCTAGTCTTGTCTGTCTAGTCTTGTCTGTCTAGTCTTGTCTGTCTAGTCTTGTCTGTCTAGTCTTGTCTGTCTAGTCTTGTTTGTCTAGTCTTGTCTGTCTAGTCTTGTCTGTCTGGTCTTGTCTGTCTAGTCTTGTCTGTCTAGTCTTGTCTGTCTAGTCTTGTCTGTCTAGTCTTGTCTGTCTAGTCTTGTCTGTCTAGTCTTGTCTGTCTAGTCTTGTCTGTCTAGTCTTGTCTGTCTAGTCTTGTCTGTCTAGTCTTGTCTGTCTAGTCTTGTCCGTCTAGTCTTGTCTGTCTAGTCTTGTCTGTCTAGTCTTGTCTGTCTAGTCTTGTCTGTCTAGTCTTGTCTGTCTAGTCTTGTCTGTCTAGTCTTGTCTGTCTAGTCTTGTCTGTCTAGTCTTGTCTGTCTAGTCTTGTCTGTCTAGTCTTGTCTGTCTTTTTCTTTTTTTTGGGGGGGGGGGGGGACGTAGCAAGCACTTTCGTTAACTTGACAAGTGGTCCCCCTGGAATGCTCCCTATATCCCTCGGAATCGCAAAAGCATTTCTTCAAGGGAGGGCTGTTCTAATATTTCGTTCTCACTAGTTGTTTATTCCTTCTTCTTTCTTCCTCTTCCTTTTTATCAATAATTTTCTTCATACCCTTTTCTACAACCTTCCAGTCTTTATCACTCCTCAGCATGATTGCCGTCATGTTCGTGTTGGTTAACGTCTCTCCTATGCGTACCTCCATCTCAAGTCTTTCGCTTGTCCATCGGGGGCAGTAGAAAGCGGTATGTTCCACTGTGTCTGCCTCCCCACAGTAGGTGCAGTCTTCCGATTCCTGTAGATGGAACCGTTTGAGGTAGGCTGCAAAACAGCCATGGCCACCCAGAATTTGTGTGATGTGGTATCCCACCTCTCCATGTTTCCTGTTTGTCCACTTTATAATATCCGGGATCAGTTTTTTGGTCCACTCGCCCTTATCTTGCAGTTCATTCCATTTCTCCTGCCATTTCGTTTTAGTTTCTTCTTTTATTTGTGCCGTGGTTTGTCCATTTTGTTTTTTATGCAAGTCTTGTCTGTCTAGTCTTGTCTGTCTAGTCTTGTCTGTCTAGTCTTGTCTGTCTAGTCTTGTCTGTCTAGTCTTGTCTGTCTAGTCTTGTCTGTCTAGTCTTGTCTGTCTAGTCTTGTCTGTCTAGTCTTGTCTGTCTAGTCTTGTCTGTCTAGTCTTGTCTGTCTAGTCTTGTCTGTCTAGTCTTGTCTGTCTAGTCTTGTCTGTCTAGTCTTGTCTGTCTAGTCTTGTCTGTCTAGTCTTGTCTGTCTAGTCTTGTCTGTCTAGTCTTGTCTGTCTAGTCTTGTCTGTCTAGTCTTGTCTGTCTAGTCTTGTCTGTCTAGTCTTGTCTGTCTAGTCTTGTCTGTCTAGTCTTGTCTGTCTAGTCTTGTCTGTCTAGTCTTGTCTGTCTAGTCTTGTCTGTCTAGTCTTGTCTGTCTAGTCTTGTCTGTCTAGTCTTGTCTGTCTAGTCTTGTCTGTCTAGTCTTGTCTGTCTAGTCTTGTCTGTCTAGTCTTGTCTGTCTAGTCTTGTCTGTCTAGTCTTGTCTGTCTAGTCTTGTCTGTCTAGTCTTGTCTGTCTAGTCTTGTCTGTCTAGTCTTGTCTGTCTAGTCTTGTCTGTCTAGTCTTGTCTGTCTAGTCTTGTCTGTCTAGTCTTGTCTGTCTAGTCTTGTCTGTCTAGTCTTGTCTGTCTAGTCTTGTCTGTCTAGTCTTGTCTGTCTAGTCTTGTCTGTCTAGTCTGTCTAGTCTTGTCTGTCTAGTCTTGTCTGTCTAGTCTTGTCTGTCTAGTCTTGTCTGTCTTGTCTAGTCTGTCTAGTCTTGTCTGTCTAGTCTTGTCTGTCTAGTCTTGTCTGTCTAGTCTTGTCTGTCTAGTCTTGTCTGTCTAGTCTTGTCTGTCTAGTCTTGTCTGTCTAGTCTTGTCTGTCTAGTCTTGTCTGTCTAGTCTTGTCTGTCTAGTCTTGTCTGTCTAGTCTTGTCTGTCTAGTCTTGTCTGTCTAGTCTTGTCTGTCTAGTCTTGTCTGTCTAGTCTTGTCTGTCTAGTCTTGTCTGTCTAGTCTTGTCTGTCTAGTCTTGTCTGTCTAGTCTTGTCTGTCTAGTCTTGTCTGTCTAGTCTTGTCTGTCTAGTCTTGTCTGTCTAGTCTTGTCTGTCTAGTCTTGTCTGTCTAGTCTTGTCTGTCTAGTCTTGTCTGTCTAGTCTTGTCTGTCTAGTCTTGTCTGTCTAGTCTTGTCTGTCTAGTCTTGTCTGTCTAGTCTTGTCTGTCTAGTCTTGTCTGTCTAGTCTTGTCTGTCTAGTCTTGTCTGTCTAGTCTTGTCTGTCTAGTCTTGTCTGTCTAGTCTTGTCTGTCTAGTCTTGTCTGTCTAGTCTTGTCTGTCTAGTCTTGTCTGTCTAGTCTTGTCTGTCTAGTCTTGTCTGTCTAGTCTTGTCTGTCTAGTCTTGTCTGTCTAGTCTTGTCTGTCTAGTCTTGTCTGTCTAGTCTTGTCTGTCTAGTCTTGTCTGTCTAGTCTTGTCTGTCTAGTCTTGTCTGTCTAGTCTTGTCTGTCTAGTCTTGTCTGTCTAGTCTTGTCTGTCTAGTCTTGTCTGTCTAGTCTTGTCTGTCTAGTCTTGTCTGTCTAGTCTTGTCTGTCTAGTCTTGTCTGTCTAGTCTTGTCTGTCTAGTCTTGTCTGTCTAGTCTTGTCTGTCTAGTCTTGTCTGTCTAGTCTTGTCTGTCTAGTCTTGTCTGTCTAGTCTTGTCTGTCTAGTCTTGTCTGTCTAGTCTTGTCTGTCTAGTCT